>CM038470.1:20699232-21282524 GCA_021464415.1 Lonicera japonica
AAAAGCACATATATGCTCAATGGACAACCAATATAAGCACAAAGAACACAAATCCATCACAACCATCAACCAGCACACTCTTAAAAGGCCAGAAATATGGTTGAGAACTACTTTCTCCTAAAATTTAGGAGGGAGAAATAACTTTAGGCGAAACCCATTGATCAAAGTGCGTCTCCTAAGTGAATTTTAAAATTTTAAAATATTTTAAAATTTGTTAAAAATTTCGGAAGGAAAAATAACTTTACGCGACGAACATTGATCAAATGCGTCTCCTAAGTAAATTTTAAAATTTTGTTAAAAATTTAAGGGGAAAAATAACTTTAGGAGACGCACATTGATCAAAGTGCGTCTCCTCAGTGAATTTTGAATTTTCCAAATATTTAAAAATTTGTTTAAAATTTTGGTAGACTTAGGCAACGCACATTGACCAATGTATGTCTCCTAAGTGAATTTTAAATTTTGTTGAAAATTTAGGGAGAAAAATAACTTTAGGAGACGCACATTGATTAAAGTACGTCTCCTGAGTGAATTTTAAAATTTTCAGATATTTAAAATTTTGTTGAAAATTTCGGAGGGAGAAATAAATTTAGGCGACGCACATTGATCAAAGTGCGTCTCCTAAGTGACTTTTGAATTTTTTGAATATTTAAAAATTTGTTTGAAATTTAGGGGACTTAGGCAACGCACATTGACCAATGTACGTCTTCTAAGTGAATTTAAAAATTTTGTTAAAAATTTAGGGGGGAAAATAACTTTAGAAGACGCACATTGATCAAAGTGCGTCTCCTAAGTGAATTTTGAATTTTCCAAATATTTAAAAATTTGTTTGAAATTCAGGGGACTTAGGCGACGCAAATTGACCAATGTACGTCGCCTAAGTGAATTTTAAAATTTTGTTGAAAATTTAGGGGGAAAAATAACTTTAGGAGACGCACATTGATCAAAGTGCGTCTCCTAAGTGAATTTTGAATTTTCCAAATATTTTGAAATTTGTTTAAAATTATGGGACTTAGGCGACATACATTGACTATTGTACGTCTTCTAAGTTGGCCTCTTAGGAGACGTACATTCGTCAATGTGCGTCGCGTAAGAACCATCATCACCTTCATGTGACCTACCTTTATAAGTTTGTCGCCTAACGTTTAGGTTTAGGAGACGTATGATATTGGTACGTTGCCGTACTTAGTAGTGCGTCGCTTAAGTGAAGTTTTAGGAGATGTACAATAATGTATGTCGCCTAAGAAGTATCTTAAGAGACGGACTCTATATGTGTGCGTCTCCTAAACCTTTTCTTGGCATAGTGTATATATATATATGAAAAAAAACGTCGAAAATTGAAGAGGTATGAATGTGCCTCCTCTAGCTCACCAGAGCCGGCCTTGGGGCAAGGCAGGCAGGGCGACCGCCCAAGACCCAAAAGTAAGAAGGGGCACTAATATTTTTTATGTGTATGTATAATATTATAATATATATATGTGTGTGTGTGTGTGTCTGTTAAAAAATAATTAATTAATAAATTATCTTTCCTAGAAAATAATTGCAATTTTTTCAATCAATGTCTGGATTTTTGTTTGATGTAACAAAGTTAGTTTCATTAGATGATGATGAGTTGACAAGATCTTGCATCAATCTTGAAAATGTTGTAAAAATTAATGTTTCTGATGTTAATGAAAGTACTTATATTTAGAATTACAAATATTGCAATTAATGTTACCAAGTGAATCATATGAAACAAATTTTACTTGCGAACCACCCTGAGTCAAGATAGATTAAACGAATTAACAATTTTATGCATTGAAAATGACATCTCATAAAATCTTGACTATGGAGATATAATTCATGTTTTTACTGCTAAAAATGCAAGAAGAAATTATTTAAAATGATTGTTTTGGTCAAAATTTCATTGTTGCTTTTATTTTGTAAGTACGTTTTAGTATGCGGTGTTGCTTTGGAGCATTTACAAACGTTTTAGAAGATAAAATGCACATGAAGACCAAAGATGAAACATATAAGTGTTTGAATTATTTGTCGTATTGGTTTTGAGAGCATGTAAACTCGTATATTGTAACATGGACCTTGCAAACACTTTAAATTCTTAATTATAATGTGTTTTTTTGGTGGAATATAAATTATTTTCATTGAAATAAAATTAATTTATTTTTCTAATATAAAAAATTAATATATTTATTTATAAGAGGGGCATTATTTTAAGATTTCGCCCAGGGTATAAGAATGACTAGGACCGGCTCTGTAGCTCACTTGGGTACGTCCCTCAAAACATGCATTCATGAATTAACACGCTCTTATTGGAACATTGTTTATATGCATTCGTGCGCGCTCTTGTTGAAACTCTTAATATGGAAATACTTTTGTCATTCTTACACTTGCACGCTTAGTTTATGGATGTTAATAGCGCAGGCAGAGTCAGAATATTATTATATTAATGGGGGCAAACAAATATCTAATATTCATATATATAGAATATAAGATGTAAAGTTTAATGCACAAATACTATAAGGTAGGCAATAGAGATATATCAGCCCACTCTAAAGTGGTGGTCGGAACTCGAGTGTAATGAAAAATTAAGATATATATATATATATATAAGTCGTTGAAATTTTTATATCTCACTTATTTTTAATTTAAATATTTTAATGAAACTTGTAAGTAATAATATATATTTGTTATAGAAATTATTTTTATCAAATTTCATATATAAAAAAATTTATTAATTTACGGGATCTTCTTTTGTAAAATAGAACCGTGTATATAAGGTGGGCAACGTTGTATATTTCTATTTACTAAATTATTTTTTTCTCAAATTTAGTTGTACAAAATAAGGTGGCAAATGGGACGGTGGTTAGCGGTGGCAGGGCCCTAGGCACCCGGGTAGAATCCCCACATTTACCGGTCACTGGCTTTTCCGGTTTTCCATCAAAAACTCCCCAGGAATCCGAGGACACAAACAACCCCACATCTTCACATAAAAAGAAGAGAAAAACACCACTTCTATGCGAGAAGAACGCCACTCTACTCCATTTTCACCACCACCACCACCACCACCCTCCTCAACGTCGTCATTTTGGTTGTCAACAAAGGATCATTTGCCTAGCGCGCTCTCTCTGAAAAAGCCTTAATTCGCATTGGCTTTCTCTCTCTGCGCGGCTCTCCTGAGCCAAATTAGGAGGCATTTTTCTCAGGAAATTTTTTAATTCATAGAGAAAGAGAGACGCCGCAGAGAGAGAAATTCAATTCATTTAACTCTTTAATCCACTAACCATTTTAAAAAGTAATAAAAGTTAATTTTTTTTAAAAAAAAATGGAGATTTCTAATAATAAGGGCTTTTTTGTAGTTGTTTTGGGTTTTGCTCTCATTTTTGGTAATGTGGTTCATGGTCAGGGTTTGGCTCCAGCTCCTGCCCCTACAAGTGATGGTTAGTTTTCATCTTTCTTATTCTGATACCCTTTTACTGTTGTTGTTTGGTTTCTGAGAATGCGTGTACATGTTTTCATTGATATGCGCAAGTACTTGTATTTGTTAATCTCTACATTTATTTTAGCAAATGGGTTAGCTTACGAAGGACGAGAGATCTCAAATTTGAATTTCATAAAATAAAAAAAGTCTAGAAATAGGTTTTGTTCTTCTTAATTTAAGTGAGAGACTTAGGGGTGGTCATCTGTATTTTTTATTCTTTAAATGCCAAATACTAGATGATAAATTATGAATACCTAATGCTAAATGGAATTTTTTAAAAATATGTTTGGTTTTATTTAATTCTAAATGTTGAATATATATCATTTTTCAATGTTATCCTTATTGATATTTTATAAATCAATGTTTAATAAATTAAAAAAATAGAAGTACTAATAAAATATAATTTTATTAAAATTAAATTAAATATTCAGTACATGAATTACTTCTTTATGTTGAATTTTAATCAAATTCAACAATAGCATTAAGAATTCCCTTCCCAGCACTACCAGCACCACCGGTGAATATGGTCAACAGATATCAAGTTTTGAGCCAAATACACAAACCATTCAACTCAGTACTAGCCAGTCAACCAAAAATAAATGACCCTTTGGATATTTGCAAGCGTAAACCACATACTATCAGAGTCGGCTCAAATTACCAAAGTTATCCACGCTCAAGAACAAAATATTTTCCAAAACCCAATCCAGTAAAACCGTTTTGTGTCGAGCCTCAAATGACACACAAAAATTCAGCATTAAGAGTTAATAAAACAAACACTAATTCTACCTCTTAATGACTAATATTAAATAAACTTCTATTCGGTATTAAAAAACAAAAACAAATACCACTTCTTCTTTTTTTTTTGACAAAGAACGAACGCCACCTTAAGCATCCATTTCTTTAATAAAAAAAGATGAAATAAAAATGAAAACATACCCTAATAATTTAATGTTATGAGAAATTTGAAAAAGAAACAACTGATTTAGTTAAATTATCTTCATCTTATTCTTAGTTGCCATGAAAAAACAAATTCTTACCTCTGCTCAAAGAATTTTATTCCATGTAAAGTTTAAAAAAATAACACAACATTTGACCAAAATACTCATATATTTTTTTAACATCTCATAAAAATTAACTATGTTTTTTAATTATCTTTCCTTTTTGTTTTTTTTCAAAATGAGTTTAAACGTACATGTTAACACTTAATTTGATAGAAAAAGAGAATTAAAAGATTTACTCTCTATATATGTGAATGTGCTATTTGTTTTAAAAAAAAATAGAAACATAAAATGTTAGTCTTTACTTATTTTCATTTTTGTTGAATATATTCATTGAGCCCAGGTAATATAGATGAGTTATTATATTTATTTTGGTTCATTTTTGGGTATAAAAGGTATTACTCATGTTAACGTGTTGTCCCCCGAAAAAGAAAGGATTAAATATATATATATATAATAAAAAAAATTACAGCACTTCTAACCTTTTAAATTACATGGTATTATTCAGGCTTTTATGCACATTGTTTGTAGGATCATGTACTCATGTTAACATGCGTGTGTCTAAGGATATATGTTTAGTTATTTTAAAAGAATAATGTTTCAACATTAATTAAATAAAATATAATCGTTCTGTTTAAGATATCATTAATGCGAATGAACACAATAACTTTTTTTATGATTGTATATTTAAAGAATTAAGATGAATTTTAATGTTATATGTTTCAGGTACAACAATTGACCAAGGGATTGCATATGTGCTGATGCTGTTGGCTCTGGTGCTCACATACATCATCCACATGCACCATTGATACCCCTTTTATCTTCTAAACAATTTATTTAATTCATCAAATTATTATATGCCTGAACTTAATTAGATTGGAATTGGAAGGTGTTTTGGGGAATTCAAAATGAATTGTACATTTGTGGAAAAGGTTTAAATTACCGATATTTTGTTTCTGGTAATCTTTTTTTGTCACTTAAATTTGTTGTATCTTGTCATTTCATTGAATGTACACCTTTTTCCCCTTCAATTTATGTTTTCCTCAAGAATGGTTAGTTACTTAGTTCTCAGATACGGTTTGTTTGGTCGATAATTGGTCAAGAAGGTCTCTTGATACTGGATTTGGCTCCTCTCAAATATCTTTCGGGTTAATTACATCTAAGGGGGTATAGTTTGAGAACTAAACGAATGATTTTTTTCATGAAACTTGGTAGAGATGATCTCTATGATGAGTAAATCATTTCTACAAAATTTCATCTGAAGATTTAATATATAAATGGGTGAAATGATGATCTAAAATTTGAATGGTCAAAAATGAACAAATACATCAAATTTTTATCACGCCCACTTACAATTTGAATTTCTTGATGAAATTTTGTGGACATTATTTACTTGTTATATAGATCATCTCTACCAAGTTTCATAAAAAAAAAATCATTGGTTTAGTTCTCGAATTAGACTCCCTTGGACGGAGAAAGAGGTAATAGAGATCGAGGAGCCTAGTCTCCTGTTACTTTTGTGTGTTGAATGCAGTCCAATTGCTTTTTTGCAAAAAATATAGTTCGAATCCATTAAAAGAAATGAGGGAAACAAAATATTTGAATTGAGCTTTAACAATTTTCACCTATATATAGGCTCCAAAAACTCTAGATCTTCATTTTCCCTTAATTCATAGGATTTAGCTTGAAATTTGGTGATAAACATAAGCGCATGTATCATACTCATACTAAGACACATTAATTGTGTCCGCATTGAAACTCTTAGCCTAAAATATTTTCAACAGGGGCACTCCCAACTAGCACCAACTTTACCATCTTTTTTTTTTTTTAAGCCAAACTAGAAATAAATTAATTAAACCGAACCAAGTACATCAGAAAAGAAAGGAGGGGGAACATGCTCCCATTCCTCGAAACCAAATAAAGAAAGAGCCGCCCTAGCAATACTATGAGCAGCACTATTCACTGATCTTTTAACAAATACTACTTTGCACAACTCTACGGACGAGGCAATAGCACGACAATCATCGACTGGAAGGCTGAAAACTGATAAATCCGGTTCTTTATTATTAAGAGCCTTCACAAACACATGTGAATCCATCTCCACGATAACCCGTTGCACATTTCTCTTCTTTAGCCAACTCAAGGCCTCTCGAATCCCAGTGGCTTCCGCGATCTTTGGTTGTAGAATAACATTCTTGCAACCTGCTCTTCCCGACATAAACTTGCCCTCATGATCACACACTAGAAACCCGAAGCCCGTCTTAGCATTGACACTGTCGAGACTAGCATCGACATTACATTTTACATAACTGGACTGTGGACGTTCCCACAAAGATTCAACGCTGCTGGCTTGCGAGGTGCACAGCCAGTTGCACTCTCTAGAGCTGCGCCACTGCTGCAAGCTATTCTTTGCCATGATACAAACTGAATTAGCAATGAAAGAAGCACCCCTCCAAATTTTGCGACGTGCACAGCCGGTTGCACTCTCTAGAGCTGCGCCACTGCTGCAAGCTATTCTTTGCCATGATACAAACTGAATTAGCATTGAAAGAAGCACCCTTCCAAATTCTTTTATTCCTACATACCAGATACACCAAAGAACTTGATTGTTTAAGTTGTTATCATTCTAATCTTGTACTTCAGAACATCAAAATTTACTTTAATGACATTTTGTGATAAATTTTTACAACAATTGTGAGACTATTAGTGACATGTTTGCAAAAGTAGAGAACTAATAACAGTACGCTGGAAATGATTAATTTCTTCCCTAATCATTTTTCCATATTCTCATCAATCAAGTATTATCAAATGGGCTCCCACTTGGGCCCATGTATACATAATAGTTAATAGGCGTGGCACAAGTACTAGCCCATTTAATTTGCTACCGATAGTGCCAAATGTGGGCCAATTTGTATTAAGGGGGCACTCAACTTTAGTAATTAGCTCACGGGCTTCTTTTGAACCTAATAAGGAAGTGGTCCATAAATAAGAAGAGTGATAATAGATTTTGTATTTAAATATATACTATTGTAGCTTTAAACTTTAAAGCTACAATTTTTAGTATGTTAGTCATGGCACCCATATGGGTAGACCCCAAATATAAACATCGATTTAGTGTTTTATTATTGAACTTTGACATTTGATTCGATCAATGGTTGCAAAGTTTTTTATCCAATGTCGGCAATCTATAGCATTAAATTTTTTATCACTATCTCGGTTGGATTGTATCGAGTTTTTGTGTTATTCATCAGTTGAATGACACATAATTTTGTACATACATTCAATGATAGATTGTCTAGGGGCAGCCAAAATTGATATTGCAATCTCAACACTATAAGTTGGTATTTAGTTGACTTTATAAAAAATTAATTTTTTAAAAAAAATTAAAGTGTCATAACGACCAAATTGGAATGCTTATATCATCACCCATAAATAATTTGCTTTATATTTTCCTTCTATTGTCCTTAACATATTGGATAGATGTGTAACATAAAAATAATGAGGTATGATATAATAATACTATATGATTTTAATTGTATATTGATGGGGACTAGATCTTTTTTAAACACAACTTTTTCAAAAAATTCGATATTCTACCCTTATAATTGAAAAGTCCAACTAATTGTGAATTGTAGTTATTGCAATGTAGCACCAAATTCAACTAATGTGATGCTTGTACATCACTGTATGAGCTTTCCCAATATTATTTTCCGAATGTTAATAAGAACAAAAAAAATTGGATAGCAATACAATATAATTGAAGTGAACTTATTGTGTATTCTGTCTAAACAACTCCAAACTTTTGCATTAATAATATCATTTATTTCAAACCGTATGAATCAAATATTTCAACCTGACAATCAAAAAGTCGCGATTTCCATATTAGCTTAATATATATATATATATATATTAGGGTATAACCATGCCATCCGACACGATGAAATAAATAAAATTAGGTCATGAGATAAATAATATATTACCGATCTAAATCATGCAAATATTAATTAGTTATTTAATTTTGAGCTCTCTGTCTAATCTAGTCTAAAGTTTTGAAATAAGTTCAATCTTCATGCTTGAAAAATAAAAAAGGCTAGATTGGACCGCTTTGTTTTTAATCTATTAATGGCACTTTTAATCATATTTTTTAATCACATTTTAATCTCATCAAAATTCTAGTTTAACAAATTAAATTCAATACCATATGTAAAAATAATTCAACTGCGTTTGTCAATATGCTCTAAAAGTGGTTCAAAAATTGGAATGATACACCGTGAACACTCTTAAAAACGACATATTGAGATAACCAATAATGTACAATACATGAAGTATGTCCTTAAATACTACTCGATATTTTTTCTTGATATTTTATACATAATTTTATAGCCACAATAGATCTTGTTTAATTGATCTTGATTAGTAGATATTAAATATATAAATTTTATTAAAATCCAAATTCTTATTGTGTGTATAAAAGACATCCCACAATATACAATTAAGGCACACCATAGCATATATATATATATTTAACCGTTAAATTTTTATATACTTTTTGAGAATACTTTTTGTCAAACTTGATATTTAATAACATAGATTAATAGGTTTCAACTATTTCAAAATTTGAATTTTGAATTTAAGTTTATGATATTCAAAGATTTAATTAAAAAAAATGACGAGACAGTAAAAGGGTGTGCATAAGAGAGGAAGTTAGTGTGTAAATTTTGAAAATTTGACATCTTGTTTTGAGTATAAGTTTGAATCAATGGCTTATAAACATTAACACCACAAAGAAGCATTTTTAGCCTTTTATTTTTGGTCAAAAATGGTGTTGTATAATATAGATATATATAAAGAGAGAAATGTTCTTGTAAGAAGATTCCTTACTTTAAGAATATTAAGGATATCCATTTTTAGGGGTAAATAGATCAATGTTTTTATCAAACTTGGTAGATATAATTTTTATAATGAATACATCATCTTCCCAAAATTTCATTAAAAAAATTTAAACTAGGAGTGCATTGATGGATATCTATATATATATATATATATGTTTATTTCCGTCCATTAGAATTTTATTCGATCATTTTACCAATTTTTACATTCATTTATTTTTACGAAATTTGATGGATATGATCTACTTATTATAGAGATTATTTTCAAAAAAATTCTTTAAAAAAATTGATTTATCTAACTCTCGAATAAGACTGTGTTTATTTTTCTTAATGTAATAGATTTCCTTCAAAAATATTTTCGTATATATATATATATATATTATCATTATTCTTAATGTAATAAATTTCTTTACAAAAACATTTTCGTATATATATCGTATTTTATTTTATCTTATATTATTAACAACATAATAACTCCTTCCACTTTTAATGATCATTTTAATTCCATTTAATTTTATGTGTCCATTCAGCTAAAACCACGTGCTCTAATAGGTGTATAGATTGCAAATCTTTACTAGTTCATTAAACCCACAACTATAATTCTAATAATTATCAAAATAACCCTTCTAGTATTTAATAGAACCAACCCATATATATATATACATATATGATATCACCAACTCAACCAAGTAAAAGTAATATTTACATTGACTAAGGAGAGACTTTAATACAAGGGAAGAGAAAATACCAATAAATGATCGAGCAAGTGGGGTTGTCTATAAAGTGTGAACCGTATTAATACCCGCTGCACGTTATTTGTGTGTGTGTATATATATATATGGGTTTGAGAAGAGTGAGATGATTGAATGGTGGCGTTTTATATGAAATATTATACACTTAATTATATATTTAAATTAAAGTTCGGATCTATGTTCAATATTAAACACTATAAAATTATTGAATCTAATTTAACTTAGTGATTAAAATATTATTTAATGATCATAAAAAAATTAGGTTTGGATCTTATTTTAAACACCTTATACTTACTCAACTCGATCGATGTATTTAATATATAATATAAGTAGGTATACAAAATAAGTTCACTCCTAGTAATAAATGCATTCAGCCATCAATCTCTTGTCGGTAGGTGGGAAAGGCCCCTGGGCTCATCTCATCTTAATTTGTGTTTTCTCATTTTAACAGCCACCATTTTTCATTACTACACAAATATTATAAAGACACATGCATACGGCCAATGGTAGAGCCGGAATTTCGATTCAATAATGGTGAAATTTAAAGTATACTAAATTATAGTTAAAGGTTTAAAATTTTAATACAAATATAATAATATTAATAATAATAGTTCATACAACTTAAATAGTAAATGCGAACAATTACGAGAAATTATAATAATATTATATAGTTTTTCATATTTTAAAAATATTGCAACACTTTTTCTTTTTCAATGTTACTAAAAATTTGTTTAATGTATTTCACCAAACAATCATTCATAAATTAATCTCTCATTCATTTGCGTAGTGTATCGAGAAAGCTTGTTCATCACTTGCCATTGCAACAGGTAAGAGTGGGGCGAACTTGACAAGCAAATACACCGATGGATAACCAATGGATTGGTGAGCTTGCTCAAAAAATGGTTGAAACAGATAAGTATATTGGTTATCTTTTGGTGTATTTGTTTGTCAAGTTGGCCATACTCTTACTTGTTGCAATGCCAAGTGTTGAACGAGTTTTTTCAGCAATGTATATCATCAACGGTGTGCTACGCAACCGAATAGAGATTAATTTATGAATGAGTGTTTAGTGACATACATTGAACAAGAAATTTTTAATAACATTGACAAAGAAAAAGTGTTGCAGTACTTTCAAAATATAAAAAATCATATAATATTATTGAAATTTATTGTAATTGTTCGCATTTACTATTTGAGTTGTATGAACTATTATTATTAATACTTTTATGTTTGAGTTAAAAATTTAAGGCTTTAAATATGATTCGGTGTGCTTTGATTTTCGCCCCACTTAGTCGAAATCCTAGAACCGCCACTATATAGATATACTATATATTAAACACATTTAAGGAATTTGGTATGTAAATTGAATTATCAAGTTACCGGCCCTTTTTTAATTCACAATTATATATTTAGCAATACCAAAAAAAAAATAAAAAAATTTAAAAGATGTGTATCGCTTGAAACCGAAATTGAACCTAAAGACCTTTACTGTGAATAATAACACCTATCCTAACCATCGAATCAAATTATATCTCATGGGCTCATGGCTTTGAAGTGTTTTAATAATCTGGATAGTGATATAATGTTGCACATGTATCGCAAGTGTTTTGAGATCTAGTATAGCTTAATCGTTGGGTATATTTATTTTCTTTCTTTCTTTTTAAAATAAGAATATATTATTATTAATAATAGAGTTTGAACATTGCAACGAGAATGAAGAAGTGCTTCAAAGAGCTTACAAAAGTCATAAAAACATAGACTACATTAATCAAAAGTCTTACAATACAAGGAAAAACCTTGAAAAAGAAGGGGGGACAACAAAAGGCACACCTTTAAACAGAAAAATATGACCAAAATAAGCCTTTTAAAAAGAGTTTTCATCCATGCCGAAATGCCACTGAACGAGCAAGAATAAAGATTTATAATTTTAAGTCAAATCTCTACTCAGTGGAGTAGATTTGCACATCTCCACTCTAATCCGTGCTGCTTGAGACACACCTCAACGTCCAATAGGAAGGAGGATAAAACTCTCATGAAATGAGAGACGAAAACCTCATAAATTTAAAAAAATGTCCAAAGACACTCAAATTTAGTGGTATTATTATATATAATATATAATATAAAACGGTAAAGGAAAATGGGTTCCTCCCCTCCTCCTACGGTGGGAGAAGAAAAGGAGGAAAAAAGAAGAAGTAAAAAAGAGTGTAGGAGCAACTATGGTTTTTTTAGTTGTAAACTTTTGAGTTCTTACATAACAAAAATTTGTATCGTTAGTTATATTTATAGCAAATATAAGGCGGATATGCATTTGAGCACCAAATAAATAAGCAATGATATTTTTAAATATTTTATGCTAATTACATATATGATGAATCATACATAATTTTAACATTCAAGAAATTCTCATATATATACTATATATTAAATGTGAAGACTATTTGACGAGTACCTTTTGGTTGTCACTTAGAATTACAAAATTACTCTTCTTCATTTTCCAATAAAAATATTCCCTACAGGGATTAACACCCAAAACCATTGTACATAAAATGAATATTTTAACCACTTAGCCAAACTCAATGATTAAACATAAAAATTTATTAAAAAGTTACAACTGTCAAGCAAGTCGTGTAGAATTTCATAATATGATATTATATAGATTGTTGTGTTTCAACATTACAATGAAAATACATTTATATAGGTATTAGATAAGAGAGAAATAAGGTAAAAATTATCTAATAAAGTAAGAAAGATAAATAAGGAAGGTAGAGAGAATTAAGAATGTGTAGAGAATAATGTATTATGTATGTTAGCATGTATGTTCTAAGATTCCTTCTCAAATTTAAGGTGGTAAATGGAAGCCATTTGAGTTTGGAAATCGTCTTGAAAGTGGTTGAGCAGACACGCATTCAATAATGCACTTTGCCAACTCGAGCCAATCTTCGAATTGTGTTCTTGTTTTCGGGCTGCATGTCAAACTTCAAATCGTGTTGGGCTCGGATTTTTGTTTTTATTTTTATTCGTTCATTAAACCCAAGCAATCACATGCCCGCTTAAATACCCTCACATTTATTCAGGTATATGCGTGGCCTTGGTTGTTGGAATTTGTTTGCTTTGCATTTGTGGTGGAATAATTTTATGGTGAAATTTTAGTGTTTTGCGGCACAAGGATTTCACATTGAAAGGCTAGGGTTTCGTAGTCGAAGGATTTTGTGGTGGACAATAGAGATAATGGTTCGCCAATGGATGGCCGGTCTGAATTTGAGGTCAAGATGGCAACAGCAGTGAGGTGGTGATTATAGAAAAGATGGTTTGACGTTGGATGGCCGGTCTGAATTTGAGATTCAGTTCTAGATGGCTAGTTTGAATTTATGGCCTCAGTGCTAGATGGCTGGTCTGAATTTGCCACCTGAAAAATGCCCTTATCGAGAAGCCAGGTAAGTAGGAAAAAAGGGGGAAAATAGCATTGCCCAACTGTCCCGTACACAATCCACATGAGTGACTTAGACCATTTATTGGCCTATGTAACAAAATTACAAAATGATACAATTATACATATATAATCAATCGTGTGGTCCAACATATAAAATTTGTATCACTTGTTTAATTCGAGTTTTGATTCGTTTTTGAAATCTTAAATTAGTAAAATGATATTATAATGCTCTTACAATTTATATCAAGTAATTGAATCATAACTTGACCAATAAAGTTCAAACTTGCTATGTGAAATTATGATTTTACACTACAAGAATAAATAAAAATTCGAACCAAACAAAACACTAAATTGTAAAATCCTTACTAGAATCATTGCCTATAAAAACATAAAAAGTAGACCCTTGTGGTGTCAAATTGAAAGTTGTATTTTTTATTTTTTAAATGTCTTAAATAGATAATTTAGCTCTCTCTCTCTCTCTCTCTCTCTCTCTCTCTCTCTCTCTCTCTCTCTAATATTAGTAATAATTGACGTGTCAAATCTCATAATATAAAATTAATATTATTCTTAACCTTGTTAGGTTAAAATATATAGGTGGATTTTTTTTTCTTATATATAAAAAAGAAAAGAAAAAGAAATTAGTGTCAAAGATATGTGTACTCGTTTCAACCTCTATAAAACTGCATGGCCTTATCACAAAATCATGTACAGTATTAGTTATTGATGTACAGTGAAATATTAATCTTATTACATGCAAATGGACAATATATGATCATCACAATGCCTAACAGAGTTTGAAAGCAATATTGAATTTTCCCACAAGAGTAAATACAATTTTTTTCAATACCATATACCTTGTAGTCAAATTGCTTTATTTCATAATTGGTCTAATGGATAACTTCCATTCCGAGCTTTAACATTGGAATTTTAACAAACATTTGTTCAAACAAACTTATCCAATTCCAAATTAATTACAACATTTGTGTAGTAGTTATTTATTTTTTGATACAAAAGGATGATTCTATAACCTATTTTTTTTTTTCATAAATGTCTTGAATTAACAATCACCACAAGAAAAGGTGGATACATAACGGATTCAATAATCAAATTCAAGTGGATCAAATTCAGGATGTCTTTGTTACGAGTGCAAGTAGGACACCAATGAGTTATAAGTCCTTCGCCACTTTTATAATATAATTTTTATGTTAATAAGTATGTTCAAAAATTAGAACTTGAATTACACTTGCAAAATAGCCATTAATCTACCAAATGATAGTTATTATTGATGAAAATCAATTCCGAGTGCGAATGCAAAGCAAATCCTAACCGCAATTTAAACTCATAATATTATCTCTCAAATATACTCTCTAATTTAGTTATAAAATAATACAATATAATTTTTATAAAAACTTATGATAAAAGTTTTATTTATAAAGAATAAATTCAATGGGTTTAGGATTGTATAAAACGAAAACCAATTAAAAATTGGCCAATACAAAGCCAATTAAAAATTTGATAATATAAAATTAACTAAAAATTAGACGATATAAAATCAACCTAAGAATAAAATTCCCTTACATAGCTGAATCTTCGAATTGTAATAATAAATAAATTTGAAACTTAACCTAAGCAACGAAAGATTTAGACAAATTACATAAGCACACACCATTATCCAATACCAAAATGTTCATTAAAAGGGTCCATTTTCATTTAGCTCGACCCTCCGAGTAAAGAAAGGGCAAAGGATGCGCACTTCACTCAACTCCAAATTTACAAGTTGCATATCTCTCCTTAAAACACGCGCCCAAACGGCTGAAATGGTAAAACTTTTCGTACACCCCTTCGGCGCAAGTTAGGTAGCCTCAGTCCTTTATATTTAAAGTTACGCAATTATGTAATTTTAGTGTTAAATTGCTAAAATGCATGATACATCTATCGTTCAAAGTTGCGGTTTCAGAATTTAACTCGATCACTTAATTTTTAATTTAGATATTGGTATCGGTTTCAATGATACGCACCGATTCGTTATTTAAAAGGTTAAAAAAAATACAAAAAAATATATATATATATAAATTTCTAAAGTATGATATTAATAAGATGGATCAATTAGATAAGTATGATACTATTATCTAGTATGAATTACATAGTGTATATTGAAATATCAACATTTATCGCATTTAGTAATACAATTTAAAATCATAATTCAATAAATAGATAACAATACAATCTTATGATGTACAAATATCTCAAATATAAGTCAATTATGCTTAAAATAACGATGTGGATTATACTTAGCATCATTACTCCAAGACTCCAATGATGAAGAATGAGTATATAAAGGAGGTTGACAATTAGCATTTGTATGGTAAGGATGAGATGAATGGCTAGATGACTCATAAAGATTAAGCCAACAAAAATTAAGCCAATTTAATTAAGTAAAGATTAACAAATTACTTTGAAATAAATCAACATTTTTTTTTCAGTAGTTGCCAAATTAATTAAGTAAAGATTAACAAATTACTTTGGAACAAATCAACATTTTTTTCCTAAGTTGCCAATTTAATTAAACAAAGATTAACAAATTATTTGGGAACAAATCAACATTTTTTTTTCAATAGTAATAAGTCAACTCAGTGAAATATCCCAAAATATTAGCGACTTGGTGCGGTTTCGGTAAAATATCAGTGATTCAATGAAATACCGGTATTTATATATATCGTGTCACAACTACCTCCATTCTGACTCGGCATCGGCCATATCGGATCGATATCGGACGATACTTTAAACCATGAGTACAACGCAGCACAACACAGCACAAAAAAAATTGATTGGCACCGGTGGTTGATTTGGAATCCGGCATTGTTTTCTTACTTTATTCAAGTTAGAACCAAAAAAAATGTGTTTGTAGATTAAATTTTTTGTGAAATTTTTTGTATATTTAACATCTGTTTGATAACAATACAAAAAAATGAAAGAAAAAAAAATATTTGATTTGTGTGATTAGTTAAAAAAATAATTTGTATGAGTAGATGTCCTAAATTTTTCATTATTTTTTGTAAAAAAATTTATTCCTTAAACCTTAAATTTCTATGAAAAAAGTTAAAAAATAAGAAATATTTCAGCACATGCCTCAACTTATTTTTTAACATATCACACCAATCAAGTGTTTTTTGTTATTATTTTTCATGTTATTATCGTAGGCACCCTAGGCATTTCTCAATTTGAGATCTCCACAAGAAATTAATCCACAAATATACTTAACACAATTTTGTACAAGACTCGTTTTATGTGTTTGTTTAGAAAATAAGTGAGTTTGGTGAAACGTTGTCCAAAGTTATTCACAGATTAGTGGTAGAGATTTTGATTTGTAAAAAAATTACAAGATAATACAATCAAGTGTGTGAGCCGTTCTTACATAATAGAAGTTCAATTCAAGCTGAGAGCACTTATGGCCAGAGACAATTAGGGTCCGTTCGATAGTGTTTTTAAGACCCGTTTTTGTTTTTTGAGTTCAAAAACGGATAAAAAATGCGTTCAGTGGGATATTGACAAAAACACGAAAAACGTTTTCGGAAAACGAATTCAAGTTTAAAGCATAAAAAGCAAAAACACCAAAATGATGTTTTCACCATTTTCAGTCTTGCCATCTTCATTTTCACTGTTTTCGTTCTCGGAAAATATTTTCACTATTTTCGTTTTCGGAAAATTCATTTTCTCATTTTCATTTTCTGAAAACATTCTCCGAAAACATTCTCCGAAAACGTTACCGAACGGGCCTTAATTTTTTGAATGGCGAACGGGGATTAATCCTTCTTCAATTTAGGGACATACGCATGAATTTAATTGAGGGGATGCGTATACAAAATATTGTAAATTTCTAGTGTTGTATGGCAAAATGGTCGATTCTTTTGTTAAAAATATTACATTGTTACTGTGATAATTAGAATTTTGTGGTTTTACATGCATGAAATTGAGTAATATTCTAAAGGTATAGGTAAAGAGCAATGTTACTTAACTAGAAAAAAATAGTGAAAGCACAACTTAAATGTAACTTTCAACCAATCACTACTGATGTGTGTTTCAAATCTATTTAAGTTTTTTTTTTCAAGATGTCTTAAATTAAAATTATAGTTTTCTTTTTGGTACATGATTAATTGATCAACAATAAAAAATATAGAAGTTAAATGTACTCTTAATTTAAGACAAATAAAATATTTTATTTAGCTTCTAGTTATGTACATAAAATTATTTAAATAAATATCAAATATATAATGTTTTTAATTTTTAATATATATGTATATATATAAATACTTTTTCAAAAATTGAGGGGTTACAACCGTACCCCTTGAGATCATATAAGTCCCTCTCTGCTTCAATGCGGGGGTGAGAATATCTCATAACAAAGAAAAAAAATAAAGTTTGCATTAACATGACATTACTGAAATAATGCACTCAAACACAACTAAAAATCAAAATACAAAATTGTATTTAATTATTTCCTATGAAAAATATATAAGTGCAATGAAGGGCACTCTTAGTAATGGTAGCTAGGGTAGATCAAGTGGGTTGGGGAGGGAGGGAGACCACGCTGAGCCCATGGGCTAGTGGCAGTGGAGGCCCCGTTTACTGGTGCAAGTTGTTAGATAACCTGACATACGCGTACGACCATTTCTAATTTGGTTGTTACCATATGAGGAATACAAGAAGATCTCCTCTGATTCCGAATTATTGGATTGTTATTTTTTTGTCTTTGCTATTTAATTTGGCATGTTTAGTACAGAGTATACCGTGCCCAAATCCGAGTAAAAGATTGTCTAGTTTCGGGTCATCAGTATTAAAAGAATAAGACACGATAATTATAATTATTCCGTTAATCCTTCGGCTTTCTGCCATTATCAGATTGTTTGGCATTTTCATAGTGGATATAAACTTGCTACTGATATGATATTCAATTTGGTAATGAAGGTTTGGCAGTTGACAACTTTGCGAGGTGGTAGAATCGGTTAAGGTCCCCAACTAAGTACATGGAGAATTTTTTGGTGGTGGGTTCTGTGTAATGTGTTATCGGTGTAAGGGAATTTGCGTATAGGCGTATCCAAAATGTTTCTTTGAGCTACCGTGGTGGTGGTTTTAAAGTTCAATCAGGAGGCATGCGCTGTGGGAATGTGAGCATGCGAGAAAAGTTTGGCATAGGGCCCTTTTTATGTGGCTCTCGTCTGATTGTACGGACTTCTTCGATGCACCTGATAATGTTTTGAGGCAAGGATACAAGGAGCTGGAATTGTTTGTTGGATTAGCTTGGCAATATAGGGTAAAACATAATAAGGGGGCACATGGTTCTGCGACGTCCTTGCCTTATTCGATTGTTAGTTTTTTTCTCTAGGTATCTCGTTTCCATCTTTTGCTAGAGCAGCAGAGAATTGTAATTTTTTGGGTTCGGGTCCATGGCAGAGATGGGGGCCTCCTGCTTTGGTGGATTCAAGTAAAATTGATTTTTGTTTCAGTTCGGTAAAACTGAACTATGAGAAATGATTAATGTTATTGTAACTAAAAATTTTGTTATTGATTTTTTGGTAAATGATTTTAGTTGGATCCTTTTTTCTTTTTTGAGCCTTTATTTTGGTAAAGACACACTCTAGCTATCGCAAAAGTAAATATAATTATTGATACTTACAGCTGTAAAGATACATTTTTTTATAACAGTAGCTAACTTTGTACCAAATCTAAATTGCCAATGTTTCACACAAATGGTGGGGTGGGGTGAAGCTCTATCACATTTTTATCGTTCGGTTTGGTAAAAACAAGCTCTATTGTTAGAATAAATATAATTATTAATATTTACGGTCGCAAAAAACGTGTAGGTCACTTTGTTCCAAGTCTAGATTGCTGATGTTTTGCATACAAATGTGAATATGTGATTGTTAGGGAACCCAGTAATACGATAAGCAAAATATTGAAGAAAAGGAAACAGTGGGGTTCTTCATGCAACATCAAATTGGGTTGAGAATATATAAAATAAAAATAAATAAAAAAATGAAGAGGGGGGCCTAGATTGATAGGCTTAAGGCTAGGCCTGCTCTTATATAGTTGGTCTGCATCACTAAATCTCTCCTTTATTGCCCAGTATCTACCAGACAGTTGCTTCTCTCTGCCTCGGCTCTACCCCTCAATTTTTCAAATTTTCCGGTACCCAAACATGCCTATAATCCTTTCACTATTTATATTAAGTCCGTATGTTTTAAGGTAAGAATGGTACTATTGTAAAAATAATTATATTTAATTATTATTAAAATAATGTAAAATTTTAAAATTATATAGTACGTGTAATTTTGTAAAACAGTATCATATTTCATTAAAGAAATAATTGTTTTAAATATAATTATTTGTACTTTTACTTTTACTTTTTTCGGTACTAATGTTACAAACTAACAATAGTCGAATGAATTTGTATGACCAAATTTATTTAATACTTATTTTTCTATTTAATTACTGGCGCATGAATTTAGGAAAAAGTAGAGTACGTTTAGCATTACTCAACAATTAGTGTGACATCAATTTATTGTGATTTTACTACCAACTCCAAATTTTAATAAAATCATCTAATAATTAAGCAAGATGGGTGGATCCATTGCCAAATCCATTTAATAATTGTGCTAAGAGAATTGCGTGATTTTTTTATTCCAAGTTAAGGAACTATTTTAAGATGCTAATTATGTAAAAATTATTGCTTACCAAGTTGGTTAAAATATCTTATAAATTTCAAGAGGGCAGATCCTCTTCAAATACCCGATATCTACTCATCGCTCAAGGACGAAACTAGGTATAAGTTTAGGGGGCAAACTTTGGTGTTTCTTCATATATGCCCCTTAAATTTTGTTATACCTTTCATGTACCTTCATATTCCCTCTCACATATATTTTGCTGTATTTTTATATACCTTGCTCGATCAAACTGTCGACTTTCAAATATATTGGTATGTTTTACGAACATGGAGGAAAAAAAAAATTTGGCTCCCTCAAAATTAATTTTTGGTTTCGCCTCTATCATTGCTTCCTACTAATTTTGCGTTAAATTTGAATCAACCTTGATCTCGCTAGGCTCATATTAAAGTGGAACACCAAATTTACAAAAATACATAACTAAGAACATGAAAGCGAAACATTTGTGATACAAATGAGTTTGGTGCTCTCAGGTACGTACTATAAGTATATATCTAACACATGCATTACACAGTGGGGGCTATACTATGCGACAAAATACAATTAATTTTTTGACAAAGTGAGATATGTAAAAGGTTAATATAGTTTGGCTTTTGTATATATGAGACAGATATATATATATATGGAACATAAATATGGAAGTGTATGTAGGCAAAGATTTGTGATGGGTACAGTGGTGCAAGTTGTTCTGTCTAAATATGTGATGCGCCAGCTCACATTTTAATTTAGGGACCACTTTGATGGAAATTGATCAAACCGTGTCATAAAATTCTTGTAACTTGGGCTTGATTAATTAATTTATCATCAATCCATGCTTCACTATACATGTATATATGAAAGTATATACATATATGTAAGTCTATATATATATAGAGAGAGAGAGAGAGGTGTCTATCTGGGTTGGTCCAGTGGAGTGGCATTGGTCGATCCCCAAGAAGAGGATATCTTGCTGATAGGCCCTGTGGATTTAATTCACTGGTTTTTCTCTCTGTTTCCCATACAACTTTGTTTGAACCATTTGAAGCCAAATACTAGATTGCTTTTGGGAAAATGTCATGAAGCTTTAAGCCCAAATCTTGGGTCTCCCTCCCCAAAATCAACACAATTTTAATTTAACATTATAATCAACATGGGTAGTTAAAAAAGGCGCTCACTTGAATTTAGAGAGATCTCGATTCGAGTCTCATCAGGAAGAGAAGATGAGAGATTTTTGTTGTTGTGATAAAGAGGAAAAGACATAAACCTCCCTTTTTAATATTAAAAGAATCAACATGTCTAAGAGTAAGAGTAGGAACCGTTTCTTTTTTAACACAAGTCTTTTTTTTAGAACATAAATAAAAAAAATAAGCATTGATTAAAATAAAAATTAGTATATTTTTAAAATGTGCAATTAAAATGCTGCAAGATAGAGTACATAAACTATTGCAATATTACTAAAAGTGTATTGACTATAACACATTTGTGGTATTATGTTTGTATCTACAACATACCCAAAGTCGAACATGAGGTGAGTCGCTCTTGCCTCGTGCCTCAAATTTTTGAGGGCCCCATAATTTTTTAAAGTTTGAAGTTAGATTTGTTATCCATTTAGAAAAAAGTAGTCAAACGACTTGATTATAAAAGCTTGATTGATACTTTTGCCTCTAAAACTACAATGTGGGTAATATTTAAGTGATGCTTTTGTTATTGTTCAAGTAGTTGTTTTTGTTCATAATGTAATTTTTTGCTTATTTGTAATGTTAATTGCCGGCCTTTAATAGGAAAGTTCATTAATCAAAAAATAAGTAGTGATTATTTATGTAGATTAATTTTATTTTATTTATTTTCTTTGAATTTGGATGCTTAGAAAAAAAAGTCCTAAAAATTTAAAGACGAAGGACCTCATTAATAAATTTCGCTTCAAACTCTCGAATTCTTAAATCCAGCTCACCCCCACTTTGTAATCGCACGATGAGAGAGAAATTTTTATAGTTATTAATACATTTTATTTGAATTAAACTTATAGCCTTATTTTTATTTTTATAACTCTCAAATTAAGAGTTGGATTTTCTCACGGTACAATCCCCTTCTCAACGAGCCCCCGTCATCTTTTCTCATTATCCAAGAGATTATACCGGTATAACTATAGCAACTGCTTTCAATTTTTTAATTTTTTTGCATAAACAAAAGAAAAATCAATTTGATGCCATGTAAAGTGAAACTTAATGTTGATTAGTTAAGAAGTAACTTAATGGTATATTACCTTCTTTTTAACTTAGAGAATGTAGGTTCGAATCTTATTAAAATATTTTTTTATAAAAAATAAATATAAAACACGGAACATTTATATAATAATATAGATATTTCAAGCTAACGTTATATATGATTCTTTTATCATAGTAAATGGACCTCAAACAAAAAGAATTTGAAAAACTCAATCGTAGTGAATGGATCTAATATTTCTAACTGACTTTTAAATTTAATGTGAACTAAAAAAAAAAAAACTGTTCGATAAAATTGAAATAGAACCTATTTTTCTATCTAATAAAAGAGTTGAAAATGTAGATAGATGTAACAGTCAAGTGACCTCACCTTAGGAGGAAACCCCTGCCCCTTTTTGGGGCGAAACCAATTGTGGTCAAAGACATTATATTTGACTTTCTTTGCTCATCATTCTTGCTAATTGATATTTTTAAAAATTAATTATCTTCTGTTTTTGCTGACATCAATTCTCTTTATACAAAACTAGAAATGGAGGTGAATGTCATACGTAATATGTACACGTTCCATGCACGTATAAATAAAATATAAAACAAAATAATATAATATAAAATTATTATTAATTTAATAATTAAAGAATTTTACTTTTAACACTGAGTTATTAGTTCAACTCTCATTAATAATATATTTTTTTATAATATAATAATAATAAAAATATATAACATAACCTATTTTAATTAAAAATTATTATCGAGGATAGGAACTAATATGAATGGAACGTTCGACCATGCCACTTTCTAATGACATTGCATTTCTTTTCCTTTCTCCAATTTAAAAAGAAGAAACATGAAACCGCATGTTTTTAAGTACATTTACTAGTACTTGAAAGAAATTTTGGAAGGCTAAGAAGCTTTTTCTAAAATTATTTTTATCACTTTCTAAATTGAAAGTCAACTATCCACATTTCAAGTCAAGAGACATGCTTGTTTTAAAACATAATCAAGAAAAAAAATTCACAAATAAAAGGTACATGGTACTTTATGAGTGCAACACAACCACTTATAGATTTAAACATGGGGAAAATTTCGGTCCCCCAAAATATATTGAAAATTAGCTTTTATTTAGTAGTTTTTATCACAACAAAATTATAAGAGGTTGCAACCACAATGTTTAGTATTGGTATAAGTGTGGATCAATGGGCCTAATAAGTAGTATTCAAGGAAAGTTCGAACACTTAGCCCCGCACTAAAAAATCCATAGCGTAAAAACTCCACACTAAAGCATATTTATGTCTTATGAAATAAAACCCCACACCTTAAGCCGTAAAAAGTTAAGTTCGGAACAATATCAATACAAGTGGGAATTCATTGTCCCTGTGACTTTGTGGTCAACACACTCTTCATTGGAGGGGTCATCACTTAAATTCCTTCCCTCAAGATAAAATCGTTGGTTTTTTAACAAATGGCATTTATCTTTGACTAGATTAAATAGAGATCGTTGTGCATAAGCTAGCCCAAAATAAGTAATTGTTGAAACAAAAAATATGTGAAGAAACAAAATTTGGGACTTATTTCGTTCTATGTAAGAAGTTATTTGATAGATTTATTTTGACTTGTGTAATTTTTTTTAGATTCTGTTTGATAAGAAGATAAAAAATGATGGTAAAAACAATTGATTTTTATGAAAAGTTAAAAAACTAAGTTGAATAATGTGGAGAGATCTTTTTTTACATTTGCACTTTTTCCATGGAAAAAAATTCTTTAAGTGTGATGAAGAAAAAAAATCACAAAAAATAAATAATTATTGAGGTTATCTAATCATTAAAGTACATATGAGATGCATAACATATCACCAAGTCACCATAATTCTCAAAAAAAAAATTAACTTCTCATAAAAATCAATTGTTTTACTATCATTTCCCACCTTGTTATAAAAAAAAGTCTTAATGAAATATAGACATAATCTATGATAAATAAAATAACTTATTACCTATTGTTGAGATTTGAGATAGATTACATTCTAAAAGGAGATAAAAGACTTCTAATTTAAAATCTATACTATATACAAGCAAAGCCACTCAATTATGTTATGACGCCAATTTTAGTGGTTTTCTATTTTGCCCTTATTATCATTAATGTGAAAAAAAAAACAAGAACTTGCAACTATTTGATAAGGAAAATAATAATATATGCCCTTAAGGCACATGTTAAAAATATTAAAAATGAAAATAATGAACTCTTGTATAATAATATGTACTATTTGGAGCTTATTCGTTTGGGCCTTTTTGTATTTACCCCAGTTTTTTTGAATTGTTTTGCATTTAACCCATTTGGATATGTTAATTAGTTGTTGGCCCAATTTATTGGATAATTATGGTTTTGTTTTTAATTTAATAAATTTAGTTATTTTAATTCATTTTTTGGTTTTCCTTTCTTGCCCTTTTTATTTTCTGATCCTAATATTAATTGTTAAATTAAAAAAATCTAAAATAAGATTTTGTTGGTTATTATGATTACCCAATTTTTGAAATTCAAACGAAGAATATCTAAAATCCTAACAAACATAGTTTCTGCCAAACTTACAGCTAAATTCAACATTGAAATCCATTTAGCCAAACTGCCAAAACATGTTTATCACACTAAATCCAAATAATAAGACTAAAGAGATAAACACAAAAAATCGATGGGAAACCATATTAAAGCCATAATATAGATGATTCTCACGTGTAGGATTGAACATGTGTTAATGTTGTGAAAATTTCATAACCAAATTACATTTGAATTAATATTGAAATAAAGTCAATGACATGGTATTAGTCATAATACAACTGTTGAAATCATAATACATGTAAACAATTGCTATGGCATTAATATTGAATGCAAAACAGAAAATGCATGCGATAGTCATAATGACATCAATATTGCTATTATGAGTACGAAAAAATGATTCTCCTAATATGACTAGTATATTAACAGAATTCAGTAGTCATTTTATATAATATATATCCACATACCTCTAAAGGTGGAGAAGTTCATAATCCCCTTGTGTAGTCATATTAAATCAAAATCACAAAATAGCTTATAATACAACTGTTAAATCTATGATAATATGAACTTAAGTCATATTAATTTGAAAGGACGTAACGAGTACCAATACAACTGATAAATCTAGAAAAATATTGATGTGACTTTAAAAAAAAGGAGTTTATTGTGTTTTACCAACTATACGAGTTGTAAAAAATCAAAAATAACTAATATTTTTTACAAAAATAAGCATGACTAGAAAAATATCATCAATATTAATGCATTACAACATAATGTAAAATGTCAGTAAAATTTTGACTTAGTAATCTCAAACAAACACATTACATGTACTAACATAATTGGATTATGAAGCAAAACTAAGATTAAAAAATGCTAACATTACTTATTCCGTATAAATGAACAGGCTCCAGTGAATGCAATATGAGAACAAGCAGACAAAAAGCAATTAAAAACAATAAACTGCAAACGTAAAGGACTATATAGATCGGCAAAAATATAGGAGTATCTAACAAAATGATAAAGATGCAACAAAAACACTTACTTGAATGGATAAATATTGTAAAGGTAGTTATCAAGATAAATGACTAACAATTTACTTAAATCTAGGATATAAAAAATCCAACGTAACTACCAGACGGGTTAAACCCCAAATACCAAAAAAGGGCAAACATGACATTTACATCAGAATAAAAATAAAAATATAGAATTAAACATATTAAGTAATTTGGGCCAAAAACAAAAATAAGGGATGTTCATTAATTACTCAAACGATGTGGATCTGAGTATTCAACATATGAAAATATTGGGTCAATTACTAATTTGCCGTATTCTTTTTAAATATAGGTACTTAACATGTACTCTAAGGCACACGTTAACATGATCAATTTGATAAATATTAACAATATAACCTTTAAGATAATTCCTTCTTTATCTAAATTTTATATTTTAAAGTAGATATATACACGCATACAAATTGCATGCGTGTTTTGTGTCTAGTATAAGAAATTAGACAGAATATTTTCTATTCTAAAAGTAAATATGGAAAATATCACATACAGTATTTAAGCGGGTTTTTATTTCTTACATTAAATATTTGAAAATAGCCTAAGAGCATCTCCAATAACAATATGTAAAATTAATGTGTAAAAACCTGTGGACTAATAAATAATTGACATTTGGTTGATAAAAAGTTCTTTTACACATAAATTATACACATTCTCATTTTTGTTCCAATGGTTTATACTTATAGTCTTGTGTAAAATTATAATGCACCAATTATATGGAAACACATGGAATATATAATATTCAACCTTTTTTATAAATATTTTTTATTTATAATTAAATCATCAAAGTGGGTATTGATTTAAAGATCTTGATGAGTAGAATTCAAATATGCAAATTTTATTACAAAATATATTTTTAATTTTTAATTATACTATTTTAAAGTTTTTGTAAAAAGTTGGAGAGAAAAAATGATGAGGTGGATGTGTAAAATACACACCCATTTTACACAAAAAACTATTGGAATACCAAAAATTATACACAATGTATAAATTTTATATAAATTCTATATAATATAATTTACATATTCATATTAGAGAGGCTCTAAGCTTAAACCCAAAAACCGTAATAATTGCTACATAATTGATCTAGGTGTAATGGTGTATGGTCCGTAGTACCATTACTGTGAAGAGCATGAAAAATGTAGCATAACTGCAACAGCACGAATCATGAATGTTCTATTTACTGAATTTTTGGGTCACAAACAACTGGGGGCCCACTAAGATTTTTTCCAAGTAGTAGAAACTTTTTTTTTTCTTTTTTTTTTAAAAGTTTTCCACGAGATTTTTCCTTCTTGTATTAAATTTATCGCTATTTATAATAGTTTTGTATCTCTTAAAATTTGAACTCAAAATATTTTTAAATGAATCCAACAAATACCAAGTAATATCTTAGTCACCGGAATAATTTTTTATTTTTTTTATTTTTTTGGGGGGAAGGGGTGGGGTGGGGTGTTAACTTCCAATCAATTGGTGTACTCATACACCAACCACGAAGAATTGCCCTCCGGCCCCCTCATATCTAAAGCATGACTCTACACGCACAAACATTAATAAGTAACGCATTAATAAGTAATTCTGATATCTACCAATTAAAAAAAAATCTTTTAGAATTTCTCACTTATAAAGATTTTTTTTGTTTCCCTTTTTAATGGAGAATCAGGACTTACAAGCTCTCGATTAACTTTAAAAATATATAACATTTTGTTTTTGGTGTTAGAGTCTCCGGAATAAACGTGTGAGGATGAAATAAAAAATATTTTTTTTGAACAGTGTAGATATGGTAAATCCGTAACTGAGTTAGTTAAATAAACAGTAAAATTTGTGTTAAGGTTTAATAAAATTCACCATAAATGCAAAATGCCGTTCAACAGGTAGAACACTCTTAAAGTCGTCTCATTAATTGATTTCTTGCAATACAAGGAGCCATTTGGCACTCTCTTTGCTCAATAAAAGCCTGTAAATAACATATAATTTCATAAGATATTGCAAATGCTCTTAACTATATTTAAATGATATTTCTAAAATTGTTCTTATTCTTTTAAAAAGAAAATTACTTCAATAAACAAAAAAGAAACTAATTCTATCTTCTCTCATTTTTAAGGATATTGAATGCGACATAATTGCTTTGCAAATGGTGTAATATTACATACATTTTAGCTAGATATACCACTATAATCGAGATTGGTATTATTTGTATATAGTTGTAGTATGTAAATTATTGTACTACAATATAATCAATAGCTCTAACAGCAAAGTTTTTTTAGTTTTTACTAGAGTAAGATTCTATCTTCTTCTTTTTTGGCTTTTACAAAATGACTCTATACTATATTAAATACATGATTAATATTCACTAGTGAATTTATATTTAAAGTTAGATACAATAATTGTATAAGTGCTAAAATTAGAAATTAGAATGTCTCCGCGCATACACGAATTACATGTGTTCAATGTTAAGAATGCTCTAGAAACAACCCAATTTTCCCCAATCCAAAAAATCATAATATGATAATAATGACTTTGAATGTAAAAAAGTATTAAATGGCTAATCTTCATTCCAAATCATTGTTTCACCTAAATCAAACCAATTCAAGTCACGTGCCCCCAAAAAGACAGCCTGCAAGAAAGAAAGAGACAAAGCATGTACCACAAACTCTCGTCCGTCACCGTTAATGTGACGGAATCTTCAAAATTGATTTTATATAATATAAAAATTAATCAATACAAATACAAATACAAACCCAAACCCAAACAAAATCTAAAGGAAAAAATAAAACGAAACAGCTGAAAATATATATATATATATATATATAATATAATTATAGCCGTATACAAAAATTGCTGACTAATCAACAAAACTAACGCCAACGTCACCATACAACCCATTTTTCTCAAAGAACCGATAGGATCCGACTCAAATATGTCGACCCGTTTTGTCATAGAGCAACTAAAGGGTCAGACCCGAATATATCACCAAAGTCTTGGAAGAGATCCTCCGTGGTCCAAGTAAATGATCCAAACCCGAAATCGTTGCTTGACCCGAGAAACAATTCGTTGTTGCTCTCTTCAAAAAGGCTATCGGATAGACCCGTTTGCCCAAACAAATCCAGTGCCGGGTTTTCAAATTCAAGTAAATCACTTGAAAATAGCGTAGAAAATGGCGAGAAATCCGTGAAATTCTCACATACGGAGATATCATCACCAATATCTCGGGCTTCTACAACGGCGTCGTTTGAGGGACAATGAGAAGACTCAGTCTCTTCATTGTGAGACTCTGCAGAGACAAAACGGAGTACGGATTTCGGTGAGTGCAGATTATTCTGAGACTCCTCGCCGGAGTTGTAGCCGGAGCAAATCACCGTTGGCTTATTCTCCGGGGAGTCTTTAACCGGAGGTGTAGTGAAATTTGTAAGCGCGTCGGGGCCACGCAACTGTATAGCCGCGTGATCATAAACCATAGCAGCCTCTTCAGCAGTATCGTAAGTACCTAACCACAGCCGTACACGTCTCAGCGGATCCCTAATCTCCGCCGCCCATTTTCCCCAAGGTCTTTGCCGTACACCTCGAAACTTCTTCCCCGAGTTGCTAACTTTCAATCGGTTCACCAGCGACTCCGGTTTCCCTGTGATCTTTTTCCGGCGGTTAGATTTCCCAGTCGCCGACCTGTTTCTCCAAACGCCGTTAACACTACCGTTACCTTCATCTCTGCAACATGGCTCTATCGAGACCTCGTTAACGAACCTCTTCACTTTCCGACTCTTAACTGCGTAAACACCTCCGTCGTCCTCGTCTCCGGAAGAGTCCGTCGCGTCAGCGTCAGTCACCGATATCCTCACCAGCTTCGTCATTCCGGCTGCTTTAGTCCCCGGCCATTTCCTCAGGCCGGAAACCGATCCCGGCGGCGCAGGCCGGACCATAGTAGTGCGAGTAATGTGTTCACTGTATTTGAGTGAAGAAAACATACTGTAGTCCATATAAGTAAGTAAGTACAACCTCTTTATCAAATTGGCATTGAAAACGAAAGGTATAAAAAGGTGAAAGGAGATTAAATAGAAGAGTGTGTGTGTGAAAAAAGAGGAGATTCCTCTTCTGTACCTCGAGGAGGCGAATAAAGAGATTTTTTTTCAGAGAGTGAGCAAGGCTTTGACTCGTGTATCGATTAATTAAAAGGACGAGAAAGTTCGACGAAAGTAGTACCCAAAAAAAACAGAGAGAGAGTGAATGTTTGAGATTTTTAACGGACCGTATTGTATGGGGAAGAACTTGTAGATAACAAAAGTACGGAAAGGGAGTGAGATTTTTCTAGTGTTTGGAGGAAAATAGAAATTTCCCACGAAAGTTGAAGGGGAAAAAAAGATAGGAGGAGACTCTGAATGTGTAGTCCTTCGCCTTTAACCGGAAAAAGGAAAAGGGTTAGGGAATAAATGTGCTAGAATCACTTCACACCGCTTGAATGGAATACTGTGATTTCGTCAGTCACTTCAGCAACTGTGTAGATTTCTATTTCCAGTAATTTGAGAGTGAGTATTTTATTTTTTTTCCTCGAGAAAATCTTTGAGAAAGAGAAAGAAAGTGATTGAAAATAGGAGCGAAGAGAAAGAGGAAGAAACGATGAATTAAAGGGGTTTGGGTTTTGCTGAGGGAGTAGCGAAACGGCTAAGAATAACAGATTTATAGGATCTTATATAGCCCCACACCTTAAATATCTCTATTCTAAAAGACCTTTTCTTCTCAAATTAATATTTCTTTTATGAATATTAAACCTGTAAATAAATATTCCATCCCTCTAAAATAAAAAAATGTACAAAATGTCATCTATATTACTAAAACTATATTCAATTTATTAGGGTATAATATTACTTTAAAAATTATATCATATACCTTTAAAGTTAGAGATTACTCTTGTGACATTATTGTTAAAGCATTTATTACTTTGTCAATATAATATATGATTTTGAAAATATGTGGTGCAATTTTTTAAAGTAGTATTTATTCACAAAGAGACTTTAAGTGTAATTGTTTTGATAATAAAACTACAAAATAAAAAACAAAAAATTGATACTTAGCTACGTCCAAAGAAAAAATTATATCCCTCAAACCACTATATTTACCAATTTCTTGTTTTCCTTTAAGGTTAAACACATGCAAAAAAAAAAATTAAGCGTTACTTATATTTAAATTGAGTATAGTAATAACTTTATTTTACTGTGTTAAATTTTAAATTATTAATGATATTGTTATTTTTAAAAAAAAAAATCTAAATTGTATTACATATTACTGAATGTTTTCTTGTAATTAATTATTGTTTTTTGGAGAATAATCAGTGATATATGCGAATGTGATGATGTTAGAAGATAGTTTTTACTCATTGTCCCATCCAATAGCAAAATTAGGTAACAATTTATTACGGTCATTTAGTCATCTCTTGCAAAACTTCTAAAAATAATTCAAAGAAAATGCAGAAAAATATTTTTAAGTATCTCCCATATGAAAACTACATTTAAAAGAGGGAAGGTGAATTGAAATCACAATATACCGCTGTCAAATCCTTAGATCATCTCCAACAATGCTCTCTATTTTAGAAAGTATAATCTCTAAAATAAAGAGTAATTTTTGAAATAGAGAGCTCAACTTAATGACCAACTCCAACAACACTCTCTACTTGCAATAGTTTACTAATTTTTTATCTTTTTATCTTTTTCAATAAAATTATTTAGATGAGCAAAATTAAATGAGAAAAAATAGGAACCACAAATATATTATTAATTTATTAAGTAGAGAGCCAAAAAAGCTAGCTAAATTTGGAGAGCCAAATGAAGCTTTCTATTTTTATTAGCTCTTATGGCTAATCTCTTGGAGCATTAATTTAATCATTTCACTCTTTATAATAGAGAGTATGAGGGCAATAGAGAGTCTATTGGAGATGTTCTTAGATTGTATCGGCTATGATCGATGCAATTTGGGCAATAAATTTTATAGGAAATTAGGATTTATTCAATTTTTATGAGATTGTTTTTATTTAGACTATGTTTTAAAAATTTGGATTTAACCTATTTTTTTATTTTGACCCCAATTATTTTGTATTTGATTTAGTTTTTTTTAAAAAAAATTAATTTTGTTATTATTATAGATTATTAAGTGTGACCCTCTTGCCCTTTATTATTTAAGCTTGTTGTTTTCTTTTTTAACTGGTTGGTGATAAGGTCGATTGCACATTCTCCTTATTTGTTAGTTGTTATGGTAACAATTGGAGTAACAATGAGTTAACCAGCCAAAACTTAGGATAATGTGCAACAATTTTTTATGTACATATCCATTATTAAACATATTGTATATTCATCCTTATCATTCATTAAACAGATTGTGTATTTATCATTGTCATTCAATTTTGTCGAGCTATTTTATTGCCAGTGGGTTTTATCCTTGAGCTTTATGTAAAACAGTTATTTTTCTAATTTCATAATTTATATTGGTCTATATATCATTTTTTAGTTCATTGCTACAACTATCTTCTTTGATCAGAGGTACTTTTATATTTCAAAAAGATTTCTTGCCATTTGATAAAAAAATTTGTAACATTTTTTATTCATTGAGTTTGTTCTCATATGTTACCCTTTTATTTTTGTTGATTGATGTAGGTTTGTGTTTTTGTGGACGTATATTGTGGAGATGTCCCTCGTATACTTACTATTATAATAACCCATTATGATTTCATCTCATTTACGTGTTACAAGATATATTAAAACATTCCCCCGTATATGTACGTCACATATTATGCGGAATATGTTTGCCTTCCTGAATATTACACTAATGAACCTACTTTTAATACTTCTAGTATATTACACTAATATGCCTGCTTTTAATATTTATGGTATTACACTAATACATTAATATGTCTAGTATTACACTAATTATATGCTTTTATATTTTTAGATCAAGAATTGTCAATATATCTGCAGTGCTAATATGTCTACTTTTAATACACTAATATGTCTACCATGTAAATAAGACAATCTATATAATATATGTCTCCCAATCATTTGAGCTATTTACTAATTTCTTATTTGGAGCTGGATAATACAAATTAATTCAAAATAATTGGATTAAACACAAAAAGCCAGCATGTATAATTGAAGGCACATAATGACAAAGAGATGAGTCCTATATGATCCCCCCCCCTCCCCGCCCTTTTTTTTGACGTACGTGTCCTATAATCTATATGACTTAAAACCGACATTTTTCATATAAGATTAGGAAAATTTTGCAACTACTTACGTGAAAATTTTACTAGTATCAAACATATTCGTATAGCCTATTGGTGATTAATTAATTTTACATGAATATAAATAACAAATTTAAATATATCTAGTATGTATTGGTTATAAGAATTATATTACATTTCATTCTAACTAATGACCGATTGATATGTTAATACTTCAATTTCTTATGTTTAAATATTTATATCCATGTAAAATTATTTAAAAGTTGTCACTAAAGAATTTATTTTTCATATAAGATTGGGGTCCCTTTAGTTAACAGCATTTGAGTTTTAACTTATTAAATCAAGTTTTATATTCTCATTTTCAAAAAAAATGATTAATAAAGTACATAAAAAGAGTTACATTCATGACGATTAATCAATTAATTTAAATTTTAACTAATATTTTCACCCAATAAAATATATGAGATAACAAATTTAAATTCACTTAGTTTAAAATTAACTCAGCTTAGCATTCTGCCAAAATTTGAACACGTAACCATTACGATGATATATGGATTATGTAAAAAGAATATAACTTGATATAGAGTGACTAATATGGTTCTATGATATATGATATCCATTAAAAAAAAAATTGTCTAAGATATCCATTAATTAGAATGTGCACATTATAAAAAGAATATCTTTGTTAGGTCAGACCAAGGAAAATGGATTGAAGGCTTTAGCGAGTACATAAGCTACGTAGATTCTCTCAAAGTAGAACTGTGGGGAATAAGGCATGCCTTAAATCTTTGTAAGGAGAGAAATTGGAGAAACATTGTCATTGAAACCGATTGCTTTGTGGCGGTTAATCTCATTAAAGATAGGGAGGAGGAAAAAAACCACCCTAATCTTATCTTAATCGACAATTGCAAAAATCATGTGCAAGAGATGGATGCAAAGATTGAGCACATACTCCGTGAAGTAAACCAGTGTGTAGATGACTTCGCTCACATGAAAACCAAACAAATGAAAGAACAAATTAGAATATTAATTTATCCAAATAAAATGATCGAGAAAATGAGGTGCGACATAAAAAAAGTGGCCTACGGGTGAGACACTTAGTCCTGTATTTTTATTTTGTTGCGGTCTGCAGCTGCTATTTCTTTCCCTGTTCTGTTTTCTGCCTTTCCTTTTGTAACCAAAAAAGAAAAAAGAATATGCACATTTTTCGAGTTTTTTTTTTTTTTTTTTTTTGGTTTTCTTTAAACTGTTGAGTCTGTACAGCTAGGATCAACGTGGCAGGCAACCTAGAATATGGCGCCATTTTTATAATATTCCTTTTTGTGTTTCAAAATGCGCACATTGTCCCTTTACTTTCCAAAGTTTCAGCTTCCACCTCCAACTACATTTTAAAAGAGTGAAAGGCAAGGATTTAAATAACTTCAAAATGTAGAGTAGTTAGACAAATTCAAAAGAGCCCAATCGTTAATTTATAGCTCTATCTTAAAATTAATAATTATAACTTATATTAAGTTTATTTTTCATTTTTTTAAGTAAGAAATCGCACACAATACAGTAAAATCAAGGGCCATCCATTAGTATTTTAGACTTGCTTATTTTTTTATTTTTTTTCGAAAAAAGACTTACTTATATTTTTTTTGTAAGAATATTTATGTCTTTCTTTAATTAAAGCAAAGTATAAACGTAATAATACATAGTACACTTCTTGGTAGTAGTAATTTGCTTTGCCTAGATAATTTGTCCTTGAACAATATTTAGGTGGAACCTTCGTAAATATGTGGTAACTTTTAACCTATATCATAATTTAAGATATTCTATTAAGAAAAGAGACTCTTCAAATTTTACCCAAAAAAAAAAACTCTCTTCAAAGGAAAACGAAAAGAGCAACTCTACATATAACTCACGGAAAACTATTACTAATAAATTATGGCAAGTATATATTACCTATCTCAAAGCTTATAAATACCTTTTGAATTAAGAGCGATAAATTTCTTTAATAAATAAATAAATTGGTACATGTATTAGCAAGTGGATTAGTCTAGTAGTAAAGATGTTTATTCAAATCTATGAGGTCTTGGGAAGTGGCGAAGCCACCCTATTTTTAAGGTGGATACTTGCCATCTTATTTTTTAAAATTGGCTTGTTTTTAATGCTTGTTACGATTTTATTATTTTTATATGTATTTTTAACATGTGCCTGTACAGTGCGAACAGAGTTTGCAAGAGTCACAATATCTATACTTTTATGCTAGTAATTAAGTTTGAGCATATAGTTTTTGACATGCATAAAAAAATGTCTAAAATATCTTTTACACTTTAGAAATTACAATAAAATAATGTTTGAAAGAGAATTCAAATTTATAATTTTAAACATAATACAAACATGTCGTCAACACTTGACCAACACTTTATTTGTTTATTTTCTCTTATAAATGTATACATGATATCAGAATTACAACATAACACATCTATCGAGTGTGACACCGATTTTAATATATATATATACACATGTATGTATGCATGCATGCATGCACATATGCTTTTGGCAAAAGCAAGCTTGTACCAACACCGACAAACTTTTGTTCTGCAAATTACTTCTTTTCTCATTTATATTCTGGATCTTTTTTAGGTGTAGAAAATAAATAAGCCACAGACATTATTCATTAAAATGAACCAAACATTTGGTACTTCACAATAATAATACTAATGAAGCAATTATTGCTCTTTAATAAATATTTTTATCAACTCACTTTACTTACATTAAGGATTTGTTCGTGGAGGTACAAACTACAACCGTGCATTTATTTCTTCCTTTAATTAAAAAAGTTTAATGAATAAGGAAACACAAATGTTTCTTAGAAAAGAACAAGGAAAATTTAGCAAAGTCCGAGGGGTAATTTGGTAATTCGGATCACTGGTCTTTTGACGGCGTGGTTCGGCCCAAGGTTATTGGGTCGTTTGGTTCTCGTACGGTCCAAACGTTTGTTAACGGCACATCAAACAAACAAGCCGTCCCCCACTTGTTTCTTTCACTCTCTCCCATTTTTTATCCTTAACTATTAAATTATGTGTTACTCAAAACTACACATATTTTTTAATAAAATAGTTCTTTTGTCAATTTTTAATAAGTTAAATATAGAAAAATATATTATTGATAACATTTTACTTTGATCAAATATAGAAACGAAAAGGGAAAAACACTTTGTGCTGTTATAAATTAAAAATTGTCGTATAATTTTAATTCATAATTTAAGTTGAAGAAAATACTGTTTTGAGGGAAATAAGAATAACATGTTAAAAAAGTGTTTGCTTTAATATCAATGCCCTTTTTTTTTCTTTTCCTATCTGCATGATGTTTGAGTTAGTTTTTGTACATGTCAACTAATCTTCGCTCGCGGTTCGTAACTGATGCTAACCAAGTATTATTTTGACAGATTTGAGAATTGGCTTGAGGAGCAAAACCCCCAATCGACCCCAACATTATTATAGTAAAAGCCTTTTTGCAAAATTTAATTTGAGATGTGTTTTGAATCATGGAATCTATATCCTAAAGATGAATTTGGGTTCACAAGTACATAGCAAAAGAATCCAAATATGATATAAGCCGAAACAATCAAGAAAAAACATTTTTCACTTATGATCATTTTTGTATCAGCTATTTTTAATATATGATTTAAAGATGCACGTTAACAATTTCTTAATTTAAAATTTTCCTTATAATTTGTTGGAGAGATTTCAATATTACGAAACTTCAAACAAAGATAACTCTAACAAATTCTGTCTTAATGAAACTTTAATGTGCATGCCTTGACATAAGCATTTACAGTCCTAAAAATTCAAGTTAATTATCAAGATATTAAATTAGAAAATTGATGGGAATTCCTTTTTTGTTTTTCGGCAAAATTTATAGGAATACTCAGGATTTGTTGATAACAACATAGAAAATAAAAATAACAACAATTGATTTTTATGAGAAGTTGAAAAATAAGTTGAGCATATGGTAAGATATCTTCTTTCTTTTTGTCTTTTTACATATAAAAAATATCTTTGGGGGTTGGGGAAAAGAAATTTTCGGCAAAATAAAATAAATGATGGAAGACATCATAAAATGGAGAGTATCCCATCACATGCTTTAATTTATTTTTCAAATTCTTATTCAAATCAAGTATTTATAATTATCATTTTTCATATTTTTATGACCAAACAGAGCCTTAAAGTTACATATTTCTCTAACTTTAGAGAGTTTCCTCATAGAATAAGGAGATTAAAAGACACTGCATACAAAATTTTTTTTTTTTTTTTTGGGTCGGTAAGTGGGTTGAAACCCCGAAACAAAAACAGGAACTACACTAAGATATGCAAACTTCTAGCGGACAATCATCAAAGATTATTGATTTAACTAAGCAATCTATTACTTCATTCGCTTCTCTAAGAATGTATTGAATGCAGCATGTCCGTAAATAAATTGAACCAGAAAAATACATCTTTTCTTAGATCCATTGTATTATTCACATTAAAATTATTTTGACATGCCAAATAAATACAACAGGGCTCTGAATGAGGTTAATTTCTACTTAATTAATCAAGGCCTTATAAGACAAAAACATCACTAATTAACCCAAAATGGCAAACGGACAATTGCTTAATAGGGCCAAACAATGCCTAGCTTGTTGTAGATAAGGCCACCACTAATAGAATTAATTATTGGGGTCCAAATGAGTCTCCCACTCTCTCTTTAAGCTCTTTGTTAATATATAAACTAGTTGTGGAGCTAACATGTCTTGTTAATTAGGTATTGTTTGGTCTAACTGGCACACAATTAAACTTTAAAATTCTTTCTATAAATCTTAGGTGTCATTGAATGATTAGTTGTTAAGCTCTCATGATCACCATTGGGGACGACTTTGTAAGAAATTTTGTCTCTGAGATTAATGAATAATTCTCAAAAGAAACTTTCCAACCTTTTGCCGATTTGTTGCCTAATGAATTTTGGACTATGCTCCACCATTTTGTAGTTAGACATATATCAATGCTATTTTCCTATAACATGAGAAATACTTATAGCTATATTTATTCTCTTTTGGTCATATTCAAAATTATATTGCATGTGTGAAGTGATTAATTTGGTACTAAAGAATTTTTGTGTTTTCACTTATATTCTCAATATGTAATCGATCAATTGATGTTGCAACTATTACTGCTGTCATATTGGGGAGATGATAGTATATTTACCATATGATCGTCAAGAAAGTAATTATGAGTTCAATTCTATGATATAATGATGTCAAAATTATATATATATACGGAAATATTCTTGTCAGGGATTCAATTCCCTTACTTTAAGAATAATAAAGACCGTTCATTTCAAGGGGTGTAAATGGGTGAATTTTTTTTGTAGAGACGAATTTTATAATGAGTAGATTATCTGTCCAAAAATTTAAACTAGAAGTGGGTGTAATAAATGTGTAATATATGTTCATTTTCATACAATGAAATATTTTATATGATCATATTACCCACTTTTAAATTGAGTTTTTTTTATGAAATTTGGTGGAGATTGACCACAAAGTTTCATGGAAAAATTAACTCGTTTATCCCTCGAAATGAACGGTACTTATTATTTGTTAAAGTAAAAATTACTTTCTAAGAGTATTTCTTTATATGTATATATATGTTGTTATAAACATAGAACATTGGCATCTTCCTTTCGCAATTAATGAACTAATAGCAAGAATACAGATGCTTAAACTTGAAAAGGACAAGAAGGGACTTGGTGTCATTTTTACTACAATTGTTTCAAAACAAATGGAGGAATCTCTTATAAGTTACTATACATACAAATGTGTTGTCTTAATCAATTAATCGTATATCAAGAAGCCATTACTATATTGATATAGTACATTCTTAGAACGTTTAGGTTGAATATTGTGTATATCATTGCAACTTAACTAATCCTAATCCTAATTAAAATTAATTCTTTATTTTGAATATTGTTCATTTGGTGTGATGGAAAATCAAATTAACTTGAAGTGTGAGGTGTGAGTTTCAATGCATGGGATACCGACCATTTCATGTAAATACAATGGATGTTACACACAATATCCTTTGATTTACTATAAATTTTGCGGAGAAAAAACCAAACATTGATTAACCCCGACTAATTAGACAAAAGGTTGTTTACATAATTCCAAATTATATCAAAATCATTAACGTGCAAACTGTTGAAAATGGTTGGCAATTGTTGGCTCAAACCGTTAATCTCACATGGAAAAATTGTAGAACTCAACATGAGTATATAAGTGGGGAGAATTTCCACATTGTAACAAGGCCTTTCAAGTTCCTTATGCAAGTGCGGTTGGGAGTTTGATGTATGCCATGGTATGCACTCAACCGGATATTGCTCAAGCCGTAAGTATGGTAGCGCGCGGTCCATTGAGTTATCTACCACGGAAGCGGCAGAGCCGGCCCTAGGCAGGGCTGGCAGGGCGATCGCCTTGGCCCAAAATTTTAAAGGGGCACAAATATTTGTTTATATATATTAAAAAAATATATATTTTTTGAATTAATAACGAAACTTTATGAGAAAAAAAAACTTAAGCTTCTAAAGTTCTAATTGCATGTAGGAAAAGAGTTCTTTATTTCTTCTTCGATCTTTCTTCCCATATACAATCTCAATTTTCTCATGCTATTAGATAGAATTAGAGGGACACCAATATTTTTTCTTTCATTCATATTGATTTTAAAATAATAAGAGATAATTTGATATTTCATTGTAAGGTATTTTACAGAATTTTTGCAATTGTAATGTATTTTTTGTGCTATGTAAATTCTTATTATTGAAATAAATTTATTTTTTAATATGTAAAAAAATAATTTATCTACTTATAAAAGGATATCTTTTTAGGTTTTGCCTAAGGCCTACAAATGGCCAAGACGGCAAGACCGGCTCTGTGAAGCGGAATATATTGTAGTAACGGAGGCCGTTTGGCTCCGTGGTTTATGTTTGCGTGCTTTGTTAGTTATTTTCTTCCTTAATCTCCTATTTTTCGTATTAATTAAATATTAGTAATACGTTTTTCCTTCATTATTGTACGCTTAATTGTTCGGTCGATCCTACACTTATTATAAGATTTGTTTTAACGATATCTTAGCACAACACACACTCTCTCTATCTCTCTCTCAAGTGTGCGCACTACCTAACATGTTTTTGTTTCAAGCGAAGGATAAAAAATAATGTCTCATTTTTATCTCTATTAATGTTCGCCCGCGTTGTGCAATTTAACTCAGGTGTGATGGAAGGTTGAATACGTAATAAGGAAACCAAAAACCATCATATATTTATACATAGACATGGAGATCGAGGCATTAATAATAAAAGAAAAAATATATTAATAAATCATTAGTACATATATTGATAGTGGGTATTATAGAAATTGTTCACAATTACCAATAATATATATATATATATATCTTGAGATTAGGAATATGTAAATTAGAAAAGGACCATAGAAATTAACGTATAATTAAGCAGTTATATTTTGAAAAAGATCCAATTAATGGCTCGATCAAGCGAAGAAAGGGTATGTGGGTTAACAAAAGACAAAATACAAGCCGGTGGCTCCCTTGGACTTTGCTAGTGAATGAAACCATAGGCATAAGACAAGTAAACAAGTACATTAGATTCGACAAATTCTAGGGAGGTTGTGGTTTGTAACACATACAAATATATGTTATTATACATATATTTTAAATAAAAAGAAAAGATTACATTAATGTTAATTAATTTGTTTAGGCTCTCAATAAGAGATTTTTTTATTTGATTTTGTTTAATGAAATATATACATATATGTGTGTGTAGTTATATTAAGTATTATTAACAAGTACTTGGTGGAATAGAAGTCAAATGAGGGCATCAAAAACAAGGCCAAAGGTGGCAAAGGGTCCCTACATTTTGAGCCACAAAAAAGGAGAGAAAAAAAATAAATAAATGAAACCTTCTACACAACTTTTTGTTATTGGGAACTAATGATATGTTGCAAGTCTTTTGGCTTTCACCAAGTCAATAAATAATCATATATATCATCAAGATTTGAGATCTTTTACCTACAAAATGATGACTCTAGCTAGAGTGAATGTGTGAGAGAGAAATCAATTTGAATAAGTATGTTATTTTGTTGATCAATAGTGTTATATTTATCAGGTATTTTAACTGTATATTTTTATTAACATATATTATATGAGTTATATCTTAGTAAAGTACAACCCATTTAATGTTGTCACTAAAAATATTTGATAAAAATCTGAACAAAAAAATCATTTTTCTATTTTTTGTGTGATGAGAACTGAGAAGCTAATCAAATTAACTTCAAAATTCTCAAGTTGATTTATTCATACTAATTTTAGTTTAAGTTTTTATCTTCTACTTTTTCAATTTATACATGAGGTGTATATCAAAAACACATGAGTTGGACTTTGCGTGGGATAGGGGTGATGGGGGAGGAGGAGAATCGAAACATGGTGGTTTGGGATAGAAGCCCAAACCTTTGTTGCCAATCAAAGACCTCAGGTCTGATTTTTAAGTTAAATTTTTTCAACATATTAATTTATTTCATTAGTGTTAAATTGGTAGTCTTTATTTGAATTGAACATACATTAATTAAATACTAATTTCAAACTTCTAATTGGTCAATAAGGATATAAATTGTTTTATGTACGTGGGTGAGATTTGGTACAATATTTCTTATGTTTCGTAAAAAGAAATGAACAATTAATTTAAGACATTTTAAAAAATAAATTAGATTACTAAATTGATAAAGAGGGAGTAATATTTTAAAGTTTTAAGAATTTTTTTGTGACGGATAATACTCCGTATTGTATAACACAAATTGTAATATATATGTGTTCATTAATGCCACCAAGTTAAGAGTAATATTGTTTTTGTCGAAGCATATTATTGAATGTAGTTCATTCAAATGCTTTGAAAATGTCATTGGTAAAACAATATTACTTTGTGTAGTTTTATAAAGGGAAGAAGCAATTAGGGCGGCGTCTGAATAATTTCATTCAAAGTTAGGATATCGCAAATGTATTTGATTTTCTGTTAAATGTTTACAAGAAAATGTCATTTATTTTTAGAGCTAGCTTTTTTTATACGGAAAAAAGAAAGAAAGAAAGAAAGAAAGAAAGAAGAAGAGTGATAATAGAGGACTAATTTGGGGAAGGGGATAGCTAGATGAATTGAAACTTGCATCTCCAGCTATTAAATAAAAGTTTCGCCACTATGTTACACAAGGCTTTTTATAAAGTACGCCCCCAATTTTTTGAACCCTTTTATATATATGTTAATGTAGTTACAATTATTTTTTGTTGAATAATACTCCATCCGTCCCACAAAGATAGACCCATTTTTTTTTCACACAGATTAAGAAACTTCATTTAATATAATTGAAACCATAATTTTTTTTCCCAATTTTCCTATTATACCCTCATTTACTTTCTTTCTATAATGAATACATTGGATTGAAATCACATGCCCAAGAAAATGTGAAGGAAATTTTGGAGTTGATAACAATGTAATTAAATAAGGGTATATTAAGAAAAATAAAATTGTAGTGCATTCTTTAAAAAACAAGTGGTCTATAATTTGGGACGGATAAAAATGAAAAATGAGTCAATCTTTGTAGGACGGAGGGAGTACTAACTAAAGATGCATTTGATTTAGTGCATGGCTATGGTGTAAATTGTAAGGTTTTTGAAGCAGATCGATGCTTATGAGTTCGAACTTTGGGATTGCAACCCATCTGTTTTCTTTCTAAAGGTAGTTAAGTGTAACTGCCAAATCAAAGCTACTCCCCATCACCTTATTAGCTTTCTTTTACAAGATTTGCAATTAATTCCTTCTTTTTTTTTAATGCGTTCCGTCCGTATTTAACCCAGAATACTTCCTCTTTCTCCCATTCTCATGAGTTCAAAAGCTCTCGAATTGCAGCCTATTTGTTTTCTTCGTAAATGTTCCTAAGCCCAACTACAAAATCAAAATCAAGCATAGTAGCTTATTCCCCATCACCTAACCGATAATTTATTAGCTTTTTTTTTTTCCTTTTCTTTTTCTTTTACGAGATTTTTAGTTTGCTTTTTTATAAGAAGTCTTCTTATTTCTTTAAGGCGTCTTTCTATGTTCAGCGCAAAAATTTTCTCTTTCTTTAATTTTTCTCTATCTTTAGTTCTCTATATATGTTTGTACTTCTATTAATCATATTCAATATGAGTAAGAAATTTAGTTATTCTTTTTGTAATTTTTCAAATGTTATTGATATATGACCTTTTTTGTTGCGAGTTTATTGGTATATTTATATTACATGAATATACAAGAAGGTCCCGAAAGAAAAATTCGCTTAGGACCCTCAAAAGTCAAGGCCAGCCTCACTTATTAATTGGAACCATGAATTTGAACGGAGTGTTTTCTAACAGTTATTTCTACCAATAAAAATTTATATTTCAAAAATGTTAAATGGTTAGAACTCTTTCCAATAGAAGTTTCTATTTGTGACACGGCAATTCTGTCATATTGAGAATTTTATCACAAATTCTACATATAGAAGTAATAATATAAATTTTATATCCGCACGGATTAAATGGAGCCCAAAATCCATTACTCAATCAAATTAATTATATTTTTAAATATAGGCTAAGATAGTAAAATGGATAGAAATGGTTAATATCCTTTTAACCGTCATCAAATTTTCTTGAATTATCATCTATCTTTATCCAAACTATTTTTTTGGGGGGGAAAAAAAGAGGACAAAAAATAGTACAAGTAATATGGTTAATATCTATTTACATACTGTGTTTAGGCAAACATATTTCTTCGTTCAAGTTTTAAACGTTAGTTTTATTGACACTTCTCAAGTAAATATTAACATAACTCTCCATTCTAGGTGCTAAATGCATTAGACCATCTCCATTGGGATGGCTAAATAGCCAAATTTAGCTTTCTCGTTGCCTCATTCGGTAAGCTAGATTGCTAAAAAGGTGGGTAAAAATGTATACCAAAGCCAAATTTAGAAGTCGACCAAATTTTAGCTTACACGATCAATGAAGTGTCGTGGCAGATTAGAGCACTCTCACCACACATGATGTGTCGTGAGAAATATTGAAAGAGTTGGCCGATATATGATGTGTCGTGCGACACTTCATTCAAAAATCCCTTGGCCGATATATCATCTATCGTGGCACATAAAAATTCAAAATTTACATTCGGCCGATAGATCATGCATCGTGCATGTAATAATGAAGTGAAGACAAAGCACTTTCAGTTCGGAAATGGAAGAAGGAAAAAAAAATAGAAAATGCCTGCCACGACACATCATGTGTCGTGGGAAGCGAAACAGCTGGTCGATAGATCATATATCATGGGAGGGATAAAAATGGTTGCACGATACATCATAAATCGTGCAAGCCAAATTTAGCTTTTTTCCACTGCGACTCTCCGATTACTGATAGTATAAATATATATACCTTTTTAACTTACCCACTAAAAATGGTCTTAGACAATCCTCCTCATGAGAGATTTAAGTATGTAACACGATTGTTTAACCTTCTAATTTTATTACTTGATGCATTGGAAAACATGGACCCACGGTAATAACTCTATCATCAAGACAGTAAATATAGATCCGACTCCTAATTATTATTGATTTGCTATGTTACGCATCCACAATAATAATAATGAACCATTTTAACTTTCATCTCATCCGGCTTCTCCGAAGTAACAAGGTTGTCAATTTTAAAACAAATGATTCAAATTAATTTTTATTTAATTATAATTAAAAAAAACTTTTTTAATTATAATTTAAAATTTAAATAGTAAACATTGGACTCATGTAAAGGTTTTAGGTGAGGTTAAGGAGTATTTGTCCGGAGAGAGGAAGACAAAAAATGGGCAACCGGCTAGGGAAGGGGGTCAGGGTCAGGGTCAGGGTCATGGCCAGCTCCGAAATATAATTCAATTGACTCCTGTCATATCGGCGCCCTTCACGCTTCAATGGTCCCGTGACCTACACGTGCTCCTCTCCATGTGGTGGGTACGTGTTAAATTTGGGTTTTCACACAAAGCCAAAATCCACTTGATTTTAATTTCCTTTTTTAATTTTCTAATATTTTTTCTTTAAAAGGAGATTTTAAACGCAATCTTTCGTTTCAAATTAATAAGAATTTTAATTTTCTGTTGCATCCTTTTTTACATATACACTAATTTTAATTTAATTAATGATTAAAATAAAGCTTATTTATAATAATAAGATTTATCATTCACGCGAAGGAATATTGATGCCATCGTATTACTTTTCTAATTATTATTTATTTCTTCATTGAAACAATCCTCTACCCCACTTTGTTCATTGAAACAATCCTCTACCCCCAAGAAACAAAAAGAAAGGGATAAAAAGATGTTTGATATATAGCAATTAATGAGTATGTTGTATGTATATTCAATTTTTCAATCATTTGTATTTAAAAACAGGCTCAAAACATGTTTGACAGCGATTAGTGCGTGCTTTCAACTATAAAAATTAATTGCGTTAATTGATAATGTATAAATACATTTTAAAGTTTATGTCATTTGTAGGTGTAGGTGGTGTTTTATCGTCTCAATACAGGTCCGGCCCAAACTGGAAGAATGATCACTGGACCTCTCTCTTTTCCTCTCCTTCCTTTTGTTTTTCTTTTTCCACCCCCTGTTTTTGTGGACATCCTTTTCTATTTATACTCTTACATTTCGTGTTTCCCAAGATGAATTAGGTCACTGGTGAAATTATTATCTGGGGCATTTTTAGGGTTTACGTGGCACTATCTTCTCTTTCCCCCTGTTAAGGAAATAGCTGTTATAACTAACCTGCCTTCACTTTACACGTGTTGATCAGCCATTCGTTGGTACGGTAATCCCTCATCATGGGACGACGCCAGTGAATATTCTTTCCTCATTGATGAGCTGGCTTGTACGTATATATCCTTATCCATATACCCAAAGTTACTCATAAATATATCATATTTGATCGGCGTAATCCTCTCATGTTCGGCAGATTTGTCTTTTTGCTCGGCGGTGATTCACACGGTTTCCTTGTGCTTATTGGATTTCATCCGTGACTCCTTTCATTCCTTGGGATGTTTAGGTCGCGCCTTGTATATTCGGCCCATGAGGGGATTTTGGAACTAATTCGGCCCAAGAACAAAATGTTCAAAACTATACTCCCACAATTGCCCCCCAAGCCTTCAAGTCATTGTATTCCCATGAGTTCGAAGGCTTAATCTTCTTCAGAACGGCCCTTTATCTTTATTCCATTTTATTATATATATATGCTTTTGAAAAATTTTAAAGTTTGTGGACAAATTCCATGTGTCAGATTACTAATCGCTGGTTCTGGTTGAGCATCATGAGATAGCTGTTAAATCTCATTAATTGAAGATCACTTCTTGCACACAACCCAGCGAAGCACGAAACGTCTCTTGGAGGGAAACAAGGAACAAAAACATCCTTTTAAAGGGAGAGGTATAATTCTTTCAACCCTAAATCTTACTTCTTCATTTTCTTCTCATCTTCGCCGAAAAAATTTTTGACATCTATATTTGATTGTTTTGTTTTAGCTCGTTTCATCGAATTAGTTGTTCGTCTTTTTCATCAGCAGTTCTCATTTCTCTGTAAGTTTCTAATTTCTCGTTCCCTATTTTCCCCTTTTTAATTTTTTGCGAAACCCTAGTTCTTGTTATCGTTGTTTTTCGTCGATCATCATGAGGGGAAGATACGCCTTGAACACCGATGCGGACAGGTTGGAATTCGAGAGGGTCTATATCCCCAATGGGATTTCTTGGAGAGAACCGGGGCCTCGTGAGGACGTTTTTAAGGATATAGAAATAGGTTTACTCCCATCTCACAACGAATATCCCATTTACACATCCTTCTTCAAGGTTGCTGGGTTGAGGGTTCCCCTTGATCCTCTACTAGTAGATTTTTTGAGGGATACCCGTTTTCATTTGTGCCAGCTGACTCCGAATGTGCTCAGAATTATTTTGGGCACATCTGAATTGAATAGACGTCTTAACCTCAACCTTGGGTTGAAGGAAATCAAGTATTGCTACCTTCTATCTGAGTCCGAAGGTAAATGGAACTTGAGGGCGAGACCCAATTCTCCTTCCATTATTGAGGGGCTTGCGTCATCTCATAAGGGGGCCCTTAACGACATAGTCCTTCTTACTGGGAATATTGAGCCCGATCCAGTTAACAAAAGCGTCCCTAGGCACTTCGGCGCACCTGGTTTGCATTTTGTTTATTATGGATGTTATGTTTGCATTTCTTGTTCACCAACTGTTTGATGTTTTATTTTAGTTGGTTCTCTTCTTTTTTTTTTAGTTGGTGGAGCGAAGAGGTGTTTCAGTAAACCGCTTTTGGACGAGCTTAACCTTGACCATCTGAACGCAGCTATTAACTATGACGGGCCTGATAAAGTAGGGCCTTCTCGCCATCCAAGATCGGCTCACGTTCTTCTGAATTATACTCCCCCGTATGCTTCCTTTTCCAGCCGCACTAATATTATCAAATGGGTTGGTGCTCCCCTCGTGGATAAGGATGAATATGACTTTTTCAGAAATCACAATATAGTCAATCCCTGGGTGGTTCAAAAAAGTGAGGGTATCCAACGGCGTATTCTTGCTGGGGAATCTCCAGACTTAGAATTTCCGGGATTTTTGGTTACCCATGAGACTAGAGGCAAGGGGAAGAAAAAGAAGAGTAAGAGGCCGGCAGTCGAAGTAGCTTTTGCCCCTCCGGTAGGTCGTCCCGTGCTGCAGGCCGAGAATACCGAGGGTGTTTCTGTTGCAGAGCCGAGCATCGCCATTCCGATTTCAAGGAGGCGTGGTGCGGCTTTAACTGCTCCTATTGGAGAAACTGAAGTGAACTCTCCCGACGAGGAAGAGTTAGAAGAGGTTGAGGAACCTCTATTGCGAAGGAGATCTAGGAGCGGGGTGCATATTCCTGAATATTCTAATACGGAGATGGCCGGTCGGCGCAACGTTTTGGACTCCTTGAATGCTCGGCTTTATAAGGATAGGGCCTCGGGGAGTTCGGCCACTCCCCCTACTAAGAAAAGAAAGGTGGCTCGGGAAGAAACTCCCGTCATTGAGGTTGAAGAAGAGCCGGTCGTAGAAGAAACTCGTGTTGGTGTCTCCTTTGATGCAGACGTTGAGAGGGCTGGGCCTTCAAGGAATTCTCCTCCCCCAGTTGAGGAGGAGGAAGTGGCTCGTGAGGACGCCGAGCATGTGGTCGACTCGTCCCCTCATCCTGAAGCAACTGAGGCCCAGGAGGATATTCCTTCTGAGGAAACTCTTCCTGAGGAGTTCGTCATTAAACCTCGGATAGCTCATGATCAAAGGCCTGTTAACATAAGGGATTCGGCTTTGACAAGCATTAGGGTTGCGCACGCTTTAGCAACTGCTATGGTTTTGCCAGAGGACGGCAAAAAGCTGGGGTCTGTTTCCCTCTCCGAGCTGGAATATAGAGGCTTCCAGTGTCAAGTCGGCGTAAGATATTGTTTCCTGCTTTTATTGAGCTTTATTATTCTCTTTTGAACGATTTTTCCTGTTTTGGTTTGAACTATTTTTCGATTTATTTATTTATATTATTTTTATTTTTTTTTTAGTCAAATCAATACTTCGCCGAAATGATTTCTCGACATAAACAAGCCAGAAAAGATCATAAAGCAAAGGTGGCGAGGCTAAAGAAGGACATTTCGGAGGCCAAGAAGGAAACTAAAGAAGCTAAAGTCGTGGTCAACGATGTGACCAACCAACTTTCTTCCCTTCAGGCCGATTATCACAATGTGACGAGGACGGCCGAGGAGAACAAAGCTCATTTCGAGGGCCAAGTTCAAATTCTTCAGGCTCAGGTTGCCGATCTTCAGAATTCTCTAATGCTAGCTCAGAATGGTAAGGCTCAAGCTGTAGCTAAAGCCAGAGAGGAAGAAAAAAAGGTGGCCGAGGCAGCGTTGGAGGAGCTTAGGTCTCTTCATTTTGAAGAATTAACCAACGCCGAGACGACGGGTTACAACGAGGCCTCCGATGAAGCAGCAGACCAGATTATAAAGATAAAAGATATGATCTATAAAGCTGGTTATGAACTTGGTTTATCTGCTGCAGGGGTTGTCGAGGGGGATTCTCTTTTCGATAAGACAGTTCTTTGTCCTCCAAACCTATTCGTTCCACCACCCCCTGCTCCAGGGTCAGACCAGGAAGGTGTTGATGTTGCCGATGAAGGAGAGAATTGAGTGATTTTTTTTTTTTTTATTATTTGTAACAAGATATTTTGGAAGGACGGTATTTGGTGAAATATTATAATGAAGTATTCTTTGCACTGTCCGATTATGGCTTTTGTATGACACGAGTCTTCTTTTGTCGAGCATATTTCTTTTTATGTATATCGTACTCGTACTTTGATTTATTATTGATCAGTTGTGATTATGCCCCACAGTAAGCCACGTGGGCGTTATGGAACAGCCACCGTGTAATTAAGTATAGGGGGTTTTTTTGTATATGCCCCAAATCGACTCTTCGAATGAAGAGAACAATAAATGACGCATGCAGAAGGCATTAAACAGTGAATGCTTTCTCGTATTTCTAGGACATTCAATGCACTGGGTCTTTCGATCCCCTATATAATCCCTACCTGACTGCTTCGTTGTTAATTCTTTTTTGTGCGTGACTAGAAAACAGTCCTAGTTTCAGAGTTTTCTTTTAATGGCGGATCTGAGTGATGAAACTATTTCCGATGCCGGTTCTCCGTTCGTTGAAGAGGTGGATACTACGGAAGTGGTCAATATGTTAGAAGCTTTTCTTCGTCTTAAGCGAAAACATCGTCGTCTAAGGGAAAAGTATGACCGCCTTGCCGGTCGATTTCTCCGTTTGAAAGAACGATTTGCGTCTTTCAAGCGGAGGTGGTCCTCTGGAAGAGAGCTTTGACAAAATTAATAAACAGCTTGAGAAGGTCATGAGGGTCACCGCAGGCGTAGCTTTTCATGGAGATGACTTCTTCTCTCTTTGTTTTCTTTTTTTTTTTTTTTTTTTTCTGGGCCTTAAAGTCCCACCAAGTGTATCTTCGTTTTGAATTAATGGAATTTCTGGGGCTTGAAGTCCCACCAAGTGTATCTGTGTTCTGAATTAATGAAATATTACTTTGTAGATATTCATTGCCTTGCAACTGTCTCTATTGATTGTGACGAATAATTTCTGTTTAGTTAGTGAATGATTTGACTAATTCAGAACAGAGTCGAGTGTAAGCAGATCTTTTTCGTTCGCAACATACTTGTTTAATCTTTTGAGTCACAACCTCTTGTTGGTTACGTTTGATGCTTAAGCCGATCAAGGCCTTGTTTATTCGTATTTTTATTGCCTTGTTTATATAATTGTCTTATGTTCGATACCTTGGCCGAGCAAGATATTTTGCGATTGCCATCCGTAAAAGAGGGTCTTTTTTGTAATTTTGATGCCTTGGCCGAGCAAGGTCTTATACGATTGCCTTATATAAAAGAAGGTCTTTTTATAATTTTGATGCCTTGGCCGAGCAAGGTCTTATACGATCGCCTTCTGTAGAAGAAGGTCTTTTTATAGTTTTGATGCCTTGGCCGAGCAAGGTCTTATACGATCGCCTTCTGTAGAAGAAGGTCTTTTTATAATTTTGATGCCTTGGCCGAGCAAGGTCTTATACGATCGCCTTCTGTAGAAGAAGGTCTTTTTATAGTTTTGATGCCTTGGCCGAGCAAGGTCTTATACGATCGCCTTCTGTAGAAGAAGGTCTTTTTATAGTTTTGATGCCTTGGCCGAGCAAGGTCTTATACGATTACCTTCTGTAAAAGAAGGTCTTTTTTAAGATTAGATAGAACACAAAAATAGAATATCTTTATAATTTCCAAATTTTCAAATCGGCTAGAGTAATGGAACCCAATCTTTGGGATTACAATTAGTGAAAATATGCTCTTAGATTGGCCACATTCCAGGGGTTTGGTACCGGACGACCCTCCATATCCTGTAGACAGTAGGATCCGGTTCCAGTTGCCGAGGTAATTTCGTATGGACCCTCCCAATTCTGCTGGAGTTTCCCGTGACTGGGCTTGATCGCTGTGCCAAGTACTTTTCTCAAAACCAATTCTCCTATCTTAAATTCCCGCAATCGGGCATTTGCTTTGTACTGTTTAGCCAAGGTATTCTGATAATTCGCCAGGTGGATTGCAGCTATCTCTCTTCTTGACTCGGCCAGGTCTAATGCTTCTTCCATCTTCTGATGATTGTTCCCCTCTTCAAACTGGGATGTTTTCAAGGTAGGTAAGCCGACTTCCAGAGGAATGATTGCCTCCGTTCCGTAGGTTAAAGAATAGGGGGTTTCCCCCGTTGATCGGCGTGGTGTTGTCCGAAAGGCCCAGAGTACAGATGGTAGTTCTTGCGCCCATTTTCCTTTCTTTTCCTCTAATCTCTTCTTCAGACCGTCCAGGATTATCTTGTTTGATGCTTCGGCCAGGCCGTTGCCTTGGGGATAGGCCACACTAGAAAAGCGTTGTTTAATCCCGTAGGCGTTACAAAATTCTTCAATCCTTTGGTTCTTGAACTGAGTGCCATTGTCGGAGATTAGTATCCGTGGAATGCCGAACCTGGTGATGATGTTTTTCCACAAAAAATTTCTCACATTAGATTCAGCTATGTTTGCCAAGGGTACTGCCTCTATCCATTTCGAGAAATAATCCGTGCCGACCAGAAGAAATTTTTTGTTGCCTGGAGCCCGCGGGAAAGGACCCATGATATCCAGACCCCACATGGCAAAGGGCCAGGGGCTAACAATGGGATGAAGGGTGCTAGCATGTTGGTGAATCATTGGGGCGTGTTTTTGACATTTGTCGCACTTTTTCACGTATTCTACGGCGTCTTTCTGCATGTAGGGCCACCAGTATCCTTGAGATCTAGCCCTGTGGGCTAGAGATCGGCCCCCTGTATGACTACCGCAACTTCCTTCATGCAGTTCGAAAAGGGTATGCTGAACCAGCTTTGGGTGAACACATCTGAGATAGGGTCCTGAGAAGGATCTTTTGTACAGCTTTTGCTCGACGGATAACCAATATCTGGTGGCTTGGGCTCTGACACGATAAGCTTCAGTACTGTTGACCGGGAGTGACCCGTCTCTCAGATGATTAATGATGGGGTCCATCCAACTGACACCCAAGTTTGTTTCAACGTTGCACACAGTTGGTCGTTCATTCGCTTCTATGCTCGGCGTTGGCACAAACTCGACCTCTACTGTTCGTTTTATTTTGGAGTTTACTGCCGAGGCCAGAGTGGCCAATGCATCCGCATGGGAATTGCTTGCTCTGGGAAACCTTTCAATATACACGAAATTAAATTTCTTTAACATCTTTCAAGCCAGATTCATATACGCTGCCATTCGTTCATTTTTCGCCACATACTCCCCGGTCAGTTGATTTGCCACTAACTGAGAATCGGAATTGATTATCAAATCCTAGATTCCCAGTTGCATGGCCTTTTTCATGCCCAAGATCAGAGCTTCGTATTCAGCCTCATTGTTGCTTGCTCTGAAACCAAGCCGAATTGCCTGTTCGATGATGGCTCCTTCTGGAGTTTTAAAGACGATGCCGACTCCCGACCCGCCACTTGCTGACGACCCGTCAATGTTCAGGTGCCATGGAACTGAATTTGGAGCGGGGGCTGTTGTTATGATCGGCTCGCGCTGTTCTGATGCCGTCAGTTTCTCATCTCGACTCTGCCCACAGTTTAACAGTTGGCCCTGTACCGGAACTTCAGTGTTCCCCGTGAATTCGGCAATAAAGTCGGCAAGTACCTGCCCTTTGATCGCTGTCCGGGGAACGTATTCAATATGGAATCTCCCCAATTCAACTGACCATTTCTCCATTCGTCCAGACAAATCGGCTTTTCTGAGGGTTGCTTTGATCGGACTGTTAGTAAGCACTTTGATAGGATGAGCGTCGAAGTAGTGCCTCAATTTCCTGGATGCTGTTATCAATGCTAATACAAGTTTTTCCAAAGGCATGTAATTTAATTCAGGCCCTATCAAGCATTTACTAGCAAAGTATACAGGCTTTTGCACAGTACCGTGTTCTCTGATTAGGGCCGAACTTACTGCCCGATCAGAGGAAGCTAAATACATAAAGAGTTGTTCGTTGGGATCAGGGATGGATATTAGCGGTGGGCTGGTCATATACTGCTTTAGCTCGTCGAGAGCTTGATCACATTCTGAGGTCCATTCAAACTTTTTTGTTCTCTTTAAAGATTTAAATAAAGGCATGCATTTATCAGAACATTTCGAGATAAATCGGTTTAGGGAAGCAATCATACCCGTGAGTTTTTGTAGCTCCTTCAGGGTTGTCGGCCTCTGAATGTTAGTAATTGCTTGTACCTTTTTCGGATTTGCTTCAATGCCTCGGCAGTTGACCAGAAATCCCAGAAATTTTCCCGAACTAACCCCGAATGTACACTTTGCGGCATTTAGCTTCATTTTGTAACGCCTCAATATCTCAAAAGTCTCGCCCAAGTCGCTAATATGATCGATTTCTTGTCTACTTTTCACCGGCATGTCGTCTACATAAACCTCCATGGTTTTGCCGATTTTACCTCGGAACATTTTAGTAACAAGCCGTTGATAAGTAGCTCCCGCATTCTTGAGACCGAAGGGCATGACTTTGTAACAATATAACCCCATTGTGGTGACAAAAGCGGTAGAATTCTGATCTGGACCATATAATGGGATTTGGTGGTACCCCGAATAGGCGTCCAAGAAACTGAATCTTTGATGACCGGCTGCCGAGTCGACCAGTTGATCGATTCTGGGCATTGGGAAATTATCTTTGGGGCAAGCCTTGTTCAAGTCAGTGAAGTCAACGCACACCCTCCATTTTCCGCTCTTCTTCTTAACTACCACAGGATTGGATATCCATTCCAGAAAGTTAGCATCCCGTATAGCTCCAGCCTTAAGCAATTTTTGGACTTCCTCTTCCACGGCCATAGCCTTTTCAGGAGATGTTCGGCGCGGTTTCTGTTTAATCGGCTTAAAGGTAGGGTTTGTATGTAATCTATGACACATTTCGTCCGCCGATATCCCGGGCATCTCATGCGGTTGCCAAGCAAATACGTCAACATTTCTTCTCAGAAAATTAGCGAGACTTTGCCTTTGTTCCGTTGTGAGGCTGCTGCCGATCAAAAAATATTTCTGCATTTCGTCCGATCCTTCCACGGTGGGGATTTTGAGTAGGTCTTCAAAGACCCTTTCTTTTGGTCGTCCCCTGACCCCATTATCAACAGGGGGACCGCTCTTTGATTGCTATTGACAATGTTCCTTGCCCTTCCCCTGGCAAGAGGGCTCGGGCGTATTACTTTCTTTCCCGTTTTCTTGGTTATCTCGTTCAGCGGTACAGACTGGTCTCGGTCCTTCAGGCCGAACTGTTTCTTTCATTTCTGACTGTGACCCTCTGATTGCCAAATTGAAACAGTACCTAGCGTCCTCTTGCTTGCCTCGGACCACACATACTCCTTTAGGAGTTGGGAACTTTAGTTTCTGATGGAACGGCGAGGCTACCGCCCTCATTTCTCCCAGCCAGTTTCGTCCGAGCAAAGCGTTGTATGGAGATTCGACATTCATCACGAAAAAATCCGTTACTACAACCATTTCTCCAATTCGTACCGGGACACTGACAATGCATATCGGCCAGACCGCGTCACCACTGAAACTATAGATGGGGGAATCCACTTGCCGAACAGACTTGTTCGAAATAAACGGTTTCAGCTCGTTGTACGCTTTCAGATACATCACTTCTGAAGAACTACCCGGATCGACTAGGACGCGTTTGACATCGAAGTTGCAAATATTGGCCATTATAACCAACGCGTCATTATGGGGAACATCTATTCCTTCCAAATCCTCTTCTGAGAAAGACAGCTGATAGACAACATTGTTCTCCCGATCTCGTTTCGGAGGAGCTGATACCGACATGATTTCCTTAACCGGATGAGCCTCTGCCCATAGCCTTGCTCGCGCCAACCGTGCTCGCAAATAATTCCTCGTTGCTTCTGTGCTATTAACAACGCCATGTATGGCTTCGATTGTTCCCACCGCAGGTTTGGCCATCTGAGCCGCATCGCGATTTGCCTTGTCCATTCTCGGTTATTCATTGGGTTTTGTTTCATCTCGTTCCGTGTACTTGGTTAGTCGGCCTTGTTCGACCAATTCCTCCAAAAATTGCTTTAAAGTCCTACAGGTGTCGGTGGCATGTCCATGGTCTTTGTGATAGAAGCACTTGAGTGAAGAATTCCGCATTTTGGGGTCTCCGAGCATAGGCCTCGGCCATTTGAAAAACCTTTCATCTTTTATTTCCTGCAAGATTTTGCTAATCGGCTTATTAAATACAGTGTTCACACCTTTGAAAGCGTTTGATTTCCTATCTTCATCAGCATTGTCCTTTCGATCTGTATCTCTCCTATTTTTCTTGTCCTGATTGTCATTTTTCCGATCGCCGTTCACATTTCTGTCTCTCTTGAAACCCTGCTGTTTGCTCATAGCCTTGTCATCATCTTCCACCCTTGAGAATTCATCAACCCGTGCGAGCAGATCATTGAATGTTTTGGGAGGTCGGCGAGTGAGATCATTATAAATGCCATTGCCATCATATGGCAAGCCGAACTTGAAAGTGCTAAGGGCGAATCTCGGATCACAGTCCTCTGTCTCTTGATACAATTCGAAGTACCGCTGGGAATACTCACGCAAAGTTTCACCAGATTTCTTTCTGAGTTGGGTCAGGGCTTTGGGACCCTTGATCATCCTACTATTGGTGATGAATCGAGCGGCAAACTGTTCGGCTAGCTCTCTGAAACTGTCGATTTTAGCAGGTGACAGCTTATCAAACCAACGCAATGCCGTATCTCCAAGGCTTGCGGGAAACATCCTGCACATGAGGGCTTCTTCACCTCTCCAATAGGCCATAACTTGCTTATAGTGGCGAACATGATCGGCTGGGTCAGATCGGCCGTCATATATGCTGAACTTTGGTTGTCCGAATTTTTTCGGGGGTAATGCGTTCTGAATTCGCTCGGTGAATGGGGAACCGTTATCTTCTCCCAGGGCTCTTCTCGCCAATTGCGCGGCCGACTTCTCATCCTCCGTCTTATCGGCGATTGTCGAATGAATTAGTTTTCGTAAATCCTGCTCGGCCCAATTGTTCAACGGGTTTTCCTTTCCATCGACTACTTGGACTGACTTAGCCCCTTTAGTACTCTTGCAGATTCCCTTCGTCCCCAAGCGTTCGAAAACGCTGTGATGCCCAGAGCGATTCGGACTGGCTTGACGCTTCTTTTCATTAACAATCTCCTCTCGAAACCCTTTCTTAGAATTGACTTCGTCATGATCATCTTTCGAGGAAGAGACGACTGTCTCGGCCTCTTTGAGCTCGGCCAACTTAAATGGTTCACATATCGTTTTCTTAAGCATTTGCTCTTTGAGGAGTTGTGACAATATTTCATTTTCTCGCCGCAGTTTGGCCATTGCGACTGGTTCGTTTAGAGCAAGGGCGTCCTCTTCGGGATAGTTGGGATCAAAGAGGTTGTTAGATGAGTGGGTTTGTGAATGGTCTAGGTTGGGTTGCCTGGGTGCCGCAGCCACCGACCTATTTGCAATTGGATTCACATTCGTGTTGAGGTTTGGATCTGTTTCTGGGGCTAAATTTGAATTTTCACCTATTTGTTGACTTCTAGTTTGAACCATTTTAAACAGGCTATGCAAGAGACTTTAAATTAAGCAAAAAACGACTAGAACGTAAGATGGATAAGAGGTATAATGGAGAGGAAATAGTGAGGTGAGTAGAGGTAGAAATCCGATTACCAGGATATGAGAAATAGCTTTTTGTTGCGGTTTCCCACAGACGGCGCCAAATTGTAGGTGGTGTTTTATCGTCTCAATACAGGTCCGGCCCAAACTGGAAGAATGATCACTGGACCTCTCTCTTTTCCTCTCCTTCCTTTTGTTTTTCTTTTTCCACCCCCTGTTTTTGTGGACATCCTTTTCTATTTATACTCTTACATTTCGTGTTTTCCAAGATGAATTAGGTCACTGGTGAAATTACTATCTGGGGCATTTTTAGGGTTTACGTGGCACTATCTTCTCTTTCCCCCTGTTAAGGAAATAGCTGTTATAACTAACCTGCCTTCACTTTACACGTGTTGATCAGCCATTCGTTGGTACGGTAATCCCTCATCATGGGACGACGCCAGTGAATATTCTTTCCTCATTGATGAGCTGGCTTGTACGTATATATCCTTATCCATATACCCAAAGTTACTCATAAATATATCATCTTTGATCGGCGTAATCCTCTCATGTTCGGCAGATTTGTCTTTTTGCTCGGCGGTGATTCACACGGTTCCCTTGTGCTTATTGGATTTCATCCGTGACTCCTTTCATTCCTTGGGATGTTCGGGTCGCGCCTTGTATATTCGGCCCATGAGGGGATTTTGGAACTAATTCGGCCCAAGAACAAAATGTTCAAAACTATACTCCCACAGTAGGATTGACTCATTTGTGTAGAAGAGTGTAAAGTAAAGGGTTAATTTAGGTTTGCATCTCATTTATCCTATAATTAATTAGAGAACAAAAGCTTCTCCATAAGAAATAGAAGAATAATACCGGCATCACGTAAAACCAATTTTTTTATCCAAGCCTCTTGGCCCAGTGGTATAAAGCTGCCACTGGGACAACCTTGGGTCGACTTGGAGCTCCCAAGGTCGAACCCCGGCGTTGTCAAAATAATGCTTGGCCAGCGGCAGCCACGAACCGCGAGCGGGGATTAGTCGAGGTGCGCGAAAGCTGGCCCAAACACCCCGTGGGGAACCAAAAAAAAAAAAGTAAAACCAATTTTTAAGGTTCTTAAGCTAATATTAGAAATAATCTCAAAGTTTTACGATGTCAAATCCAATCTCTCTTATTAATTACATGTATAAGAAACCGATTATAAAATTAAATAGCTAGCGTTTCACTCTTTTGCTAAAGTAATTTTGTTTTAATTTATTTATTTCCGAACATTCGAGTCTTTATTTTTCAGGAGTTTCTTTTATTTTATTTTTTGAATAGTGTAACATATTTAATTGAAATAAATGTTTGACCCCCAATTGAAAGTGATTTTTTACCCTTAAATTGAGGGTATGAATTAAGTGGGGGACACAAAGGCACCAAATCACGGTTGGAATGTATGGTATTATTGGTATCTATGTAGGATTAGGTTTTAATTCTCATTATTTTACTCTCTTTTTTAACAAACATTTCTTCTTTATAAGATTCACACCATTAATATATCATAAAATTTAAAAAGTATATATGCAACAACTTTATGGAAATATCAATATAACAACTTGAAGAAAAGTAATGCCCTGTGTTAGCTTAAGAAGCACTTTATCATATGTATTTGGTGCCAAATAGCAATATTACACCTCATCGATCTATCTAGGTTTTAATTTTTTAAAGAACATATATGGTATTGAGGTTTAATTTAGGGACCCTAAGAAAAATATAAATAGTGGATCTCTGTGTATTAACAATGGTACGTACATTTTTTTTTTGGTGGAAACAATGGTACGTACATTATACATGTATATGGTGCCACTTTTTTTATTACAAAGACACCAATGAAGTTGATGCCAAGATTTTTATTAGACTTTCCCTATATAGATGAATCCTCATAATTATGTAAAGTTTACTAAGATTAACAATAATCAAGGTTGAAAGGCAATAAGTTGGTGCTTTAAAAAGGTCAGTGTTAAATACACATACTTTTTTACTTTATGCTACTTCATATGTAGCAAATGAATTGGCAAGTACTCACTTCATATACGCCGAGTCAATGTTGGGTACTAAAATATATATACATGTATTGGCTTGGTACATATACTACAAATATATGCCTATTCATTCACTGTATATGTGTTGATGGAGTAGAATAAAGTAAAAAGGTGTGTGTATTTAACTGCACCACCTTTTAAAAATGCAACTTAGCACAACACAAGTACTGTACAAATACACTTGATTATTCATATTAATACATAACTTTATACTGCTTGCGTACATATGAGACCAATTCGAAATTTCACCATCTAATGAATGTACGTAGCTAATATTATCTCTTAAATATCAGTTAAAAATATTTTTAACACGTTGTGAAACATATATATGTAGTCTATTTTGAACCCTTTTTTGAAATAAAATAATAAAAGAAAAGTCAAATTCTCTTTCCTTTTTTAGAATTATTTAAGTGAGAAAGGTGAGAGAAGTTGAACGCTCGCCCCTACTTAAAAGAGATTGTTGTTCTAAATGCATCACATGTGGGAAGAGTTAATCATTAGGAAAATGATTAGTGGAAGAGTAATAATGAATATAGATAGTGTATCATTAAGATCAAAAGATGCTTCATTGTTAATGTTAGAAAAATAAAAAACTATGTGAGCTAGAAAAATAAAAAACTAAACATAATAGAAGTCCACATCAGCAACAGCCACAGCCATGTGGCGACTCGACTTCACCATAACTGCCACGTCATCCAAGCACTGAGATATTTGAGTGGGTATTAATTATTAAACGTGTGATTCTCAAGCTTGTCTTAAGTAAAAGACAAGCCCTAAAGTACATATTAATGCTGGTTTAATTAGGGTTTACCTGATTTTAGGGCTTAATTAAGTCCTTAAACTTTTTCTCCACTCGTGTACACGACCTTTTTGCTGGGGACTAACTTACAATTTATTTTCGACTAGAGGATAAGAGTAGTATTATTTTATAAACATTAAAAGAAAGAAAAAGGTTCAAAAAGTACTTTGTAATAATTAAAAAAAAGGGGGAAATAAAATGACCAGTCTTTCTCTTTATTACGTACAACTCCAAATACAATATTGTTGGACAATAGAAGACATGGGTCACATTAACCCATGCAAAAGCTAAGTATTATTAAAAGAAGATACAACTAATTAAAGGCTTTATTTGCTTTTCTATTTTTCTTCTTTCTTTCTTTTTATGGGAAACAAGAACATATTAAAATTTATAAAAATAAGGAATAATAGATTTTGAATCTTAAAATGTATATAGGATAAAATATTGTGTGGTTAAAATTGCAAAATACTCTCTTTTAAATGTTAATAATGTATTTAGAACATATTACGAACTAATATCCTATATGCACAAATTGATAGTTTTAAAATATGATGATACTATTACCAAATCAGTTATCATTAATACCAAATCAATATAAAATACTTAAAGTATAATATAACATCATGCATTAATGCATTATTTGTTCTGACATGTTTGTAGTTTGCCTAAGTGTTTCATATAACCGTGCCTTTAACTATGAATTGAATGGAAGAAAGAAGTTTGAATGAAAAATATATCATGGAGGATGGGCACCTTTTCAATGGCCCCAAGTGGTGAAAAAAAGGCGAAAAGTAAGTAGTTATCAAAAGCAAGATCTAATAAAAGGACAGTGAATAAATGTAGGGGTATAGTGGGAAATTCATGATCTTATATATTAATGATATTTATGTCTTGGAATCATTCACTTTATTATATACGTATGAGTGAAAAAAGAGGCTCACCCTAGAACTTGTGTGTTTCATAGATAGCTTTTACTCTTATTTTCATGGAATTGGCACTTTGTGCATTCAATGCATCATCTTGTTTTTAGTTTGAACATTCAACATGTTCAACTTTTGAAACCAAACCAATGCCACTTGGTCAGCCATGGTAACTTTAATAATACTAGATTTTCTACAGGCAATATATTTAACAATTATTTTTAGTGCAATTCTAATATCTGATTCTACATAACAACTATTAAAGTAATGTACAACGGTGGAAATATATAATATAATTTTTCTTAATAATAGTATATTCTTGCTAAGCCAGTGTTTATATATATATATATATTTTTGACATAAATCGTTAATTTCACAGTACAACTTTCTTTTATACATACAAAGCAATGATTTCATCACATAAGCAAATTTCTTTAATCCACACCATAACAACGTAGATACAGTAAAGAGGGATTCGATAACTACATTTATGATCGAATCCAAAACGTTCTTATAAGAATAAACAAGATGCCATTTGGCACAAGTCTATTGGCTGCAAATCCTAATTAAGTTCTATGAGCAAGTGTGATATTGTTGACTCGAATTTAGGAGAGAATTCAAGTTTGAGTCTCGTTAGGAATACGAGAAAGTGAATTATTATGATTATTATTATTATTACGGGTAGTCTCTTCCAGGTATAGAAGAGCATAGAGAAAGTGAACAAAAAAGCCAACTAGGCCTGTACATGTATAGGGAGGGTCTGCTCAACCAGCCCATAAATTATAGAGCCTGTACTAGGAAATAAGCCCATTGGGTTATAGTCCCAGTAGACGATTGGGGCTGTGGCTCAGTCCAATTTTTTTCCTAGTGATGTAAAATGTAGCACACAAAATTTACAACATTTTCGCCTCAGTTAAATCTAGTCTACTTAACTATTTATATAGTCCACAACTCCAAACAATCCTAAATCTGCCCGTGATGCTACAACTTTCATAGTGCTAGACTTGGGCTAGCCCCATTTCAGCCCAGTCAGACTAGGCCGGATTGGGCCATTCTTAATAGTCTTATTAAGTGGTGTGCCCGAGGACCAATTGTAGAAGGCCATAATATGTAGTGAAAAAGCAGTTGCCTAGGTACAATTACTTTGTTCTTTCCCTTCTAAAATTACTAGATTTTTGTGCACATGCAATATGCGTGCGATTCAGTTATATATAATGTAAAGAAAAAATCTTATAAAACTAATAAGTGATGTAGTAGTTGAGAGCTATGTTACTTTTGCTAATAGTGAAGGTTTGGAATTTCATTAGTTAAGGGTGGGGCTATTGCCACCCACCATATCTCTCCGTAACACTCTCGCTTTAATTTGGTGCAATAGGACCGAGCATGTGCACATTGATTCGCTGCAATAGGGCCGAATATGTGCACATTATTCGGTGCTATCGGGCCGAGTCAATGTATTTTTTTTATTTTCAACAATAATTCGGCTCTATTACACCGAGTAAATGATCATATACTCGGTCCAAATATACCGAATCAAATATAGGGAGTGTTACAGAGACATATGGGGTGTGGCAATAGCCCCACCCTTAGTTAAGCTAAGATGGAAATATTTTTTGTATAATAAAAGCTGCAAAATTAGAAGACCAAAAATTTCGATGCAACTTCATAAATTCAAATTTTTTTTGACTTTATAAAATAGTAGATTCTTTATAACACATCGTTTTCTCAACTCCCTTTGGGTAGGGGTGGCAATTCATGTTTTTGTTTGACAAGATCGGACACAACAAAAAATACAAGAACATGAAAACAACACAAGATCTTGTTATTTTTAGTTAACACCAACACGACACACGTAAAATATGACATGACCCAACAGACATAATTACAATGATTTATCCTGTAGACAAGTCCAAACGTGAGTGGGAACAATTTTATCTCTCATTTAGACACAATAAAGCATGAATGATAAAATTAGGCACGATTATCACGGCATAACTCTTTTCTCGTGTTAATTTTGTTTTAAAATTTGGACATGGCACTACATCGTGTTAAAAACACTAAACACAAAAACACGAATCGAGTCACTTTCGTGCAAATTTCTTTTAATTTCGTGACATATTTTGCTTCGCTTCTAAAATTGTTGCCCCTACCTCTTGGTTTAAACTACATTCATTTATCTGAATAAGGATGCATTATGTCACCTTGAATAGAACCTCATTTAGAATACTTTACACGAGGGCGTGGTTTTACCGCCTTACATCAAAAACTTTTTATATCACCTATCCATGTTTATTATTTACCAAAAACACTTGTAAAAAGCAAGTACTGATACTTGGATTCTCAGTTGGTATTTGAGAAATATTAGACTTGAATCTCTCAATCCCAAATTGTTCCAGTTTACAGTTCAGGATGTCTCAACTTAATAATCCAGCTTTTTACAGGAGATAATCAATATATTAACTCTCAAAAGATTACAAAAAAGAAGATAAAAACTGAAGCAAAAAATAAACTATAATAATTCAAAAAGAGCAACTTAAACCAATATTTTATGCCAGATCCTAATGCAAATATTCAATTATATGGCTCAAATCATATATCGTGAAGACCACATGATGAATATATGGAAACAGACATCATTAAAACAAATCAAAAGTCAGTATGTTTAAAAGGAGAGTGCAGATTTTACCTTTTTTTTCTTGTTTAGTCCATCTTACAAGAGTCATATTACACTTTCATTAATTCATTCATACACATTACAAATAGAAAGTCCACAGAGAGAGAGTCGCAAAGGATTACGGAGCCCTTCCTCTCACGCAAAAACACATATTTAACCCATGGCATACTTCTGGGTCCAGCTCCGGGCAGTGGTCTCGTACTTGCTCCGGTCTGTCTTGTACATGTGCGCTATTTCTGGAACCAACGGATCATCAGGATTTGGGTCCGTTAACAGAGAACAGATCGACAGCAACACCTGAATTTTGAATCATAAACACCTAATCAATATGATTTGTCTTTATTTACTCTTTCGAAGCAAAATGGAGAAGTAAATCATTTAACTTGATTTAAGGGAGCTTTGGTTTTAGAATGTTTAGTCATTTGGCTTTACTTTTGTAATGATTAGGCCATTTTTCCATGAAAAATGACATTCCCAAATATTTTCAATCTTTGGGGGGTGCTTTACAGCAATCAATCTTTTGGGGGTGCATTTGATTGGCTTGCTTGAAAAATAATTGAAATCCACAGAATTTCTTTACACAGAAAAATGTAGACAGAAAATAGAAGGTTAAGATGGAGGTGGTTTTACAACTGACTTGTCGCACAAGTGGTAAGGAGCCACTCTAGTTAGGGAAGAGGCCTACAGTTTGATTCCCCCATTCCCCCTCCCCCAAATCGAACACCAATTGTATCCAAATTGCTATGAAAAATAAAAGAAAAGAAAGAAAGATGGAGGTGGTTTTTTTGAATTACAAGGAAAATAAGAAAATTAAGCAGTGATAATTGGAAATTATGCAACAAAGAAAGATGGAAAATGTGATATTTGGAGCATTGTTCGTGGAAGAGAAATGCAACGAAACATGCCCTAAATATATTTCAATTGAAAGGGATTTCCTCAGGGTAAAGCTGTGATCAAGTAATAGAGTAATAATAACCTTGGAGATAGTAAGAGCAGGGCTCCACTGTTCCTTCAAAATATCAAGGCAAATGCTGCCATTGCTGTTAATATTTGGGTGGAAAACCTTGGTCCTGAAAGCTACCTGAAAAAACCAATTTTAAAACTATGCTGAGAAACCCATCAAAACTATTCTAAGAAACAGTTACAAAGAAGAGAAAACATAAGAATTCCCAAAGACGGAAAATAAGAAGCCGGAGTACCAGGACTGTAATCCTGGGCCAATGATAATGCACCATATAAGCTTCATCGCATGGAACTTCGCCATTGACATGGATTTACCACGTGGTGTACACCAAGCGTAAGCAAATGGACTTGCATGTTCAAGTTGTAAAGGGAAAAAGTAATGATTACTCCACAAATTTAGGTTTTTGAACTGCAAGTTTTCTACGTAAATATCATGATTGAACTTGTTTCCATGTATAGATTAACATGGAAGTTAATAACACGTCAAATTATGTAAACCCATTTGTGTATCTTAGGAGGTAGAATTGTAAAAAGCAAGAAGCAAATGAAAACATAACGAAAGATAATTTGAAGAGACATGTGAACTCTTAATGTGAGAGCAAATCATAGATAACAATATTCTTTAAACATTCTCCTAGAAAGCACACATTTCCTAAAATTGGGACACATCCTTGTTGGACAAGTCTTTGGCACTTGTGACGTATCCATGACTTCATCATTATAGACAAGTAAACATGACCAACAAACAATTGTATTGACATACGACTTTCTTTTTTATATAAAATTAAAGTTGCATTGTTAGAAAAGGAAGAGGCGGATCATAGTAACACTGAGTGTATATTTTCTTAAATAAGTAAGCATAAGAGGGGGAAGTACTCATCAAATTATGAGTATAACTACACATTACTTTACAAAGCATGTTGTTATTTATTGACATGCCTTGGCGTTATACCATCCTACATGTTTAAGGATTTTTCTAATGTCGAAGCATCTGTGACTCTTATATTCATGAGATACTCTCTAATAAGTGCTTCCCTCACGTGTAATTTTCAATCATTTCAAATACCCGATTGTCCTTGGACACTTGCCAGTAATTATATGACTAACATTGCATATAGAAACATGAATTTTAGCATGACAATCAAGCTAAAGATTATATCCTAATAATAGTATGGGTGCAGAAGATTTATTACATACTAAATAAGTGGGGACATGAGGGGGAGAGCAGATGTCAGACTTAAGAGGTGGAGCGCTGATGTATTCCATGGCACACATGTGCTGGAACAACTATCTTTTCTTGAGGCATTGGTTTCCCTACATAATTATATAAAAAGGAAGGATACCTTACTTTTCCATCTCACAATAAAGACAGTACTTTGTCTTTACCTAAAATGTCCATTTTTTTTAATAAATATATTCATCACTGCTGCTCAACCGCGCCCACTGCCCACCCACTGCGGGAGCCCCAGAAACCTCTTCTGAGCTCCGGGGGTGGTGGCAGGAGATTTGGCTAAAACAAGCACATGTTCCCTTGAATATAGTTGTGGGAGGAGGGCTTACAACACATTTTCTCAAATCTTTCGCAAACATTATCCAAATAATTATGGGAGGTCTGTGAATAGACGAAAAAACCATTCCAACAGAAGCATCATAAACTAGAGCACTTCTCTTGAGCCATGTTTTTGTCCAGTGACCAGAACACAGAACCTGAATCTAGGAGATTGGGGGTTGCAAGTTCGATTCTCCGTCCCCTCTTCCCTTTACATTCCCCACCCCATAAAAAAAGTAGAAGGGTCCTGTAAACATGTGCCCTGAGGACACTTTAACAACACATGCAAGGAAAAAACAAGGGGTGGACAAGCATTAAGAGCAACACAAATACTCATACAAGGACTCGTTCTTTCTATAAATGATAGCTCTTAACATATGCCCTTGGCGCAAACCTTTACAACTCAACAAAAAAAAAATGAAAATTAAGTGAAGTATACCAAGAACACAGCATTCGACCCCGTCCTTACTTATATTTTTCTCTTTATTTTGACAAAAATATCATTAAAGTTTAGAAGAAGACCAACGTATGTGAACATGCAATGTATAAGTACAACTAAACCCAAGGGGGAAACCCTGTTCGCCAAATTGATCAAGGTCAAGAACTTTCATAGCCTTCCCATCTCTCAAAAACCCCAGCAGCCCAGCCGAAAATTAATATTGTAAAGAAGACAGTAAGTGCTAATTTGTTCATCTGTTAGGATCACATAGAAGTGTATCAACTCTTATTGCCACCAATTCATCCAGTTAAATGCTGATTCCGTTAACTGTTCCAAGGATATACCAGTCAAAGCACCTTAAAAGGGACTCTAAAATAAGCAACAAAGAAGTATCACCCAGATCTTTAAACAAAAAACGCAGTAATTGAATACCTTCGGGGCTTAAATGGATAATCTGGAGGGAAATGAATAGTAACGAGAAACACTCCACCCGCATACGGACTATCAGGGGGACCCATGATTGTTGCTTGCCAGTGAAACATGTCTTCAGCCACTGGGCCTACAATGCATACACACAATAGCAGGACGTAACTCAAAGGAATAAATTGATTAATATTCTATATTAATTGCTTCAAGAACTGAAACGGTACATGCACCACATGTTAAATTCCAAGGCCCCACGCGCCTTCTAAACATTGGCTTACGACAGCATGAAATGCTCCACTAAAACTAAGAATGGCTCACCAGAAGAACACAATTCCTCTTTTTAAATCCTATACCTTTAGCAAAAGACAAATCTACTAAAACAATTAGTTCTGCCAAACATTTTTGGACATATTACGTACCAGTCTATCAGAAACTACACTTAAGGGCAGTTAGCTATGATACATTCAACTTCTTATTTAGTAGGACGATCTGCTTCCATTTCCACTTTCCGCAAGTGAGCCTGGGCTTTTTCTAGCTGTTCAATACCCCCCCCCCCCCCAACCCAAACGACACAAAACCAGCTGCCAATGAATCAATCCCCGTCCACCAACCAAACCTAGGGAGGGAATCCATTTGTTTCAAGTAGAAATATTTTCACCTAGATGAAAAATGTTTTCACTGCACCATTTTTTTATTTTTGTTATCTATTCTCTTCAAATTAGATGTATAACCTAGTAATAAATAAATGCATGTACTAAAAACACAAATTTACACAAAAATAGTAAACTTAAGTTCAATACCAAGCACGTACTACATAAACAAATTTACACAAAAATAGTGAACTTAAGTTCAATACCAAACAGCACAAAATATCTATATCAGTTACACTAATTCACTTTTCCCCTTCGGGATAAAATATTTCACCTCGAACTGAGCAAACCCTAAGGACAAAAAAAAAACACTCCAGGACAAATATTCCAGCATACAGAACAACAATAAAGGGTTAACAAAATCTGAAAAACAATCAATCGAATACTCGACAAATTAAAACATTAAAACACTTATAGCACACAATGATAATTCTAGCATAACAAAAGATGAATAATCTGAAGGTAGGTCGAGGATAGAGAGATCGTACCAGCGCTGCAAGAGGTAGGAGGATCTTTCTGAAGATCCTTGAGCTCTTTCAAGATCCGCTTCGAAGCCATCACAAAAATCCTAAGCTCGCAAAAGAACAAAACCCTAGATCAACTCCGCTAAACACATAAGCATACATAAATTACATATATATAAATAATATCTGTGTGTGTGCACATGTATAAAACATATATCTATCTATTTATACATATGTAGAGTGGGAAAGGGGGGATGGGGTTACCTCTGAGATCCTCTCCTCTTCGTTATCGATCGATTATGTATGTAAGAGAGAAGGGGAAGAAAATTTAGACTGAATTTGGGGGAAATATTTTATATTATTATTTTTATTATTGCCGTGAGATGAAATGAAATGTGAACAGTGAACACTGCTACTGTTTCTAAAGCAGCGCTCTCAATCGGCTCCTGATTGGTGTTTTCTTACCTGCTCTGGCTGCACAATACACGGTCTAAAAAAGTGATTATATTTCTATCCGCAAATTGTATAATTATATGGGTTTTTTTTTTAAAGGATAAATTTTTTAATTTTTTTTAATAAAAAATAATTTATTTTTAGAATTAGTTTTAAGGTTAATTTTTTTTATTAAGGACAAAATGAATTTAAATTAATTATAAATAATAAATAAACAAATTTTCAATACTACCCTTACTAAATTTAAAAATGGTTTTTATAATTAAAATCAAAATTAAATATTTAACAGAAATAAATAATCAAAATAAATATCAACTAACAAACAATTTAAATTTAAAAGTTAAATAAGTCTAGATTCAACAAATATGATAATAAAGAAATTTGAAACTTACCAACTACTGTGACCTTGTCCAAGTAGAATATGCAGTAAAGAATATCACTCCAAAATGTCTAATGTGAGTACACGGAGATGACACAAACATATTGCAAACATGTGAAGAGGAATGACTACAAGAATGAAACATTTTACAAGAACAAAACATGAATTACTAAAAAAAAATTGCATATAAAAACATAATTTAAATTACATAAAGATGGAGAATAGAAAATGTACAATCATAGAGATTTGAAAATGAACTGGATAAATTGAGGTGCAAATACAAACTAATGAAGAAATAATATATTTGCGATTGAAAAATTAAAATTTAAGATGGGAACGTACGAATCGAAATCAATGAAATAATTACACTGGATCCATCGGGGAATCTTGCGTAGACCATTGTTGAACAATTGAAAAAAGAAAAAAATGGTGCTAGCAATGTGTAAAAGACAAACCAAGAAAATGAGGCTTTTTGACTTATGATGATATAAAATGGAGAAATCATATTGTTTTATTAAACATGCGCCTAATAAAATCTGATTGTAGAAAATAAAAATGGGCCATGAAATAAAGGTAAAGACAAAACAAATAATGCCCAATAACAGAGAAAATAAAAGCCCACATTTGAACAGATGGATCAAAAAATATTTGTTATGCTCTAAAAATAACCCCAACCCACCCAAATGTTTGACATAAAGAATTGGAATATACCATTTTTTTCAAAAAAAAAAGAAATACAATCTCCAACTTGGTCAAATAAATTATTTTGGAAACAACCCGCACCGACCCAATTCTTCACTAGACTAACAAATAAAGTAACACGTGTTCCTAATGTAATATATTTAATATACATATCAACTATCAAGTAAATCCATATGTAGTCAAAAATAATTTAAAATCGTATACCTAAATCATGCCTATGAACTATGAACTAACATGTTAATTATTTCTTTATTTTTTCTACATGTTATTTATGTCTACACATGTCTACTATTCTATTATATCTACATGTTATTTATATGTCTACTACTCTATTATATTTACATGCTATTTATAACTATACATGTATGTTGCTCTATTATATGTACATGTTATTTATATGTCTTATAAATATGTCTACTTACTTTTATGTCTAAGCACTAAAATATGTCTACTTGCTATTATGAGATAATTGCGCTTCAGACATATTTATAACTTCAGTCTCATAGTCTTTTTGGTTAGTTTAAAACATTTTATTCCTTTAACTTTTTTTGAATAATTCTTATATTTATCTTCGTGTTTGATTTTCATGTGATATGTGTTTGAATTGGTTTGAATTTAATAATATATTTATTTTTCTTGTAATATATCTACCAAAACTTTAACTAGAAGAACATAACTTAATATGTCTGATTGCTATTATAGGAGAATTGTGCTTCAGACATATTTGCAACTTTAGTCTCATATTATGTTCGATTAGTTTTAGTCGACAAATCAAACAAACTTTATGTTTTATAGGGATGTTTTTTTATTTACGTTCCAAATATTTATTACTCATTAGGTAGATCATAAAATTGAGGAAAAACTAGATCATAAAATTGACAATAATATTCAAAGATATTTATCCTTGATTCAAGTAGATTACGCACCAATGTATATCACATGTATCATTATTCTAGTACCAGAGAGAGAGAGAGAACTTTTGTTGGGGAGAAGCATTGAGCTAATTACAAAAGGCATGAACAGCATCAGGGGAGCCAACATCATGAAGACCCAAGCTCTCATACAAAGGATTAATCATGTGAGGCCCCACTAAAATGTTCACTCATATTCCTCCGTTTTATCTCAATACGGCATAAAGATTAAGCTGATTAGTGGTGATGGAAAAAACAGATAGGATTAAGCTGAAGATTAGTTGTTCATGAGATTTTTTATCGATTAAAAATGTTTATCCGTATCTCTCCAAAGTTGTTAGAAATCAAATCCAAAACCAATTTGAATTCAAATTAATTACATAGGGACAAACAATCGAGATAACATGTAAAAATACATAGGGACAAAAAAGTAAAATAACCAATTTAACGAAATAATTAATAAGTAATTAAAATAACGCCAATTTGTCCTTTATTAAAAACTTATCCTTTAAACTAAGTCTAAAAATAGAATGTCATTTGTTAAAACCACTAATATACCAATGTCCTTAATTATTATTTTCTATAATTATATTTATTCTTAATTTATAATGTCTTTTAATTTATTTTAAAGTTGTCTTTTAAAAATTAGGAATTATATCCACCTAATTAATTTATTGATTTTTTGGGTTTTTCTTTTTACATGTTTCTTAATTTTTCTAATTAAAATACAATTCCGAATATTTCAATTGTCCCTAATATTTTAATTTTGCCCAGTTTAATTATCTTCTTCTATGCTTCTAATCAAAATTCAATGGTGTAATTTAACTTGTATTATGCTTCAATTAAAATTCAAGCATTACATTTTTGGTTTTAAAGTTTCAACTAAAATATAGGGTAAAAAACACTAAACCCTCTCAAACTATCACTTTTTGACACTAACACCCCCCCAAGCCAATCTTCTAAAAGTAACACTAAACCCCCCTAAACTATTAGATGTTATCACATAACCCCTAAAATTACATAAATGCCCTTATATGAAGTTGTGTAAAAAACACTAAACCCCCTTAAACTTTCGCTTTTTGGCACTAACCTCCCCCCTTTCCCCCAAATCCTCTGAAAGTGACATTAAATACCATGATCTAACTGTTACTGACACTTAACCCTAAAAGTTGACAAATCTGTTAAAACATTAACGAAATGGTTGTCATGTACCTCCCGTGTGAGCACCAATCGACAAAAATATACTAATCTATCCATTTAAACACAATTTTTTTGAATTACCCTCATTTATTTTATAAAAACACCCGTTAATCCTCTTTCATGTTCAACTACATAATGGGTGTTTTATAAAATAAGTGGGGGTAATTCGAAAAATTTATGTTTAAATGGATAGATTGGTATATTTTTGTCCATTGGTGTCCACATGGAAGGCACATGACAACCATCGTGTTAGTGTTTTAACAGATTTGTTAACTTTGGGGGTTAAGTGTCAGTAACTGTTAAATTAGGGGGGTTTAGTGTCACTTTTAGAATATGATAAAAAAAAAAGAAAAAAGAATTGGAGTAATTAGATTTAATGGATGGAAAGATTAAACGACGTATATATAGATTTAATGGGTAGAAAGATTAAGAGAGGGATTAATCAATATTTTTGTTTTATTTTTTCTATTTTAAACATTTGTACAAAGGTAAATATGTTTTTTTGGGGGGGTAAGTGATAACAACTAATAATTTATGGGGGTTTAGTGTCAACTTTTATAAATTAGGGGGTAAAGTGTCAAGTTGTGATAGTTTAGGGGGGTTTAATGCCAAAAAGTGATATTTTTAGGGGGTTTAATGTTTTTTACCTAACTTTGTACAAGGATATTTATGTAATTTTGGGAGTTAAGTGATAACATCTAATAGTTTAAGGGGATTTAATATCACTTTTAGAATATGGGGAGGTTTAGTGTCAAAAAGTAATAGTTTGAGGGGGTTTAATGTTTTTTATCCTAAAATATACACACACGTAAGTTAATTCATTATCTAATATATTATTCTTATATTTGATAAAAGCACATTTCATCCTACAAAAGAATCTACGAGCCCAATTGATTATGCCCACTCTAATATGATATTATTTCTTGGTGATGAATTTTTTTATTTTGCCTTGAAAAATACAAGAGGATATAGGAACCTAATTGATTAAACCAAAAAAAATCAAATGAATGTAGGGGCTAAATAATAAGAGGATTAATTTAATGTATTCATCAATTAAATAAATAAAAAACAAGAAGAAGAAGAAGAATAGGAGAACAATGCATATGAAGTATAGTGTCCAAAGAAGTTACATTCTAGTAAACTAGAAAAAAGTGGTTCTATCAACGAAGGGAAGGTTTATGATGGGAGGGAGCCCTTTACGTGAATGCTGATGCAGAGGAGAAGTGGTTGTTAACCATTGTAAATTTCATTTTTACCTATTCTATAAATTTTACTATTAAATCACCTTTTTTCTATTTAGTTGGATATATTAATTAGTTTGATGGATATTGTAAATTAAATTATTAAAGAACTATATTTATAAACATTAGTTCACTATTTTTTTTAAAGTTTATCCCTAGCAAGTGGTCAAACTTAATTGGCAACGCTAATTAACTTAACAATGCAAATAAATTTCAAGAAGTCGCGAATATAAACAAAATCGTCCAATCTAAATTGACTCTCAACTTATATAATACATCGTAATGTAATTAGTATAAATCAGTCATATATTGACCTCAATTAAGTGAATTTTCTTAGGAGTTCAAGAATCTTTGATCAATCAAGGGCCATAAAATGAAATAAATCGTACAACTTCAAAAATTTAAAGTGGACCAAAATGTAAAGTTACATAAGTTTAAGGGTGAAATAATAAAATAGGAAAACTATAAGGTGAATTATCCTAATTAAACTAAAAGTTATATTTTTTTTACAACCACTACCTTATACTGTTTAAAGGTAGTCCACTTTCTTCGTTCTTCGTTCTTCTTCTTCCATTTTATCGTTGCCAAGAGAGAGAAAAATAGGTACAAAAGCTCCATTTTCATGCCATTTATTATTAAAATTGGTCATTTAAACTTTGTTAAATCGTGTCGTGCTTTAAGAGAATTTTTTTCTACGCAATGTGGGTAACGTAATGTCGTAAGAAATTCAGAGTTTCGGTAACCGGGGTTCGGGTCATCATCTCGATCTTCATTTTCTTTGCTATATACTTTGAGGTAGGAATTTCTAGGCCTTAAAATTTAATGAATTTATTTTTATTATGAAAAGATTACTATAATTTACCTTTGTATGTTGAAATATAGTAAGGTATGTTTAGTAAGCTGATTAACTTGAATAATTTAATGTTGAATTGATAATTATAGACAATGTATGCCATGTGAACTCAAAATTTATATTGCATGTGAATAAATCTTTATATTCCATAAATATGGGATATTTGATACAAAAAATTAGTATATTTAGCTATATGTAGTATGTTAAGAAATATAAAGTGAGAATTATTAGAGTTTACATGGCATAAATTGTTCTAGAAGGAAGTTGACGGTCACGTTTGAATTAAATAGTACACAAATATTAGGACAAATAAATTATTTGTACGATAAACATGAATTGCATATAATTATGTCATCCCAGCTTCTTGGTTATATTAGAGTATTTGCTATATATCTCGGTTCGAAACTCGTATGGATTGTCATTCTTGATATGCTCATAGAGCTTAATTATTGTGGAGGCTTCTATTATGGTTATCTGGATACCATTCTCGTGGATTATGAGTGGCTATGTTCTATTATCATAATTCTTGGCAACATCTCTATATATAAGATATCATGATGATGATGGAATTTATATGGGTAGTGCTTGCCAAGTTAAAATAAATAAGGTTCAGTACCCTTGGGATGAAAATCCCTAAACTCCCAAGGGGCAGTAATGAGTAGCTTGCGAAAATCTAGACACTATCAAGACATTATGAGTATATGACTAATATATATAGCGGAGATTATGGTCCTATTTGTTCATTTGATTTCGATATATTATGTGGGAGCGAGTTGGGTCCACTATATTGTTTTGACTCAGCACTTAAGATATTTTTTTTCAGGAGACGAATCACTAGAGGTATAAGGGTTTTGATACATAAAAGTTGAAATTGCATAAACATGAGCATGCATTTGAATGAGTTCAAGTACATCATGAAATAATGCTATAATAAGAATTGTGTTAATGAATTATTTATACATTGATATCTTAAGGAGGTTTAGAAAACTATATATCCTTACCCCTCTTACTAAGCATTAGCTCAACCATTTTTCTAAATAATGTAGGTACATATGAAGATAAGGATACAAAGGATGCAACGGGTTCTAGGACCTCATGGCTCTATGTTTTTTTGTTGTAAATATTAATACTGTGGTTGATCAAGGCTTGCCAAATAATGATTAGGGTTTAGTTAATATATTACCTTGCATGGTTCATGTATAAATTATTAGTCCTATCTTGTTGAGAAATTTGGTATAGTGATGCAATTATATGAATGTGGATATCAGTTTAATTTATGTTATATATTATTTGTACAAATTGATTGATAATTCTACGGCCCATTTTAGCTAATCTAAAATGTGCTAGTAACACTCTGAGCTTTAATTGCATGGTTAATCGTGTCAATTAAGGTAGGAATATTGCAACTCAACTCTAAGGCTCGAATTTTTTAGGGTGATTTTAAATACAATCATAAAATTATTTTTCTCGTTTCAATTTGAAAGAACTTGTTTTTCACTCTACCAATTTTTTTAAAAAGCCTTACAACTCAGTAACTCGCCCATTAAGTGAAGTGAGCTTATTGAAACCAATATGATTGCATAAAAAAAAAATAGGTTGCTAACTAAAATATTCACAAAAATCATATAATACCAAAATAATTCATAATTTAAGGGTACAAAAAATATCGGGATTAAGATAAAGAGACATTTTATGATCAATTAATACTATGATGCATTGTGTATTTAATTTTGCTATAAAGCACTATTTGGTATAAAATTTATATTAGGAAAGATATATTTTAGCATAAAAAATTAAACGAACACTACAGCGATGTTAATTTTTCATAAAAAAATTAGAACTTATTGTCTGAATTCTGAAAGGTCACAACAAACGAACTAAAAACCTATAATAATACAAATTCACAATAATTATCATGGATGTTCTTTATGCAAAAATTTACAAAACCATTAAGTTACAAGTAACAACTTACTTTTTACTCAAAAAGTTAGTTTAATATGAAAAAAGATAATTCTTCGTATTTTTTTCTTATTTAGATTATTTAATATATCATATATCTATAAAATTATTAGGGCTGACAATTTGTAACACGACACGATAATATGATTTGAACCCAACACGAAATTAAAGGGTTAGGGTTGAAATTAAACAGGTTGGTGTCAAAATTAGGTCAAGACCTTAACACGATTAATAAATAGGTCGGATTAAAGTCAACCCGCGTAACACGAATAACCCGTATAACACGTTTAAATTAAACATGTCAACTCATGTTGCATAAATCCATATTGTTAAAACATATAAAACTAGAGAGATAAGAGAGAAATTGTATATCATTGATTGAATTAATTAATTAATTACATAAAAGGAGGGCTCTATTTATAGAGCAAAATAACTAATTCAACAAGAAAAATAAAACTAGTCTAATTCAATATGGAAAAAGAAAACTAATCTAATTCATCAAGGAAATGAAATAACTAAATAAATAATAAGAAATAAGAAAAGAGGCAATTAGGTATAAGGGCTCATTCTAATAATAATATAATTATAATGGATACTTAAAAATTAGCCATATAAATTAAAGACACTGTACAAAAAAGACACAAATACCCCGGCCTTCCTTATAATATCGTCTCATTATGACACTAACAACAACCAGAAGGTGCTAATTGCATTTAGCACCTTCTGGACATCAACTAAAAGGTGCTAAATGCATTTAGTACCCTTGGACAGTAACAAGATTGGACGGCAACCAGAAGGTAGCACCACTTGGAGAATAAACCACAAGGTGCTAAAATGATTTTAGCCCCATTATAAAATAGAGAACAACAAAATTGATGAGATCAACATCTACTTAATTTATTTATATGTATATATATATATATGGATCGACATAGGATTCGTAAAAAAAAAAAGAGTTACGATCATATTTTTTTTCAAATCCCGCTGGGCTGTCGAAATTGGTCGATTTCGATAGCAAAACGACCTATGATCGTCTTAATTTTTTACGCGGTTATTGTAACTTTGTCTTCCGAATAACATATCAAAAAATCAGCCAAATTCAACGATTCGATCAAAAGTGATATATGTTTTACAATTGCACATCCAGAAAAGAAGATGAGAACGGCGCTCGCTCCTTTCGACGATATGATCGGAGAGTCAGGTGGTGGTGGTGGTGGAAGATGTGAGATTATTGGTGAGACAACTTTTATTTTCTCTTGTTCTCTATTTTCTCTCTCTAAACTATGTGTATGTAATAGAGAATAATATGTCTTTTGTATAATTAGAATAAATGATATAGCAGGGTATTTTTGTCCATCAACATTTATCATTTTCTTTAAAATAAATTAATATTATGAAAAGTTTCCTTATTGTAAAACCAAATTATGAAATTAGTACTACTTCTCTTTATTAAACATGAGTCCGTCTTTTGAGTTATAAAACATTACGGAGTGAGCCCTTATAACTCATTATCTCATAAGAAAATATAATTTAACACCCCCTCAAACTCAAGAAGGCTAGGAGAGCATTCTGAGTTTGAAAAAAAGACAACCTGGGTAGACAAACTAACATGTAGGCGAATGAGGCAGGCGAGCCGATGAGGATGACCGAGTCTTCAAGAATTTCGATAGGAAAAAATGGAATATAAAACTAAAAAACTGAAACAGGAAGATCTTAGAGAAACTCGAAAAATTGGAACAGGAATAGAAAATTTGGTCTGAGTAGAAAAACTGAAATAAAAAATTTGGGTAGAAAATCTGAGAAAAGAAAAATTGGATCATCTGAATAAAAGAAAAACTGGATCGTCTGAATAAAAAAAAACGGGATCGTCTGAGTAAAAAACTAGAATCTGAGTAAAAAAAAACTGAGTAGAAGTGGAATAGCAAAACTGAAATTTAACACCCTCCCTCACGTTCGACCCATACTCGCACGCAGAGAGCAAATGGGAACAGGATTACACAGAATAGATAGATTTCGGATTAACGGATGGGGGATGGGGGATGGAGGCTTAAATCTTGGACCTCCCAGAAAACTATGCTCTTAGTTTAAAAATAGATAATGGAAAAAGAAAGAAAAGAAAAAAAAATAGAGGAAAGCAGGTGGTGACACATGGCATGGACGAGCTGACGTGTGGACTAGACACGCGCGTGGGTGGCAGAGGTGCGTGAGAGCATGGATTGGATGGTGTTTAACGGCGAGTACAATCTCCGCGCGAGAGTGGTTTGATTGAACTGTACCTTACGGATTTGGTATCGTCTGTGTAAAACAATGAAGATTGTATTACTGGCTATGGTCCGGCGGGCGACAAGATATATCGCCCGTCGGCAGTGGCGGAAGGTCGAGATGATCTTACACCTCTGATACTATGTTAAAACATATAAAACTAGAGAGAGAAGAGAGAAATTGTGTATATCATTGATTGAATTAATTAATTACATAAAATGAGGGCTCTATTTATAGAGCAAAATAACTAATTCAACAAGAAAAAAGAAACTAGTCTAATTCATCAAGAAAAAGGAAACTAATCTAATTCATCAAGGAAAGGAAATAACTAAATAAATAATAAGAAATAAGAAAATATAATTTAACACATATAACTCGTAGATTATTATAATAAAAAATATTAAATCTCAACCTAAATACTCTTATTTTTTCTTATATATTTGTTAACCTTATGTCACGATACATTATATTTTCCTGCGCGCAACATCCACTAAGATAACTTGATGGTATATAATTTAATTATATTTATTTTGGTGTGCTAAGATTTAAATGGAATAACTTTTTATTATTTTAATAAATGGGTTATCTGTGTAACACGATCAATAAACAGGTCGGGTAATGGTTGAAAATTTTGGTACAGTTAATTAATGGTGTCGGGTTAGTGTTGACATCTCGAATAATATCAATCTATGTAACACAACACAAACTGCATAACACAATACAATTGCCACTCCTTAAAAATACACATTAACAAGAATACTGACTTTACACAATTCAATTCCATTGACAATCTATAAACAATTAATTTAATTTAATTGTATTTTATTCGATTTCTTGAACGAAATGTAAATCATAGTGTTAACATAATCTCAATTAGCTAGTAAACATCAATTAATGAAGAGAAGATAAAGGGGTTGCGAGGAGAAGAATAGAGTAAAAAAAAAAAAGGCAGCAAGCTTAAAAAGACTACATATTTGTTATTATGGTAATTGTAGAATCATGGCCAATAGAGAACGTTGAACGGGGGTGAGTTTACAGAATATTTTTACGTAAAATTATTGAAATTAAAATTTTTTACTAGGTGAAAAGATTGATTGAGTGGATGCATTTAAAATCACCTATTTTTTATTGTGTTTATTTGTTATTATAGTACTTGTAGAATCAGCTCGTATATAAAAAATTATATAGTGAAATAATTACTTCTATAAAAAAAATAAAAATTCTAAACCCTAACGCATATACGTGGTTCATATTCATTAAGTTACAATTTTTGGTACGCTCAGGGCAGTTTAGAAATTTTGGGCGTCCAAGGTGAACTTTGAAAATGGGCTCCATTAACACTATAAATGTAAACAATTAAAACTCTCTTAAGTAAACATTTAAAATAAATTTCAATAATTTGTTTTTAAGTGTTAAAAAAGGGTGAATATACATTGGTTTTGTTATTTAAGTTAACCTTTTTTGTCCATATATATTGAACTTTTATCATATATAAGTGTACTTTTATATTTCTACATAACAAAACATAAATACATGGGCACAAAAGTTTGGGCACCCCTAAAAGGTTCAAAAATTTGGGGGTATAAGGCATCTGCTTTCTTCGACATACCTTCGAATCGGTCATGTGTACGCTTTACATAGCATTTCTCTTTTGAATTGTTTGCATAATATGTAAACATTAGAGTACACAATGATTTTGTTATCAATGTATTTGTTAATGAAATAGTTTACTGGAAGTTCATCCTTGGATGGAGACACAAGTAAAACATGTCCAAAAGTTGTGTCTTTCAAAAGATATTGTTATTTGCATATCTTTATTTATTGTGTTACGTTATGAGAGAAAAACAATTTAGTAGCTAAGATAGTCATAAGGGAAAAAAAAATCTCATAAGAAAAACGGTAAGACCTTATATATATATATATAGCATTAGTTGTTTTTATATTTATTATTATTAGAGAGAAAGAATCGCGTAAAGAGAGAAATAATTAAGATTTCATATACATTCATCACAATTAATAGTCTTTCATTGGCTTCATCAGTTAGTTTATCCATGCAAAGATTATGATAGCTTATAATAATGCGCGGTTCTACTGTCAAAGTATAAAGAGTTATAATTAATGATTACTGGGATGATAGGCATTTTTTATTATGGGTTATGGTGGGCGACTCTTTAAACTTATATATTTTTGTTGTATTTAAAGACGATAATCCGTTAAATATTGTTATATTAACTATATACACGATGATCAATATGGTAATCACTTGATGTTTTTACTAATTTGTAGTAAAATAATAGTGTGGTGTACCTTATTATGATATGTGCATAGTGAATACTCTATATTATTTAAAAAATCAAAATAAATAATTTAAGTTCTGATTTATTTTTTCAAATTGAACAGTTGGTCTTTTATCATCATGTAAATATAATTAAAATGTTAAATCGCCCGCTCAAAATCTAAAGATGTGTTAAGAAATATCTACCATAGTTTATATGGTAAAAGGTATCTACCATCCTATAATTAATTTAGGGGGCTGATAAATGCACTCCCATTTTTTGTCACAAACACCCTCTAGAATTTTTATTAATATTAAACTAAAGTTTATTCCTACCACCCTCTTATTTTTATATAATATAAATATTTACAATTAGCTAATAATGTAATTAACTTAAAAAAAAACACCCACCACCCATCACAACTCCCACTCCCGAGTAAGCACGTGTTTCTGTCAGAGGTTCCATCTCCACCCACCAAAAATCTCATTTTGCAGAAGAAATCAAATAGTAACAATATTGGTTTGAGTGATTAAGCATAAAAAATCATGGTTAATGAGTTTAATAATATATAAATGGAAGTGTTGAAGAAGCTCAAAGATGGTGGTGAAGTAGAAGAGAAAGATAAATATGGTGTTATATTTGGTGACCTGAATGATAAAGATAGATCAGAAGAGGTATATTTGTTTCAGTGTTACCTTATATTTGTGCATTTTAATTTTTCATTTGATGAATGTTGTAAAATCATAATGAAAAAGTTTGTTCAAAAAAAACAGAGGTAAAACAGAGCTAGGGGTTTTAAACCCATCAGTTGCTCTCTCCCCACATTAGGCGAGTGATATGCACATCACTCACCCCACATTGGCTGAGTGGTGTAACAGAGCTCTGTATTGGTATTTTCTGGATAATTTCTTACTTATATAATTAAAATATTGCAGGACCCAAATTGCCTTGATTCTTCTATTTGGAACGATATTTCTCTTCTTGAAGAAATTGATTTGACCGCAATTAAATTGGAAGCAACTAGTAAAGTTCCTTATCCCGATGTCGATGAAGAAGCCATGAAAATGGAGCCTCATTCTCAAATCCAAATGAAATGTGATGACCTTAATTTGGACGGCGAGGAAGGAAAGAATGTAATTGATGGAGAGCCTAATAATCCGAGTTGTGCCGACCAATCATTTAATGTTAGTGTGTCTAATAGTTTTAACATCTTAGATTCTATGGAGAACGACTATAACCCAACAAAATCTATTGACGTGGCTCATGTGTTTATAACAGAAAAAGTAAGTATAATGAGTACTTAACTAACAACTTTACTGTACTTATTTTCCTATAAAATATAAAAATCACTAATTTATTCAATTTTGGTTTCCATAGATATTTGAATCTCGCCATGCTCTAGTAGATTGGTGTCAAAGTAAAGGAAAGGTGATCAACACTATAATCGTGACCCAAAAGTCAGACCACGGTACTAGTAAAAGGAGGCCAAGGCTATATTTGGGTTGTGAAAGAGGAGGCAAATATCGTAATAACCGCAAAGAAGGAAAAAAACATGAACCGAAGAGAGATAGTGCTACAAAAAAATGTAATTGCCCATTTTTAATTCGTGGTTTGAATCTTGGTGGAGATCGATGGAAGGTACATGTGAAATGTGGAGTTCATAATCATGAGTTACCAAAAACTCTAGTGGGGCATCCATATGCGGGAAGATTGAACAAACACGAAAAGAAAATTCTGAGTGAAATAACAATTGCTGGAGTAAAACTAAAAGAGGTTCTTTGTGGAATCAAAGGTCGTGATGAGACGAATGCTTCCATGATAAGGACTATTTACAATGCGAAGGCGAAGATGAGATTGCATGCTATGGAGGGAAGGAGTGCCATTCAACAATTGATGAAAATTCTAGTGGATAATCATTATGTTTATTGGCACAGATGTGATGAAACTACTGAAGAGGTTTTGGACCTCTTTTGGGCTGAACTCAATTGTATTTTGTTGGCGAAGCAATTTTTCTCTGTGATTATAGTTGATTGTACTTATAAAACAAACAAGTACAAGATGCCCTTATTTGCTATGGTGGGACTTACATCGACAAACAGAACGTTCTCTATTGCCCACTGTTTTATGTATAAGGAGAAGGAGGAGAATTATCATTGGGCTCTTCTAATGTTAAAAAGGTTGTTCGAGCCCCATGAACTTCCAAGCGTCTTTGTAACGGATAAGGAGTCCGCTTGTATTAGTGCCATTGGTAATGTTTTCTCGGATGCCCGTCGCATGTTGTGCTCATTCCATATTTTAAAAAATGTAGAACAAAGATGTAAACCTTTATTTCAATTGGGTGCTGTTTGGAATTCATTCATTCACGGTTGGAGTAGTATTATAATGACATCATCGAAAGAAGACTTCTTTCTAAGGTGGGAAGAATTCAAGAAAGACTGGAAGGAGTTTCCAAAGGCCATAGAGTACTTGTCGGACAATTGGTTTCAACAAAGAGAGTTGTTCGTGTTAGCGTGGACGAATGAGATAAAACATCGTGGAAATAGGACGACGAATAGAGCCGAAGGTTCGCACGGCAAGTTGAAAAGGCACCTTGAGTCGGGTGAGGGAACTTTCTCAACTGTTTTTGCGGGGATGGCCAATATGTTGTGTTTACAAATTAATGAAGTTAAAGCCGTTTTCGAGAGAAGCCTTGGTGCGATAAAAGAAAGACACCGCAGTTTTTTATTGAAACAACTTAGGAGAAATATATCACTTTTTGCTTTAGACTTGATAAAGGATGAGGATGTCAGATCGAATGATATTGGTATAGATCCATCGTCGTGCGATCACGTGCTTCGTACGGTTTATGGTTTGCCATGTGCACACGAGTTGGTGTTATATCGTCGTGCAAATCGGCCCATACCATTGGATGCGGTTGATGATCATTGGCAAAGGTTGACAATCGTACCAAAAAAAGAGGATGGATCTGTTGAAGAAGATCTTTTTAAAACGGCCGAGATTTATTTGTTGAAGAAGTTGTATGATCAATCGACGCCGGACGAGAAGAAGGCAATTTTGATAAAATTAAAGCTCCTCGCTATGCCATATTTAACGTCACTCAAAGAGCCAACCCCCGTCATTCCAAAGGGTAGACCACAAGGGAGTAAGAGAAAATTGTCCCGAAAGGAAATGAAACATGAATCATCAACAAAACGGAATCCATCAGGGTTTGAGTATGCGAAGACCAAAGAAGAGGCACGATTAGTCGTTACACAATCATCCCAAACTAATAAATTGAGGCAAGTTGTTATAAAGGAGAAGAAATAAAGGAAGGCCGATTTTAGCCAAAGTTTTTTCGAACGTTATCTCCAATTCATCCCCAAAATCATGCATCCATTTATCGCAGATATAGAAAATGTTAAAGGTGATGGTCATTGTGGTTTTCGAGCCATTAGTGAACACATGGGATGGTCGGAGGATGAAAAGGGTTGGTTGCTAGTAAGAAAGGACTTGATTGCGGACCTAGAAAGGTACAAGCATATGTATGACATCGTGTGGGGAGATTGGTTTTACAATGATAATCGATATATACTAGAATTTTTTGAACCCATATGCAAAGACGACAAGCACTGGATGGTGATGCCCGATATGGGGTTCCTTACTGCGTCGGCTTATAATTGTGTCGTCGTGATGTTTTCAGCAATACAAAGTCTGACCTTTTTTCCGCACGATGAGGGCCCGCGGGAGGGAAGCGACATTCGTGTCCTAGCAATAGCACTCGTACATGGAAATCATTTTGTTAAAGTTCAGTTGAAGGATGATTAACCGATCCCACCTGTTGCGAGCATGTGGAATAGGCTTCGAACAGAAGAGGCGGCCGCTTGGGAAGAAACTTTTGCTAATAGACTAATATTGTATAAAGAAATGGGTAATTAGGGGTACATGCAAAAGATTGTTCAATCATAAAAAAAGGATTATGATTGGACAATCTTTTGTTAATGTGTATATCACATGTAATTTTTTGTCAATCTTAACCCTCATGTAATTCAAATGACGAAGCAAATATCGTAAGTTTTTTTTGTAAATCTCTAACTCGTGTGCAATTATTGTGATGAGGTCTCACCGATGTAATTTTTTCTAAGGATGCAACAATCATGTAAGTTTTTGGGAAACTAATGAACAAATTGGTCACCGTATCGAGGTCGGAAGTCCATACAAGTTCCACCAGGCTGTGTAGAGGTTATCAAGCTCGGAAAACATTAAAGTTTAGTTCCATATCGTCTGCAGTAGGTATAAAGGTCGGACGTCATTAAAATCCATGTGTTGTTAAAGTACCATATGGTGTGCAAAGGTCAGATGTTATTAAGGTTCCATGTGAAATTATTGTGATATCTCCTATGCATTTTTTTATGAGAAAATGGTGTTCCAAGATCAAAAGTTAGTCAATGATTGGGGTATCAAGCTCGGCACACAATCACGTCAAATTGGGTGTGGTGTGGGTAAGATGCTCGGAAGTCATAAAAGTTTTGTGAACAGTGCATCGATATAACAAATTGATTTCCAAATAGTTAAAACTAAGTTCGGAATGAGGTTTGATAAGTAATTGTATCCCGTTTAGTCTAAACATAGATCGAAAATTTATATCCACTGAATTTGCTGACAACAAAGCTCGGAAGGAACTTTTAATCGGTAGATCGCTAGTAAGAGGAATTTTAATTTTTTTTTTAATTTATACTTTTTAATGGGAAAATGGTGTGAGAAGCTCGGACAAGCTTAAAGTTCCACACGGACATTGTTTGGGGGTATCAAGCTCGGAAATCATTAGAGTTTTGAGTTCAATACTGTCAATATTGAGTTTGTAACCAGCTCGGGACTTATTAAAGTTCCCCAAGTTCCAAGTATCAAGCTCGTGTGAGCTGACGTCGAAATTTTATTTCCTTTGTGACTGTCATCGGAATGTAATTTCCCTCGGTAGCAAAGGAATTAAATTTTTAAGGCTCCATCACACGGGACTTCACGTCGGCATGCCAATTGAGGTCGGACTGATATAATTGTATGCGGGCCTTGTCGCCACGTGGCGACACGCGGCTGGCCTGTACTGGGAAAAGCTGTCGACAGCATTGAAATGACCCATATTAAATGCAATTTTATCATTAGGCACGATTATAGAGGGAAAGCACGCCGTGTTGGAAAAAAACTGCCCACCTTACCCACTTCTCATTTTTCAAAATCACAAACTCTTCCTCTGTAATTTTCTTCCCTCCTTTCTCTGTACGAGCGACGAACTAAACATCCGTTCTGAAATCGAGATTTTTTTTATTCGAAGTTTTTCTCTCACTGTAAGTCTTCCCTATCCCTCACTCTAGTATCGTCGTTCACTCTAGTATCGTCGTTTACATTTTCTTTCAGAGGGTTAGGGTTTATATAGACTAGATGAGTCTAAGAAGGTATTTAGTTAGGGGCGACGAAGAACTTGCCATCTTCTCTCAGCGTTTTATCCCCGATGGGTGTACGGTTAGGCTTCTTGAAGCAAACGAGGAGCCACTATTCTTCCAGGAGATGGGGAGATCGGTATCTATACTGTGCTATTTGAACAGGCGGGATTGAAACTCCCCTTGGACCCCCTGTTGTGTGACGTGTTGAGACGATGCAAGTTGGCTCTGTGTCAACTAAGTCCCAATGGGGTTAGAGTAGTGTTAGGTTGTGCGGCCATGAACAGACTGTTGGGGGTGAAACTAACGTGGAGGGAGATTTTCTGGTGTTATTCCCTCTGTAACAGTCCCGGCGATCAGTCTCGCTATTACCTCCGAGCTCGTGTTAAGGCTCCCGATTTGGTTAAGTGTTTGACAAAGTCCGAAAAAGGCTATGACGAAGGCATGGTAGTGGTCGGCGGTGCTTGGGACGATGGGAACATACATAAGATAAAAAGATATATAAATAACCACGTTGGTAGGATTTTTAGGTATATTTTTGTCATTGAATTCGTGTTATATTCTGTATTGGATTTTTATACAAATCTTGTGTTTGTTTCGCAGTGAAGCCCGATCGTCCGAGCTCTAAAGTGATTGACTGGGACTCCATCAATCCGGTCATTTATTACAACGGTCCAAAGGGGATTCGTCTTATTGAACACCCCCGAGCTGCTCACATCTTACTGGGTTACACCCCCTGGGACACCGATTTTTTGACGGAGAGACCCAATCAGTCGGATTGGGTTGGCAACACCAGAAGGCCGAGCAGACTAGAGGATAGGCAGAAGGTTCGAGTCCGACCTCCATCCAGGCCTACCATTCATACTGGGATTGCTATCCGGGAGGGCCCTGTTGAGAGAGCGGGTGTGACTCTAACTGGGCTCGTTGCTGATTTGGGGGGACCTACAACGTCGGCGCCAGTACCTTTTCCAGATAAGGGGAAAAGGAAAGCGACAGAGGAAATTGCCAGAAGCTCGGAAACTCCAACCGACCCTGAACTCGTTGACCTTTACCAGTGCGTAGAAGCCAGTACTTACCGAGATATCGAAGATCCGGTGGAGATGGCCCCAAAGAGGAGGAACTTGAGCCAGGCTTTACAGGACGATGCGGAGGCTGGGCAAGTTGCCGTGAGGTCTTCTCCCAAGAGGCCTCGCTATGGCCACAGAGCTGTGGTGATTTCCCCAGCATCCTCTCCCTCAGCAGGTGAGAGATTGGAGGCCGCCGATTTCCCGGCTGAAAAAGATCAGCCGGAAAGAGTTGAAGGTCAGGTACCAGAACAGGTAGAGGAAGAGCCCGACCGTAATTGGCGTCCTGTGTTTCGCTACCAGGGCCGAGAGTTACTGGAGTCTGATTCGATATATCGCTCCCCCTCCGTTGCGGCCACCATCATGTACGGCATCACAAAGGCTGATGACGTTTGCGAGCTCAAAGACATCCCTACTGTTCAACTCAGGAATGAAGCCCTCCAGGATATGTTGAAGGTTAATATCCGAGCTTATATCAATTCTTACCTTTATAAATTTATGTTGCGCCTTGTAATTCTTTTTGACTTTTTCTGACCAGGCCGCCCAGAAGTTTATGGTGTTAGATGACAGGAAGGCTATGATGAGTAGGAACCAGAATGAGGCCCTCGCGCACCTGGAAGATGAAAAGAAACGCCTGAATGAGCAGCTGAAGGCAAAGAAGAAGGAGTTGGACTCCGCCAACGGCGTGATATCTAGTTTGAACCGCCAGCCTGGGAGTGCTCAGGAGGAGGCGTCTTTTCTGAGGTCGGACCAGCAGCGTCTGAAAGAGGATGAGGAGCGCCTGAAGAAGGAGAACTCGGACCTCAAGGCGGAGAAGGACCAGGAAATTAACGATGCCGAGCAGAGGGGTTATGATCAATGCTTCGAGGAAAGCGTTGCCGAGGTCAAGGCAATAAAGTCGAAGCTGTACCAGGCTGGGTATGACAGGGGGCTCGATGTTGCCAAGGTGCCTCCTTCGAGCGATCTGAGGGTTCCGGTGCTCATTCCTGCTGGCTTCCAGTTTGCTGTAGACGCGCCTGCGGTAGAGGTAGCTGAGGTTGGCCAGGAAACTGAAGACAGGGAGGTGGTGGGAGCAGGAGGCGGGGTTGGTGATGGGCAACAGGCAGGAGAGGGTGAATTGCAGGATTAGGCTTTCAACTATATTTTTTTTGTGGTTTTTGTATTGGGATTTGTAAATTCGTATGTTATTAAGCTCGGAACTGCTGAACTATTTGTCGAGTTGACACTCAATATTGAGCTCGGTGCTAAGTAGTTAACTCTTTTTGATAAAATGCTTTGGTTTTTTTCCAAAAATGTTGTGTTGATTGCCGTTTCGTTTTGTCGGATAAACTGTGAAGAAAGCATTGGTTCAGCAACAATTTTTTGCTGCTGATAAGAATAAAGAAATAAGCTTAACACGGTCGATACCATTAATAATTTTAACTTCAAAAGATATATTTACAAGTTCGAATGTTAGAAAGCTCGGTAAAATGTAATACTTTGTAAATTTTCCATTGGAATGCTTTTCCTTTCCCAGTTGGCCACGTGCCTTTTGTCTATTGGCCACTGGGCAACTAATGAAAGGGGTGTGCATATTCCCAAGGTGCTTCTGGGAGTGAATGCAACTAATGTCCTCTCGTTTTCCAAGGATATTCATTGCACTGGGTTTTATGACCCCCTGTGTAACTCCTACCCTATATAAATCGGACTCTTGACTGTTTCTTTATTATTCCTCACAGTTCCATTTCAATGGCGGATCTTAACAATGAATCCGTTTCCGATTCTGCTTCCCCAAACGCTGAAGGAGTAGACGCTACAGAAGTGGCCAACATGTTGAGGGCCTTTCTTCGCCTCAAACGAAAACACCGTCGTCTGAGGAATAGCTACGACCGCCTCGCCGGTCGATTTCTTCGTTTGAAAGAACGATTTGCGTCTCTCAAGCGCAGGGGGCCTTCATGAATAGAGCTTCGACAAGATTAATAAACAACTCGACAAGGTCATGAGGGTCGTCGAAGTTTAAACATTAAGGCTCCAGCCCGAATGAATTTTAGAAGAAAGCCTTTCATTTTTTTCTTTTTGTTTTTATCCTATTGTAATGGACATTTTTTTTTATCAAATGCATGCTTTTCTTTCATGTGTTCTGTTGATTGCTCTATCGTTTTCAATAATGTTGCGTGAATAATTTATTCGCTATAGGTGACTAAATCAAGCTCAGCCTATTGATCTCGGCGACACTTATAAATTTAACACGACCCAAAACATAAACATTTTATCTTTACACCTAACCAACATACGTTTAATATGTTTAACATACTTCATAATTTTTTGTAAAGATGTAAGCATCACGTAATTTTTTGGGAAACTAACGAACAAATTGATGTTGATCACAAGCTCGGAAGTAAACAAAGTTCCACAAGTTGAATCCCCACTTGGTAGGAAGCTCGGACATTATTAATGTTCTCAATCGTGTTGTTAAAATGCCATATGGTGTACCAAACGAGAGGAGATTAAAAGTTCCATGTACAATTATTGTGATGAGTTGTCACCTCTGAAGTTTGTTATGAACTAATGGTCTTCCAAGGTCGGAAGTACCTAATGTGCCTTTGGTAGAATTCGTATTTGCCAAGTACCGGCGGACGTAAATAGCGTATTCACAAAGCTCGGAACCATATTTCCTAATGATTGAACTCCATTTCGTGTTAAATAAGTTCGGACTCAAATATCATGCTACCTCACTCGTGACTTGTTCAGTAAGCTCGGTATACAATTCCAATCGGCAGAAATTCAGTAAGACCTGAGCAGGATTTCACTTCGTAGTGAAGGCAATGAAATTGGAAACTGGGCCAGTGCCCCACGTGGCGCCTCGCGGCTGGCTTGTACTGTGAAAAGCTGTCGGCAGCATTGAAATGACCCATATTAAATGCAACTTCATCATTAGGCACGATTATAGAGGGAAAGCACGCCGCGTTGGACAAAAACTGTCCACCTTACCCACTTCTCAAATTTCAAAATCACAAACTCTTCCTCTGCAATTTTCTTCCCTCCTTTCCCTGTACGTGCGACGAACTAGACATCCGTTCTGAAATCGCGATATTCTTTCTTCGAAGTTTTTCTCTCACTGTAAGTCTTCCCTATCCCTCACTCTGGGTATCGTCGTTTAAATTTTCTTTTAGAGGTTAGGGTTTTAGATAGAATAGATGACTCAACGAGGGTATTTAGTTAGGGGGAAGAACTTGCTGTATTCTCTCAGCGATTTATCCCCGATTGGCATATATACTGTCCTATTTCAACAGGCGGGATTGAAACTGCCCTTGGACCCCCTGTAGGGTGACTTGTTGAGACGTTGCAACTTGAGGTTGTGTCAACTGAGTCCTAATGGGGTTAGAGTGGTCTTAGGTTGTGCAGCCCTTAACAGATTGTTGGGGGTGAGTCTAACTTGGAGGGAGATTTTCTGGTGCTATTCCCTCTGTAACTATCCTGGCGATCGTACTCGCTATTAGTTCCGAGCTCGGGTTAATAATCCCGATTTTGTGAACTGTGATGAAGTCAGAAAAAGGATTTGACGAGGGCTTTCTAGTGGTCGGCGGTGCTCGGGATGTTGGGAATATACATAAAATAAAAAGATAAATACATCAACGTCTTGGTACGATTTTTAGGTTTAATTTTGTGATCCATTTCGTGTTATATTCTGAATTGGATATTTATACAAGTCTCGTTTGTTTTGCAGTCAATCTCCGTCGTCCGAGCCCTAAATCCCGTGAACAATTTCGTGATATTGATCACGCCGAGCTTCCTAAAACTTATTCCGTTGCACTCATTGACAACGATTTCTTCTCGGAGATTGGCAATCAGTGGGTTTGTGGGTGTGTTTGCAACGTAAAACCGAGCAAACTTGAGGTGGGCTTAAGATAAAATTACTACTTCAATCCCGACCTACCATTCCTTCTGGGTTTTCGATCAGGGAGGGCCCTGTTGAGAGAGCGGTTGACACGCCAACTGGGGTCGTTGCTGATTTCGGTGGACCTAGCACATCGTCTCCAGTGCAAGGTAGGGAGAAAAGAGAAGTTGCCGAGATATCGCAAATCCTGTGGAGATGCCCCCAAAGAGAAGGAACTTGAGCCAAGCTTTACAGGACGACGCCAACGCCGGACAAGTTCCTGCGTCGTCTCCTCAGAAGAGGCCACGCTATGGCTACAGAGTTGCCGTGACTACCCCACCATCCTCACCCACAGCTAGTCAGAGGATGGAAGCAGCCGACTTCACCGCTGGAAATGATCAGCCCCAGAGTGTTCAAGGTCAGGTAGCCGAACAGGTACAGGAAGAGCCTGACCGCAGTTGGCGTCCTGTGTTTCGCTACCAGGGCCGTGAGTTGCTGGAGTCTGATTCCTTATATCGCTCACCCTCTGTTGCAGCCACCATCATGTACGGCATCACAAAGGCAGATGATGTTTCCGAGCTCAAAGACATCCCTGCTGTTCAACTCAGGAATGAAGCTCTGCAGGATATGTTGAAGGTTAATGGCCGAGCTTATTTCTTTTCGGAATTCGCAATTTATTTTTTCCTTGTTATTTTATGTCTTTCTCTGAACAGGCTGCCCAGAAGCTCATGGTGTTGGACGATAGGAGGGTTATGTTGAGTAGGAACCAGAATGATGCCCTCATGCAGCTCGAAGCCGAAAAGAAGAGCCTCAATGAACAGCTGAAGGTAAGGAAGAAGGAGCTGGACACCGCCAACGGCCTGATATCTCGTTTGAACCAGCAGGTGGGGAGTGCTCAGGGGGAGGTGTCTTTTCTGAGGTCTGATCAGCAGCGCCTGAAAGATGAAGTAGAGCGCCTGAACAAGGAGAACTCGGACCTCAAGGCGGAGAAGGACCAGGAAATTAACCATGCCGAGCAGAGGGGTTATGATCAATGCTTCGAGGAATGCGTTGCAGAGGTCAAAGCAATAAAGTCGAAGCTATACCAGGCTGGGTATGACCGGGCGCTCGATGCTGCCCAGGTGCCTCCTATGAGTGAGCTGAGGGTTCCTGTTGTCATTCCTGCTGGCTTCCAGTTTGTAGTAGAGGCGCCTGCGGACAAGGAAGCAGAGGTCGGCCAAGAACCTGAAGGCAGGGAGGTGGTGGAAATTCAATCCCCTCTTGGTCAGGCTGCTCATAGCCGGGTTGGTGATGGGGAACAGGCTGGAGAGGGTGATTTGGAGGATACTGCTGATCATGACCCTTCCATCCCACTGGATTAGGCTTTCATGTAATTTTTATTTTTTTTTTCGTTAACGTTTTTGTAATGGACATTTTTTCTCAAATGCTTTGCTTTTGTTATATATACGTTGGGTTGATTGCGATCGAGTCAAATGCGTTGGTCTTGAAGCTCGGAGTCCCTTCTCGACTTTTAAGATTTTAAAAGTTAGAATTTTAACATGGTTGATTCCATTAATATTTTTAAAATTTTAGCTTCGGTAAAAGGTCGGCACAATTGAAATATGTCATACTTGCGTTGGTGTTGGGTAACAGGCTCGTTAAAGTTCGAAATATGTCAATGTTATTAACGAGCTCGGCACGATTGAATGTACTTTTTGCGGAACGCATTGCTACCCTCAGCAAATGATGTGTGCAAGATTGTTTTTCATTGTCGTCCTTCATAAGCTCGGACTGGAAAACCACGGCCCAAAGGTGGTGCATTTCAACGTCATTAATAATTTAAACATACTACATAACTTGTACTTTTATCTTTAATTAAGAAAGAAGTTTAACATGGTCGATGCCACTTTTTATTTTAAGCTCGGCTTGCCATTAAGCTCGGTTGGGATATGAAACTTTCCTCGAGTACGATTTTCTTTATGTATGTAGTATACATCCTTTTAGCCGACTATATATCTCCTTATTTATATCAAACTTTGATCTATTCATCTATTGTAATTATGAACCCCAGTTGGCCACGTGGATTTTTTCTAATGGCCACTGGGCCAGCAGAGTGTTGGTATATTCCCAAGGTGTTTCTGGGAATGAATATAATAATAAATGGTGAATGTCCTCTCGTTTTCCAAGGATATTCATTGCACAGGGTTTTCTGACCCCCTGAGTAACTCCTACCCTATATAAAATCGGACTCTTTAACTGTTTTTTTTTTATTTATACCTCACAGTTCCATTTCAATGGGTGATCTTAACAGTGAATCTGTTTCCGATTTTGCTTCTCCGTGCGCTGAAGGAGTAGACGCTACAGAAGTGGCCAACATGTTGAGGGCCTTTCTTCGCCTTAAACGAAAACATCGTCGTCTGAAGAACAGCTATGACCGTCTTTCCGGTCGATTTCTTCGTTTGAAGGAAGGATTTGCTTCTTTCAATCCCCGGAGGCCTTCTTCAAGAGAGCTTTGACAAAATTAATAAACAACTAGAGAAGCTCATGAGGGTCCTCGAAGTTGAACCATTAAGGCTCTTCACACCGAAGGAATCTTTGAAGAAAGCCTCTCTTTTTTTTTTATCAATCTTTTTACTCTTTTTGTAATGGACTTTTTTTATCAAATGCATGCTTTCTTTCATATGTTTTGTTGGTTTCATTTTGTCGGAATGTACTGTGAAGAATTTATTAGCTTCAGATGGGTGTTAATAAGCTTGCTAATGTACTAAGCTCGGACTACTGATATGCAATTTCAACGTTACTAATAATTTTAACATGCTTCAAAACTTAAACTTTTGATCTTTAATTAACAAAGATGCTGATAAGAAAGAAGCTAAGCTTCACAACCTTGATTCGCTTAATAAGTTTGGCATTTACTAAAAATTAATATGCATAGAAGCTCGGTCTTTTTCCGACCATCGTGCTTTATGATCTCGGATCTGAATTGAGTTCGACATAATTTTTTTATGGAAAAAATTAGAAAAATAATAGAACAAATTTCTTAATGCAATCGTAATTTTATAAGTCTCGCACAATCCAACAAAAACACTTATTACAATTACATATTAGTATATTACACTTTCTCTCCAGATTTTATTTTTTTCAAATATTGCAAGACATCTTCAATCATAATCTCGCTAAAAATAAAAATGTGTACGTGTCTAAACAATCACTTATGAAGTCATCTCCATTTCTATTAAGGTGTGGAAAAATAAATACGAAAAAATCTCTATCTACAATTCTGTTTTCTCTCTCTACATTTTCTTATTCTGGTGCTTCTCTCTAAATTATCTTCTAGATCTCTTCACCTCTAAACTCTTACTCTAGAATTTCTGTTCCTCTCCCCAATTTCTCTATATTCCTTCATTACTCTGCTTTATTATTTTAGGTTCAGGATCTGTTCAAGCCAGATCCTGACATAAACACTCATTTTTTTCCCTCTTTCAAGGACACCAAATTTGGGGGTAAAATCGAACCCATACAGTTTCGTGTTGTGCTTTGAGCCGCCTCACAGAGAGAAAAATGCGAAGTGACAGAAAGAGGATTGACTACCTTTGAGCTTTATCACAGACAGAGGATTTTTGTAGGTGATGAAGCAATGAATGACGGGAGAGTGTTAACACTCGTACAGAGATAGGTCGCCAGCAATGGTGTGCGTTGCGCCTAGTGGGTAGGGTTGAAGGAGAGATGGAGAAAGAGATCCACCAGTGGAGATGGAGAACGACAGAGCCAGGCGGTGGAGCCGGAGATGATGGGAACAACAGTGGGGATGGGAGTGTTTTCAGAGCACGGTAATAGGGAAAACAATGGTGTGTTTGAATCCCCTGTTGTTCTTATTATTTTTTTATTTTATGGGTTTAGTTCATTTTTAATTTAACTTTATTAGTTTAATTAATTAAAATTATGGTTGTTAATTGGAGGGTGGTAAAGGAGGGTGTTTGTGATAAATTTTTAAAAAGTTGGGGGTGTAAGGTGTAAAGGGTGTTTGTGACAAAAAATGGGGGTGCATTTATCAGCCCCCTTAATTTAATATTATTTTCTTTAATGCATGAAGTTACAATTATTGGAGGCATGAAGTGTTCTAAGATAAAATATATAGCTTTGGTAATAGCAATTCTATGAAGTAATTTGTCCACATAAAAATATATAAAAATTTCTTTTTTCAAAATTAGATTCCTAGCTCCTGAATCAAATAAACCTAACATGCTTGTTTGTGGTTTAAAGGTTTAAAAGATTTTGTCCAAGTACAGTAAGTTTTAGGTCTTGGACACTTAAACTTGCCCTGTTATTTGCCCCTTTCCACTCTTCACTTAGCTTAAATTTGCCCATTGTTCGACCCATCAAAAGAAATAAGGCGTCCGGTCATTAAGCTGGAAATTTTAAATAAAAGATACAGTCTCTGATAGCTACAAATATTATAAGGTAGAGATATTGGCACCCAAAAATAATTGGTAATACTCTCACTTTAGTTCAGTCCTTCACAACTGAGTAAGGTGTCTGTTACTTAATTCTTGAGGTCCGAGTATAAGTCTATATACTCGGTTCTTGACAACTGAGTAAAATATTATCAAGTTCATACCCGATCCTTCTTAATTGAGTAACACATACCTTATTTGACTGTGAAGCACAGAATGAAAAATGTGAATATTTTCAAGAGATATTGAAGTACCAATATCTCCACCCATATTATATATCTACCTCATTGCATATGTCTTTCACTTGGTATCTAATATGCGGCAATGACTCAATTTCTTAATTTCTGTATCAACAAATATTGAGATGTAAATACCTGGTACAATGAACGACTTCCAAAAATATTAAAATTGAGAGACAGAAACCGTTTTTTTTCAAGAAAAATATTCTAACAATAAATTAAACACCAATATTTTTTTCATTTCCTCTTTCTCTCACAAACTAGAAGTTGGCCCGAACTTTTACTTCGAATCCCCTTTCACCAATCGATGTACTCAAAAGAATAAATTACATTCCAAATTGTTTATCTTTTTAAAACAAAAACTCAAATAGATGCATCTCTAAATAATTACTTGATTCGTTATTAAATTAAGAATTTAACTCTGAGTATTGTATGTAAGGATTAATTAACCCTAAAACTTTAATCTTAAGATCTTGTATCACATTAATTATTAAGAGATAAGGAGATATGTACCTGAATCCATTGAAGAAGATGATTAATGAGAAGAAGGTTAAAGAAGTCTTCCAATTGATACGTGATTTCCCTTTTGGTTAATTTTGTTTTTCTCTGTTGAAGAGGAATAAGAGAGTTGGGATAAAAATCACGTTCAAATGGGGACCATAACCCCTTAGTTACGTGATAACTGTTTTGGAACTGCCAAAGCAGTTTTCACTTTTGAATATTTTTAAATTGGCCCCTCATCAATTTAAAAATTACAATTTGGTCTCTACACATTAATTCCATAACAAAAATACCCTTAAGCCTACTTAAAACTTAATTAGATCACTTAATTAGAAGGCTTCTTAATGATAACACACATTAATAATTCACATGTGTGGTCCCAATTAAGATTAATATAAAATTAATCTAACAATCTCCCACTGGACCACATATGTAACCTGATAAATGCGTTTAACTTTAGTGAGCTCATTAATTCGTTATCATAACTTGAGGGTATCCCAACAATCTCGTCCATTGGCTATATTAATATAGGATCAAAGCGGTCTTTGTTACATTAATCGTAACTGAACCCATCAATGATCACATATACCAACACAGTCAAATAACATAGATCAATCATGGATGTGTAGCATGGAAATTACATGTAAATGTGATCCACACATGCCTATTTTCAACTGGTCCTACTTAACTTTATTGAGATCAATACTTCAAAATACTTAACAGAGTGTGTGATAAACTGAATACTTTATTTCTGCAGAAAATAAACTGAATGTAACTGTAGTTGACATAAAGCAACAAGCTAAATACAAACTCCCACTAAACTAAAGTATCCTTAAATAGACTGACACCCATATGAGGAGTGTGCTCGTGAAAGACTTTGGGTGGTAATCCCTTGGTAAGCGGATCCGCTATCATGGAGTTTGTTCCAATGTGTTCTATGAAAATCTGACCACTCTGTACTCTTTCCTTTACAACAAGAAACTTTATATCAATGTGCTTTGACTTTGTCGAGCTTCTATTGTTATTAGAATATAGAACTGCTGATTTATTGTCACAATACAGTTTGAGTGGTCTTTCAACACCCTCCAAAATTCGCAGCCCAGAGACAAAATTTCGCAGCCATATTCCATGATTAGATGCCTCATAACATGCTACAAATTTTGCAGCCATGGTAGACGAAGCAATGATCGTCTGCTTAGCAGACCTCCACAACATCGCTCCACCAGCTAACAAATAAACATAGCCTGAAGTAGATCTCCTGCTGTCTTGGTATCCAGCAAAATCGAAATCGTAATACCCAATGATCTCTAACTGATCCGATCTCTTATATGTGAGCATGTACTCCTTTGTTCTCTGTAAATACCTCATAACCCGCTTGGCTGCCTTCCAATGATCCATGCCAGGGTTACTTAAATATCTGCCTAACATGCCGACTATGAACACAATATCTGGACGCGTACATACTTGAGCATACATTAGACTCCCTACAGCCGACGCATAGGGAATCTTCTTCATTTCCTTAATTTCAAGGCTATTCTTCGGGTATTAACTGAGACTAAACTTGTCTCCCTTAGCGACTGGGGTTTCACCTGGTTTGCAATTTTGCATGCCAAATCTATTGAGAACTTTCTCAATATAGTTCCTTTGTGACAATCTCAATGTTCTAAAAATCGTAAATCGGACCTAGATCGGCAAAGTGGGGAGTGGGGATTTTTTGAGAAATCGGGAAAAAATCGGGGATTAATCGGCAAACCCATAATTTAAAAAATCGGGCATTAAGTAATATAATAACATTTCCATTCCCACATATAATTTTCAAAATACCTTTAATTTCCCATAAAAACAAAAAAAAAGTCCATATTTTTAGTATTTTACACAAATATAATTATTTTACACTAATACAATGGTTTTTATTTTTTAATGAGCTTGCCATAGTCATATAGATACACGTACACCACATAATTGTTTGGGAAAGTATTTAGCCACAGTCATACAGCAAGGCAGCAAGCCCAATTAAACTACATTTAACCAAAGATTTTAAAACATACAAATACATTTAATATTTTATACAAATGCAGTGAATTAAATACTTAATGAACCAAAAAAAATCACTTAACCAATGGTTTTATTTTTAATGAAACTGAGAGGGCTCTTCGACGGCTTGAAAGAGAGAAGGTCGTCTTTTCGACGGCGTGAGAGGAGAGAGAGAGAACTGTCATCGACGTCACAGAGGAGAGAGAGAGAGGATTGTTGCGTGCGTGGCTGCGTGAGAGAGAAGAGATGGGATCGTTGTGCTGTGCGACTGTGAGACGAAGAAAGAGGAGAGGCGGATGAAAGAGAAAGAGATCGTGCGGCTTATGAAATGGGGGTTAGGGTATTTTTTGTTTTGTTTTTCTACTTTACTTATTTGTCCAAACTCCAAAGTGTGAATTGTGAGAGAAAAAAAAAGACCTAAGACATTTTTCATTTTTAATAGCTTTTCGATTTCTCCCCGATTTATCCGATTTCTCCGATTTTGTCCGATTTATGCCTGATTTTTGAGCCTTCCAATTTCTGACCACCGATTCAATGAAATCCGCTCGGTGACATCCCAATTTCTGATTTTTAGAACACTGGACAATCCCAATATACCCCGAGAACGATCCCGGTGTATCTCAATTCCTAACACAAAGGAAGCATTACCAAGATCTTTCATTTCAAAATTCTTTGATAGAAATCTCTTGGTGTCATGCAACATACCTATGTCATTTGTGGCAAGCAATATGTCATCGACATACAAAATCAGAAAAACGTGTTTACTCCCACTGAACTTGTGATACACACAATCATCAACAACGTTCGTTTCAAAATCATATGAAACAATGACTTGATGGAATTTGAAGTACCACTGACGAGAAGCCTATTTGAGTCCATAGATGGATTTTGTCAATTTGCAGACTATATTCTTTGGGTCTCCCGACACAAAGTTTTCTGGCTGCACCATATAAATTGTTTCTTCAATGTCGCCATTAAGAAATGCTGTTTTGACATCCATTTGATGCAACTCAAGATCAAAATATGCAACAAGCGCCATAATTGTCCTAAAAGAGTCTTTCATAGAAATCGGAGAGAAAGTCTCTTTAAAATCAATTCCTTCATTCTGAGTAAAGCCCTTTGCCACAAGACGTGCTTTATACCTCTCCACATTACCATTCGAATCCCTTTTGGTTTTAAATATCCATTTACAACCTACGGGTTTCGCACCATCCGGTAATGGAACAAGTTCCCAAACTTTATTATCTTGCATAGACTTATATTCTTCATTCATGGCTTCAATCCATTTATGAGAGTTGGAACTTTGCATAGCTTGACGGAAGTTGATTGGATCATCTTTCGACATTCCACTTGAATCTACCTCATGTTCTTGGAGATACACGACATGCAATCGTCCGAAATTGCAAATTTCCTTTCTATCTTGATAGAATTTTTAATTTTTATAGATTCTTGAGGTTGTTGAATTGTTCCTCAGGAATAGTTTCCTCAGGAACAATTACATCATCTTGAATCTGAGCGGTTGAATAACATTATATCCTCTCGAGAATCTCAATTAAATTAATACAATGACAGGTAAAAGAAACTTGTACATTATAAAAGTAACAGTAGGAATTGGGATTGCTCCCTCTTCCTCCTCAAAGACAATGTTCGAACTTGATTTCTCCCCAAATACTACATCCTCAAAGAACGTTGCAGTTCCTCTCAAAAATTGTCTACTAGTGGGATCGTAAAACTTGTAACCCCGTGATGTTCTGCATAGCAATTAAAGTAGTGCTAACTGTTTTGGAGTTCTAATTTCTTTTCATGAGGCTTATAGGGCCTCGCTTCAGCAGGACATCCCCAAACACGTAAGTGCTTTAGACTAGGCTTTCGCCCAACCCAAAGCTCATACGGCGTTTTTACAGCTGCTTTTGTTGGCACCCAATTTAGAATATAAGTTGCTGTCTTTAGAGCCTCACCCCAGAGTGACTCTGGTAAAGTAGATTGACTAATCATACTTCTTACCATATCCTTAAGAGTTCGATTTCGTCTCTCAGATACACCATTCATGCTAGGCGACCCTGGCATAGTGTACTGTGAGATGATTCCACATTCCTCTAGGTATTTAGCAAATGGTCCTGGACGTTATTCACCTGAGCCGTCGTATCTGCCGTAGTATTCAACCCCGTGATCAGATCTGACGCTCTTTATCCGTTTGTTGAGTTGTAACTCAACTTCGGCCTTAAATGTTTTGAACACATCCAAAGACTGCGATTTTTCATGTATAAGAAATAGGTAACCATATCTAGAATAGTCGTCTATGAATGTTATAAAGTATTGTTGACCATTCCAAGAAGCTGTAGGGAATGGACCACAAATATCCGTATGGATTAATTCTAAGACGTCCGTAGTTCGATTGGCACCTATTTTCTTTGTTTTAGTATGTTTTCCCTTAATACATTGAACACATACATCAAAGTCTGAAAAATCAAGGGAGTCCAAAATTCCATCAGACACAAGACGCTCAACTCTAGATTTAGAGATGTGACCTAGTCGTTTGTGCCATAATGAGGCTGAATTTTCCTTATTTAACTTACGCTTCGTACCACGCTATTCCACATGCAAGGTTTCATAATAAGATGAAATAGTTTCAAGCAAATATAGATTATCGAAATTACTAAGTAAACCGGTACCAACAATATTTGAATTTAGAGATATACTAAATTGAGAATTTCCAAATGAACAAGAGTATCCATATTTGTCCAAAATAGAAATTGAAACCAAATTCCGTCTAAAAGACGGTACAACAAAAGTGTTTATCAAATCCAAATAACAACCAGTTTTTAACAATAATCTAAGGTGCCCTATTGCCTTCACTTCTACCGACTTGCCATCACCCACGTAAATGCATCTTTCAGCATCAGTTGGCTCTCGGTAGCTCAGGCAACCCTGCATTGAAACACAAATGTGAATAGTAACACCAGAATCTACCCACCAAGTGTTTCTTGGTACTGAAGTTAAATTAATCTCAGAACATACCAAAACAGAAGATGTACCTTTCTTTGCTCGCCAAGCGGCAAATTTGGCACAATCTTTCTTCTTGTGTCTGGACTTACCACAAAAGAAACAACCATTTTCAATTTTCTGTTTCTTTTGATCCGGATCCTTAGGAACAGCAACTTCCTTTCCTCTATCTTTCCTTTTTCCCTTGCCTTTAGAGGTACTAGCCAGATGAGCACTTTCGGTCATGTCTTGCTTCAATCTTTCTTCCTCTTGCACACAATATGAAATGAGCTCATTAAGAGTCCATTTCTCCTTCTGGCAGTTGTAACTGACCTTAAACTGATTAAATTGTGCAAGGAGAGAGATAAGAACCAAATGCACTAGCAAATCATCCGATAAGTCAAGCTTTAGTGCCTTAAGTTTTGAAGCAAGATGAGACATCTTCATGATGTACTCACGAACATTACCCTTGCCCTTATATTTCATTGAAATCAAGCTTGCTAAAAGTGTGCTTGTTTCAGCCTTATCGTTTTTGGCAAAACGCTTCTGAATTTCCGAAAGGAACTGACTGGCAATTATATCAGCATCCGTTATTGCACCTCTGAAGGCCTCTGGAATTCCGCGCTTCATGATCATGAGACTTAGCCTGTTTGAACGATCCCACTTTTCAAAGTACGCAATTTCCTCAGGAGTACTTTGTTCAGTGAGGTCATTCGGTTTTGGCATTCTTAATGCCAAGTCTATGTCCATGCAGCCAAGAATAATCAATATATTCTCTTTCCAGTCCTTAAAATTTGTTCCATTCAATACTGGAACATTGTTCATGTTGGCAGAGATTGAAGCAGTAGACATTAAAGCTGAATATAGAACAAAAATAAAAAAAAAAACATACTCACATCAAATAACTAATTAAATAGTCTTTAAATTGATTAATTTTATCGCAACATCTCAAGATATCTAGCACAACATTAATACCAAATCTTTGGATAGTGATATTAACTGTAAGTGATACTCTTGGTGTAATGATCAAACATTGACAATAAGTTATGTCAAATAACAAATCTATCTTTGGATTGTTTTATTATTCACATGAGGTTACCTTGACAATTGTCACATATTTATCATCACAAGTGTGTATGAAATTCGGCCAAATATGAACCCCTCTTTGGATTGGTTAATATCCGCATGAATTCAGCAAACACAAACATCTAATCATTCTTTATCTACACAAAAGAGGTCACTTTGGTAACATTTTGTGTAAATTGGCCTTAATAGAATGTTTAGACAAGTAATAATAAAGAAAAAATACAGAAAAAATACAAAAAAAATACTAGATGTCGCAAGTAATTAATCAAATATATAATAAACAGAAAAATTTTGATTACTTTGTCACTGCCAAAAACAATGACAAACTGCAACTAGTCACAGTTAAAAACTGTGACAATAATAGATAAACTGGTCACTGCTATAAACAGTGACAATTATAACGCGGAAAAGAACAGCTTATCTTCTCCATCAAATTTTCTGAAATTCCACCCTTATATATATATATATAAAATCAAATTTAATTAAATCAAAAGATTCCACAATTAAGCATTGAATTTAAAGCACCGCCTAAATATTCACTAATTATACCTTATATGAATACACTTAACACACATATAATATACATATATACATATATATATATATATGTATGTATCTCCACTGTCAAGAAGCCGCAAGTATGCATATAAGTATAAATGGAATGTAATCATGGCATATATACATGTTTTGACTTTTCAATGATCATAATATTAAAATAAAGGTGCCAATTTATAAGTCATGCATATAAATATCTTTAAAATTCACTAAATGACAAACTAAGGCAAAATCTTTAAAAAAATTCAAAAGAAAAAGCCAACCACTTCGTGCAGACTAGCAGACCATTCATGTATATTCTATACTAAAATTATACATATATATTCAAGTCTTACGGTACCGATCCGTCCATCCCATTAATTCTATAATTATTAAATCCATCAAGCAAACAGTTGGATTACACTAAAATTGATATGTGTAATCAACAAATTCATAGGAATCACAATCATAATTTCTTCATGTAACATCTCTAACAATAAACATGATACAACCTCGCTCTGATACCAATTGTAAGGATTAATTAACCCCAAAACTTTAATCTTAAGATCTTGTATCACATTAATTATTAAGAGATAAGGAGATATGTACCTGAATCCATTGAAGAAGATGATTAATGAGAAGAAGGTTAAGAAAGCCTTCCAATTGATACGTGATTTCCCTTTTGGTTAATTTTGTTTTTCTCTGTTGAAGAGGAATCAGAGAGTTGGGATAAAAATCACGTTCAAATGGGGACCATAACCCCTTAGTTACGTGATAACTGTTTTGGAACTGCCAAAGTAGTTTTCACTTTTGAATATTTTTAAATTGGCCCCTCATCAATTTAAAAATTACAATTTGGTCTCTACACATTAATTCCATAACAAAAATACTCTTAAGCCTACTTAAAACTTAATTAGATCACTTAATTAGAAGGCGTCTTAATGATAACACACATTAATAATTCACATGTGTGGTCCCAATTAAGATTAATATAAAATTAATCTAACATTGTATTTTCTAATCAAAACACTAATTTCAATTTAATTAATATATAAAGTGTAATTTATTTATTATTGCAAGACTTAAAATATTGATTTTCTTTCACATAGAAAATGGGTGGGCGTACAAAACATAGATAAATTATAAACAAATGTCAATTTTAAAAGCCATAAATTTAGTTAGAGTAAATATAACCATTAAATTGTTAATCATGGGTGCAATTAAACCACCCACTGGTACACCAATACATAACCTCACGTTACTCTGCTACTCTGCCTTAAACTAGCTCAAATTGCCAAAAAAAAATAAAAATGAAAATCTCAGTTTTCTCCACCAAGATGGTGAAAGTCTGAAATATAATAAAACAAATACCATTTCAACAAGTACTTGAAATGACAATATCATAATACAAAACAAACATTACTTAAATTAACCCTCATTAGAGTAATAAAATGGTCACTCATTGTGAGACTGGTGATTCTTTCTCAACAACTGCTGCCGGTGGCGGCACCACTGGCGGCAGTTGCGGCGTTGAACTTTCTGACTTGGCCTCCAGCGGAGGCTGCCGGACATTTTCAATCATCTTCACCACTTCTACCATTCTTGGCCTTTGGTCCGGTACCCTAACGACACAAGCCATAGCTATTTGCAACACCTCCACCAACTCTTCCTCGATATTTGGGTACCTCATGAGCTCCAAATCGAAAACCTCAGCGGTCCACTCCTCCCGGACCACTGAGTGCACCCACCGGACCAAGTGCACCACCTCTTCACCACCAGTGGCATGGACCGGCGACTTACCTGTGAGGAGTTCGAGCAACAGCACGCCAAAGCTGTAGACATCTGATGGTTGTGAGGCCTTGCGTGTGTCAGTCACCTCTGGTGCACGGTAGCCGGCCGCACGCGCTATAGGTGGGGCCAGCTGGCTCATTATGGTTGACAGCGCGACGTCCGATACACAGCCGTCGTTTTGGGGGTTTAAGAATATATTTGAGGATTTAATGTTGCCGTGAACAAGTTTACCGCCGTTTTCTAAGTGGATTCGAGCAATGCCTCGGGCTGCACCTACGGCTATTTTCACTCGAGTTTCCCAACTTAAAGGAGTCCTCTCTTCTCCTCTTTTGCCTGAAAATTTATATACATGAAACATACACATACAGGTGCGTGTGAAATAATGATGATAAAAATTGGTGATGGTAGTTATTATTTGGTGAATGTGTTAGTGTGTTACTAAAATGGAACCTATTGAAAACTTAGAAGGAAATGAACAAGGAAAGAAAATGATTACAAGATAGAAGTTTAGAAGAATTAACATAAAATGTTTCAATTAATATTTGCCACCACTCACCCCAATGAGGCAAGTGGGCATACAGAAACAAGTTTTTAAGTCGAAAATCGAAATTAATGAAACAATACTTCAAATTGACTGTATCACAAGAATGATTGAGTTAGCCACATTGTATCTGAAAAGGGATATATTAGAAAATCTTGAACATAAAACGGAAATAATTTAATTTTTCTTTCTATAGGCTCCGTTTGATTGTAAAGTGGAAAAGAAAAATAAATTGAATTAGTTTTGATAAAAAGATGGAAAATAAGTTGAGTGATAGAGGTGATAATCTCTTGATTTTTAAGTTTTTCCATGAAGAAATTTTCTTTGCTTGGTGGTGAGTAAAAATTTTCCACCAAAAATATTGAAGGGTGGAGGATATATACTCATAAAATGAGTAACATCTTTCACCTTATTTTCTACCTTTTGACATAAACTAACTAAATTTATTTTCTTTTTTCATTTTTACATTCAAACGGAGCCATAGAAAAGAATAAATTAAATTTGGATGGAAATATTTTAGCATAATGGGCCCCCATTTCAGAAGACAAAGGAAAGAAATGGATAGCAAAGCGAAAAGACCACAAGAGGAACTTAGCCACAATGTTTGAGGTCAAAATCAAATCGGCCAAATACAAAGAGATTCCCCTTACCCCACAAAGATGCTTAGTTTCACATGTTTAGATAATTCAGACCAAAAAACATGTTTAGATAAGTCATTGACAATTCCTCTCAATTCTTTTTATCTCAAATTTGGCAAAGTACCTAAGAGCCCCACCATATAAGTAGGTCGTGTCAACCTACATTTGAACCATCTAATTAGGTTTCAATTGAATCACAATATTAGGTGATTCTACACTCCTAAAACAGAGAAAATATTGGGTAACACAACCACACAAGTGCACACCTGGGAATTCAAACGCTTTAGACACGCTTTAGTGACACTTACCAAGGCTCGTTTTCACCACTGGACCAACCGATAAACTAGTTAAATGGTCACTTTGTACCCTCAAAAGAACAAAAGTGAACCAAAAAACACCCTTTGGGCTATTCAATTTTTGCACTAAACCCTTTTTACAAAATCTTGAAATAATGAAGGAACTACTTTGAAAAGGGGAAAAAGAAAACTCAATAGGTTTCCATCAAGAAGTCCATGAATTCAACAAATTTGTCTAAAATCCCTCTATAAGGTATACGAATCAAGAGCCGGCTTCTCTAGAGTGAAATTACTTTAATAGTCTAGTAAATCGAGACCGTCAGTTTAAAATTGGATTGCTCGAATTTTGACAGGTAGAGTTTGCCTTTGGCAGTGACTTTTAGACAGAAACTACTTTGAAATCTATGCAGTTGTTGACAAATCTGTGCACAAACTAAATAAATTCAAGAAAGAAACATACCATGTAGCATTGAAGAAACACTCCCCTGGCTGTAATAATCATATACGATAAGCTTCTCATCCTTTGAGTAATAATAGGCCCTAAGCTCAATCACATTTGGGTGCTTAATGCTCCCCACCACCTCCAATTGCTGCTCAAAATCCTTCTTTCCAACACCAACCTCCTTCAACCTCTTCACCACCACAGAAGTACCATCCTCTAATATAGCCTTATACGACATGCCAAACGTGCCCTTACCAAGAACTTCAGCCGAAGCCCTCAACAAATCCTCCAAATCAAATGCATAGCTACAACCCTCAAAGAAAACCAATCTGTTATTCGCATCTTGATTCCTCGAAATCGCTTTTTCCGGCGACATTTCCCCCTTCTCCAATTTTCCCGGAAAATCCACACTTTTTCTCTTCAAACAGCAAACAAGCAAGAGAAAAGCAAACCCAAAAAGCCCAAGAACACAACCGGCAAGTATGATTCCAAGAAGCGCCCTCTCACTTAATTTTCCACCATTCTTGGATTTTGGGTTTGAATCAATAGAGGGCACAAATCCAGGACTCGGAGAGTATGGAAAAGAAACATTGGTGTTAGTAAACACCGAATGCGGAAACTTTTGAAGCGATTTAGGCACAAACCCTGTGATATTATTATTGTTTGATAAATTCAACAACTGCAAACTAGGCAAATTCCAATCCGGAATCTCCCCAGAAAGCGAATTGTTAGCAAGATTCAAAGCTGATAAATGGGTCAAATTCGAAAATGAATCAGGTATACTTCCATTAAACACATTGTTCGACAAATTAACAATAGTTAGATTCTTCCAAACAGAGAAATCAAGAGGCAAATTCCCCTCAAAATTATTGAACTGAAGATAAAGACAAGTCAAGTTCCTCAAATTAACAAAATCAGAAGGGAAAGTTCCAGTGATACCATTAGATCTGAGGCTCAAGATCTGCAATGCTGAGAGCCTGCTCAGAGTATTCGCCGGAATGTGGCCGTGAAACCCAACTCCGGGCAATCGGACGGCGATTACTCGAGACCCATCATCACTACAAGTGATTCCAGTCCAGTGATTACACACTGGTGAGTACTCATCCCAGTTCAAAGACCTAGAGTGAGGAAGATTGTTCATAAATTCAAGCAATGCTTGCTTTTCCCCATCAACAAGAACCCCACCATTTACTCGAGAAACAAACAGACCCACCAAGAAAATGTACAAACCCAAAACCTCCATTAAAAATTGATTTTTTTTGAATTTTCTAACTATTGAAGAAGCCGTCTATACGCCACATCTGTGCTTTTTAGAGCAAGGAGCTGACATTCTTCCACACATCTATATAATAAGGAAAAGGGGAAAAAGGACTGAAAGAGAATCAAATTTCGAGATTATTGTCGAGAAAGAGGAAGAGTGAAAAACTGGGAAAATGGGTTTTAAAATTGATGGTTTGAATTAGGTACTTTAGTCAAAAGGGCAGATTATTTAAATTGAGGGTTGTGGATTCAGAAACTTGAGCTTTTCTTTTTGTTCTTTGCTACTTTTGCTTTTTGGTTATGTGCTAATACCGGTAACTTTTACCCCAGATGAGAAAAAAAAGTGTTGTGTTGATTCTTCCCAGAGAGAATGGAGATCTGGGTTTGTTAAAGGTCGAACAACTCGGCCTGTATCAAACTCAGTACTCAATGATCAGTCACATGGATGAGTTGTTTGGAAGATGAAATATTTAGCATCGGAGAGAGAGAGGGAGTGAGAAGTGAGAGTGAATGGGGACGAAAAGATTTTATGGTTTTGTGTCCTATTTATGAGAGCGTTGGACCCCAACACAGTTCACAGCCAAATTAGTAAGGTATGCATATGTTAAAGAATTTTATTTTTAATATTTTTTGTTGGGATTTTCAGGTTTTATCTGTGAGATAGAAATCTTAAAATGAGATAGAAACCTTTTAGAATGAAGATAGATTTCGAATAGATACATTCGAATTTCGAAGATAATGTCAAGAATTCAATTTAATAATAGTTGGTTGCAATATTTCGAGATCAAAATAATACTTATAAAAGAATTTTAAAAGAAAAGGTAAGCAGATGTATCCGTGAAAATCTCAAATACGAGATCTCCAATTCTCTCTCTCTCTCTCATTATACTAACGTTGATGAATCAAACCCTTGACCATCTTCTCCCACTCCCAACGTGAGCTAGCACTACTAATTTATTGCAAGACTATTTGTGATTTTATTTGATTTGTATAAATAATGATACGTGTATCAATTTAATAGAACAAGTGTGGTGTTAAGCAAATCAAAGATTGACCAATATATTTTTTAGTTCATCACTTAGTAGAATACAAATAATTTGAATAACTTTCATTTTAATACTCGTGGTATAGTTAAGTTTAAAAATAAGTCAATAGCTTTTTAGTATTGTAATAGTACTAACTAGTATATAGATTGAAGAGGGAAAAACTAAGGTTAAATTCACCAATGTAATTCAAAATATAAAAAACTTGAAAAAGAGGGTGGCCTCTCCCCAACAACAATTTGAATTTTTGGGAACCAAGTTTATCTTCCTTTCCCCTTCTATGTGTACCGCTTGTAGTTATAAATAAAATAAAATAAATTGAACGCCTGAATATACTAAATTTGTATTAAAAGATTCCAGTTTAAATATGGATACTAAACAGTTTTGAAAATTTCCTTTCTTCTCAAAGTTTATTCTCCTTCCAAACTTGAGTGCAGCTTGGTGATAAAGCAAATCAAAGGGGAGACACAACCCCTTTTGAAAATTTTATTTTCCTTCCATAATATGATAAATAATTTTTACTAAAGTTTCTTGTAATTGGGCTGGCTTTGAATTATAAAGGTACACCCTGTATGGGCCTTGACGGGCTTGGGACAACAATCATTACAAGAAAATAAGTGAACGTGTTAAAAATAAAGCAATTATAAAAGTACTTTACTCGAGTATGACTCTAGAATTTTTTTTTAACTCCTCCTACGCACGTGTATAAGTTTTCAATAGATAAAAATGTCATGACACATAATCACGTGTCGTTTAAATCACAACATCTAAGGCACCAAATTATCAAGGAGTAAGAAGAAAACAACTCCACCCTCCTATCGTGGAAAGGCTGCGTTTCACACGTGAAATAAAAGTACGGGATATAATAACATTATCTTATCTTATATTTGGTATTCATTGGGAATTAAATATCTGGACAGATTATTTATCACACTTAACTTTTTTATCCCACCGAGAGAGGGATTAATCAAATCACACCTAAGAAGTGAGATTGTTTTATCCCTTCCGAACGTGATTAAATAATCATATTCGGCTCTCTAATCCAGCAAGTAATAGGGTGATTGTTTATTAGTGGGCTAATCATTTTCCTCGGATAAATTTTTTTGATTAAATTTGATGAAAGCAATCTCCATGATTAATAAATTATCTCTACTAACTTTCATTAAAAAAATCAATTAAGAAGTGGGTTAACTAAAAAAAATAATATATATGTGTATTATTATCAATTGAAATTTTAGATGTTTAGTTAAGTTACTTCCGATTGAATTTTTTGATGAAATTTGATAGAGATGATCAACTAATTATAAAAAATATTTTTACCAAGTTTCATAAAATTTTTTTTATATATATTTACCACACAAAAGAATTGGTCTAAAAAAATTGATCCATTTAAAATTCTTTGAAGCATAAGAGGCAACGCTATTGAAAACAATATTTTTCATGAGAAGAATATATAAGAGGCAATAATAAGATTTGCCTGATTCTTGGTACGTCTCAAAACAAATAACAAACTGATAAGATATATTTATTAATTAATTGTTACACGTAAAAATTGCTGCGTATTAGGTAAATTATCAACAAGAGAATGGCATGAACTCGAATTCAACAATAAATGGCTAATGCTCTAAATCATTACCAAGTATAATGGATGTTGGTTGGTTTGAGCTTTTATCATGAAAAAAACTTCAATATATATATATATATATATATAATTTGCTATAATAAATATATTGGACTACCTTTTGATAAAGCATTTAATTATTACAATTAGACAACTGTCTCAAAACAAAAACTCTTTTGCGTCTAATCCTTTTCCCTCCGAAAAACCATCAAGTTATTAATGTACAATTGTGTTTGGATTATTGTTCCACGATAAACCACTAATCTACATAAATAAAGGTATCTTTTTTTAAGTATTTGTAGAATTGTTGATGAATGTGTTTGTCCATTTGAGGAATGTGGACATCATCCCATGTGGACTAAAAGCAAACCATATGGAACTGTCTGGTTTAGGATTTGACAACTTTTTTGGTTTGCATTTGTTTTTAGTAATACTAATTATTTATCTTAGAGTTAGTAGGTTGAGTTTTGGCCACTTGAATATGATAAAGGAATAAAGAAAGGAAAGATAAGAGAGACGGAAAAAAAGGGATATTGTATATTGAATTGATTAACTAATACACAAATGAAGGCCTTATATTTATAAGGGATACATTAGAGAATAAAATAGAAATTATTATTCTAGAGATAATTATGGAAAATATCTACAAATAATTAATTATGCTAACACTCCCTCTCAAACTTAAGGTGATAAATGAAGGACCATCTTAAGTCTGGAAATAAGATCCTGAAAGCGGCCAAGAAAATGAACTTTTGTGAAGAGATCCGTAGGTTGTTTCTTCAGAGGTGATAGGCAGGAGGCGAACTATATTGCGAGTAATATACTGATGAACAGAGTGACAATCAATTTCAATGTGCTTGAAAATGCAGTACCCTGTGGTTGAATGTCGATCAGTAGATCTCCTGCCCAATCAGAATCAGAATAGGCGTGTAGCTCTAGGGATAATGTAAACGGAAAGTGAAGATCGTGGAACAAGGTCCCTTTAATGTAGTGAAGAATGCGAAGAACAATTGTATAATGAGTAAACCACAGAGTTGACATGAACTGACTGACAATGTGAACATCATGAGCAATGTTCGGACGAGCGACAGTAAGATAAACCAAACTACCAACTATTTGTTGATACAAAATGCATCACTTAGAGGAGTACCATCAAGGCATTTTTAGAGTCGGTAAGGTCGGCAGAGTAAGAATGTCTGAAGCACATTTTGCCTAGGAGATATAATAACCAATAAAATCAAATAGTATTTCAAAACTCAAGAAGTAATTCAGACGACCAAGATCCTTTATCTCAAAATGATACTTGAGAGATTATTTGAGTTTGAGAATTCCAAAACCATCATCCCCGTTAAACATATCATCGACATAAAAAATAAGAAACGTGATACCAGCCTGCATTTTCTAATAATTAACATATAATCATGAGAACTATTGGTAAAACCTAAATTGTGAATGGTGGAACTAAACTTTTCAAATCAGGCATGAAGGGATTGCTTAAGACTATATAAGGTACGGCGAAACTTACAAACTTGAGATGCAGAATGGGAAAGCCTTAGAGGAGGTTTCATATAAATTTCTTAAAAAATATAGCCATTGAAGAACACATTTTTTGCACCTATTTAAAATAATTCTTATTTTCGAGCAGCTGCAACAACAAGAAGACTTATGACAAAGGTTAATCGAGCAACATGAACAAAGGTTTTCTTATAATTGATGCCATATTCTTGATTAATTAAAACCTTTTGCTATAAGTCAGACTTTATATTGATTAATGGACTTATCTGATTTGGTTTTGATTTTGTAAACTCATTTGCATCAAACTATTGTTTTTTCTGAAGGAATAGTGACTAACTCCCAAGTTTGAGCTTTTTTAAGGCCTTACAATTCTCAGACATAGCTTGCTGCAACAATGAATTAGACTGACCTTTTTATAAAATGATGATTCATGATGTGAGAATATAAATAACATTGGTAATCATAAAGGTGATGAAATGGCTACCTTATCCTATTGACTAACGAGGAGGGGTTAATTGATTACCAGGATCGTTGGGCGAGTCAATGTTATCGAAATAGTTTGTTGTTGGCACGGGAGATGGATCACTTTACGAAGCCTTTGTTGTGATAAAAGTTTAGACTCTAGGGAAGGTATTTCATTGGATGAGTTGTCTTCAGTAGTTGTTTTATTGTTTTATGTTATGCTTTATATTTGCCAGTAAATATAAGAGACCTAAGCCTATCAATACTTACATGACCTAACTTATAATGCCAAAGTTCTAAAGGAGAGGTGGAGAAAACCGGATCGATGAAGAGGGTAGAAGTTGTGGTATTTGATGGCATGTGAAGGTGAACAAGTTCGAACATGCATCCAACTTTACGGCATATCCCAATAACCTGCTACTTGGTCCATGGATCCTATGTATGACAACCAAAAGAGAAAAAGACAACATTCAGGCCAAGATAATATAGTTGAGCAATAGTTATAAGATTAATAGTCAACTGAAGTATATGAAAAGTATATGAAAAAGATAAATTTAATGTGGATATAAGGCTGATGTGGTGACATGTAATTAAGACCCATCAGCAGTTTTAATGGGAAAGTATGTGGGGTAGAATATTTAGAGAAAAAGACTGTGATTTCAAAAGTCATGTGATTGTAGCAACCACAATTAAAATATCAAGAGCTACCTGAAGTGGTAGACATTGCATTAAATGGACTAGATAAAACTGTTTTAGAAGTTACGCAATATTAATATTAGTGATAGATGGATTTAAACTGAGTGATTGTTTAGTGGCATCAATAATGAGAGACTTAGGATTGGTTGATCTGGCAGGATTCTTGTAACAATCAGCAGTATAGTAATTTGTACCTGTTTTACGACAATGCTGGAAAACCCTTTTGGATAGTTTAGTAACATATGAGTAGTCTCGTGGCATTATTTTCACTTGTTTGGATTAATAAACTTTCTAACTTTGGAGTAATTAACTACAAGCACCGTATTTGAATTATGTGATTTGGCTCAAAGTTGTGTTTCTTTTAACGGAAGTTCCCCGACAACATTATTAAGAGTCAGTAATGGATGCAAATGAAGGAGAGAGGTTCAAATAGGTTCCAACCGATTATGGAGAGCCATTAGAAGCGCTACCATATGCCGTTGGTCTTTATAGGTTTCAAATTTTACAGCGTCAGGGTACACAAACAGATAGTTTCAAAAATGGCTAATTAATCCCATATGGCTTGTAAATCATATAAGAATTCATCGATGGATTGATCAGCTTGTTGCATTTTTGTATGAAGAACAACCATAAGCTGATATTGATGAGCAAGATCTTTGGTTATGTCCTTAGTTTTTAAAAAATGCCAGACTTTATTTTTAGTGGAAAAATACCCAAGCTGTTGACTAATGGTGGGGATCGAGGTATTATGGTACCAAGGAATGATATCGCCATTCTTTTTTATCCATTCATCCTATCTATTAGCAAAATCTTCCTTATATTCTCCTTTATTTTATAGCGGGTCAGTCATTTCTTTGGTAACAATACGTCATACTCGTTAAGCTCGAAAATAACTAGTTATGGCCTGAGCCTAACAAATGTAATTGGGTCCATTAAATGTGATTGAAATATGACAAAAAAAATTGGTGTTATCTATAATGCACACAATTGAAAAACAGAGCATCAAAGCTTAATTATTAAGAAACGGAGGTCGAATTTGAGATCATAAGAGTCTAAAACCCTAGGAATCGGTATTGGTTAGTGAAAAATCAGTTAAAAATGGTTAAACTGGTAAAAAAGATACACTGGTGAATCGGTTGATTTAGATTATTATGGCTAACGTGGCAGATTGACTGGCTGATATGTGAATGCTTATGTGGCAGTAAGGCTCACTGGATGTTGATGTACGTGGATGCTTGCGTGGTAGTATGACTTACTGGATGCTAATGTGGCCCTAACACGTGGCTAAGAGCGCATATGATTTGAGAGGCGCATGGAATTCACACGTGAGCGTTCGCGTACTGCAAGTGGAGCGCATTGGTTTCTTGTATACGATCCGCTTAAAGGGGCGTGGGGTGATTGAGAAAGTGTGAGTAAGATCTTGTGGAAAGGAGCCTACTATCCCCGCGTGCAACGTCTGATTGATTTGATTCTTAAAGCGATTGGATCATTTTAGGTAAATGATTAAAATGATGGTATGACTTTTGATTTTAGAGCCGTAGAGACAAAAATTTGAGATATATGAACAATTGGTTTATGATTAGGGAATCTGACAATAGGCCAAGGGAAACGAAGACTCGGTAAATGATGATTAGGTAGCGAATGTTTGATTTGAAATGGTGTATGTTTTTTGGTTTGATGAGAGTACTGGATGAGTTACGAGGTTGTAAGGCTTATTATAAGCCTACCTCTAATACTATGATAAAGGAATAAAGGGAGGAGAGAGAAGAGAGATGAAAGAAAGGAGATTGTATATTGAATTGATTGAACAATACACAAAGAAAGGCCCAACATTTATAAGGGATACATTAGGATTAGGTTACAAGAGCTAGAGAATAAAAAGGAAACTATTATCCTAAAGATAATTATAGAAAATATCTAAAAATAATTAACTATGCTAACACTATATATATATATATAAACTTAACAAATTAAGTATAATATACCTATCTTTTTCCCGTTGTTTGGAGGGTATACATGCACCTTTTGGAGTTAAATGATATTAAACATTATTATTATTATTTTTTATTCCGGTCATACATTAGTGGACAAATATATAAAGTAATAAAATAATACGTGCTTTCTATTATATATTATGATGAGTATTTCTCTAAATTAATGCATATTTATACTTGTTGTTGGTGATTTAATATTTTAATTATGTTTACAGGACATTGAAAAGACCATCTATTCAATTTGAGTTTTTTTTTCAAAACTGAAACTATTTATTTAATTTTTTTTTAAGTAATATTGAGTATTTACTATAATGTATACATAAATACCATAATAATAAGTTGTACCACACTATTATTTACTGCAAATTAGCAAGAACATTAAATACTTAGCATTTTAATTATTGTATATATAATTAATATAATAATATTTGACGGAACGTCGCCCTTAAATATAATAAAAATGAATAAATTAAAAAATATATTTATTATAATTTATAATAAAAAATACCTATCATTTTATTACTATAAATATATATATATATATATATATATACTTATTCAAGCTTTTATTATTTAGATGGGAAATGTTATCGTAGGTTAATTTAGGCCTATAATTAATGGTCAACAATGCGAGTATTATTGTGTAGCTAGGTCATGTTTGACCACGATGATCCATTGACTTTCTAAACAATAGTAAGATACAATTATGACATGAGGATACATTATTATTTAGTTACAAGGTTTTAATTATACTTTAGAAGTCAAGTCACAAATGAGTTGATGTGTCAAATGTTTTTAAGCAATTAGGTGATATCTACGAACTAGCTAGACAGGACTAATGTACTAAAAAAGTATGACAATTTATGATGCCTAGTATACAAAATTTTGTGAGTTTTAAATTAAGTATTCGTGTTTAACTTTCATATTTTAAATATATTAATTTATATAAAATCATTTGTTAAGATTTAAGAGTAAAACTTGGTACAATTATGTTTTCAAAAAGTGTACTTTAAGCTCTTAATTTGGAACGTTTGAAAAAAAAATAGTAGACGTATAATTTGAGACACCAAAAAGTACTATGAAATATAAATTGACTAATATCAGAGACGTACCCACTATGTCCCAAGGATGTACGGCCGCACTCTCTCACTTTTGGGGGAAAAATTCATGTGTATATATATTAAAAATAGGGTATGATTATCTTCTTAAAAAAATTAAAAATAAAAATAGGGTATGACTATTAGCACTCCACATCAGTATTCTAACACTTAAAAAAGTCTTCAATGCATAAAATGTGGAAAAGATACATATAAAATATTACTAAAGATGATTTTGGAGTTTTAGGCCTCATTTGATTCGGGTATTAAAAAGTGGGATGAGATTATTAATACCATCTTTTTTATAATACCTTGTTTGATTCGCACAAATGTGTTGTAATTATTAATACCGGGATAATTTAATACCAGGGGGAGGTGGTATTGTTTATCCAAGATTAAGAAAAATGAACCATATATTTTCAAAAATGCTATTCCTATTATAATATTTTCAAAAATGCCACCCCCACCCACCACCCCCCACCACCACTATTATTATAATTATAATTATAATAATAACTTTTTTGTTATTCTAAAATATAATCCGTATACGAGTTACAGAACCAAACATGGTATTAAAATCAGCATTGGATATCACAGTATTAATACTGCATGAATCAAACAGAGTATTTGTATTAAATTAATACCAGGATTAATAGTCCAGTACTATTAATACTGGTATTATTAATCCCACTGACCCTAATACTTAAATCAAACGAGACCTTAGAGTATTAACGTGGAGTGCTAATATAAATACCCTAAAAATATTATATAGTTTGTAATTACAAGAAATAGTAGGGTGGGTTTAAAATTAATTTTATGCTTCTAAAAGTGACACCAATTTTAACTTAACATATCCATACTCGAGATTATAATTTATTTTCGGTTATTGGCCATTAATTATCTATCAAAAAAGAAACAAGATTTTTAATTTGAGACGTATTGAAAAGAAAAGTGCCACTTTTAACTTGAGGACAAAGCGAGTTTTGTTTACCTATACTCGTAGAACTACTCAATTTTGTACAGGCGGCACCACATTATTCTAATTTTTAATGTAATGGTGTAAATGTTTTAGTAAATTAATGAACAATTATGTACATGCGATACCAAAAATTTGTGGTCTTTTATGTTCATACCTCTTCAAATGTTTGCGTACGTCTTGATTGATGCAAGACTCGATCGCATTAAACATAGCATGGGATTGAAAGAACAAAAATTTGTATAATTATATCTTCAAAAACTGTACTTTAGGCTCTTAGGCCTCGTTTGATTCAGGGATTATGATCAATGGGATTAATAATACCAGTATTAATAGTACTGGACTATTAATCTTGATATTAATTTAATATCAATACCCTGTTTGATTCATGCAGTATTACTATTGGGATATCTCATACTGATGTTAATAACATGTTTGGTTCTGTAACTCATGTACGGGATTATATTTTGGACTAACAAAATAAAAAAAAAATTAATTTTTTTTTTAAAAAAGTTAAAAAAAAAAAGTTTTTTTAAAAAAAGTTTTTTAAAAAAAAGTTTAAAAAAATTAAAAAAATTTAATTTTTTTTTAACAAAAATTAATTTTTTAAAAAAAATACATTTAAATAATAATATAGTAGTAGTAGTAGTGGCATTTTTGAAAAAATTATAGTAATAATGGCATTTTTGAAAATATATGGTTCTTTTTTCTTAATCCTGGATAAACAATACCACCCCCCCTTGTATTAAATTATAGTACAAAGAGTGGTATTAAGTTAGTACCGGTATTAATAATCTCAGTATATTTGTGCGAATCAAACAAGGTATTATAAAAAAAGTGGTATTAATAATCCCATCTCATTTTTTAATACCCGAATCAAACGAGGCCTTAATGTATAAGTAGACTTGTAATTTGAAAAAAACGAAAGTACTATAAATGGAATGATCGCATTAAACATAACATGGGATTGAAACGACAAGACCCAATTTTTAATTTTTTTTTTTAAGGAGGAAGTATAAGTTCTTTTCTTTCTTCGTGACTTCTGGTTAAAAGAAAGGAAACACTAGGATCCAACCCTTTTTTTTTTTTTTTTTTTTTTTTCACTTTTGTCATGTTTGTATTTAAGATAGGCAATATCTCCAATTTTCTGAACTCAGGTATGTAGAGCTTAAAATATTTGTATCTTCACAAAAGACAGTAAGGGTGCGTTTGATTGCAAGCGTGAAATTTGTATGGAAAGAAAATAAGTTACCGGCAATTGAGTTGCCTAGAATTGAGTTGCATGAAAAATATAGTGTAATGTGTTTGATTGCCTTAATTTTCTACCCGAAAAATATTGGTTGTATTATGGCATTTTTAATGTAGAAAAAATTATTGGTATTTTCTTTTTACATAATTATATAGTCATGATGGATCTTGTTTAATTGATCTTGATTAGTATATTTTAAATATTAAAATTTTTATATTATTTTGAATTTTATATTTTAAGTTATGGCATTTTTAATGTAGAAAATGGTAAAAGTGCCCAAGCATGGAAAACAAAAAACCACCTCCCCCCAAAGAAAACATTTTTCTCAATTGCTTTGAAAATGCACATGTGTGAGTCAAAAGTGGGAATTGAATTGTCTAGAAAAAAAAGTCAATCAAACACCTTAAATTGTCAAATCAAGTGGAAAATGCTCATTTTTCATGGAAAATGTTGCCAATCAAACACACACTAAATAATTTGTTATGTAATAACATAAATAATAAATCAGAGTGGCGCAGCGGAAGCGTGGTGGGCCCATAACCCACAGGTCGGAGGATTGAAACCTCCCTCTGATAATTGATTAGTTATCTTTTTTTTTTGGTTTTTATGCAAATGTTGTGTTTAGTTATCCTATTTTGGTTCTTTTTGCAAATGTTGTGTTTTTCTGGTTTATTATTTGTGTTTAGTCTTTATTGATTAGTTATCTTTTTTTTTTGGTTTTTATGCAAATGTTGTGTTTTTTTGGTTTTTTATTCAAATGTTGTGTTTGTGTTTAGTCTTTATTGATTCGTTATCTTTTTTTTGGTTTTTATGCAAATGTTGTGTTTACCAAAAGGTAGATGGAATATTGAATATTTTTTGGTTTTGGTTTTTTACGCAAATGTTGTGTTTTTGTGTTTACCAAAAGGGTAGATGGAATATTGAATCTTTTTTTCTAGTTTTTTATTCAAATGTCGTGTTTGCGTTTAGTCTTTATTGATTAGTTATCTTCTTTTTTTTTTTTGAGTTAATTGCACTTTGCCCCCCTCAACTATAGTTGGCACTTTATATAAACTATTAAAATTAGCAATTTTTATCACAAACTATCACTTTTGTTGTGACCATTTTTCGCTGATGGTGTTAAATTTGTTAACGGTAGAAATCACCTGCAAAGATAGAGGGCATAATTACAATTTTGGAATATTGAATATTTTTTTCACAAAATGAACACTTCAGCCTTCCACCGGTGCCGACCGGAATCAACCATTTTTAAAACTCTTACGAGAAGAAAAACAATTTTTCATCAATTGAGATAGGCTTCAATCAATTTCAATCCCTACACAAGTCCAATCAACATGTTTACCAGCTTGAACGAGATTTAGTAGAAAATCCAAAACTGGAGTTCATCTTTTTTATTAATTGAATGATTTAGCATAACGGATTTGTTATCAAAACTTGGTTATTATGGGAAGAGAAAGAAGGAAAGAAGAAGAAAGAGGAGAGGCCGTTGTACTTGAGGCAGGCCGGCCGGAGTTGTCTTCTATTAGTAGAACCACCCACCCAGCAAAGAGCGGAGTGAATAAAATAGCCACACCCAGCAAATCTTCAAAAAGCCTTCCAAAACTGGGTAGATTACATTATTTAGGGGGTGGTGGAGCGTTTTCATAAATTCTCATACCGCTCTCTTCCTCTCTCTGCATCTCTTCCTCTCTCTTGGTTTCTCTCTCTAAATAGATAATACATATATATAAATACATATACATATTATATAAAATGAATATTGTATTGCATGAATAAATTTAACACCGAGCTCTTGCAACAAAAGTAAGTTTGTGATAAAAATTGCTAATTTTAATAGAAATACTACCCCTATAGTGAGAGGGGCAAAGTGCACTTTTTTTTTTTTTTGGTTTTTATAATGAGATAGATGGAATATTGAATATTTTTTTTTGGGGTTTTTTATGCAAATGTTGTGTTTACCAAAAGGTAGATGGAATATTAATTGAATCATTATCATTGGTTATTATGGGTTCTTTATTAGTATGAATAAATTCTTCAAAAAGGTAGATTACATTATTTCGTTTTCATAAATTCTCATACCGATCAAACATATATAGAATATTGTATTGCACAATTGTCCTACAACAACAGAAGCAAGAGTGTCAAGAGATTACCCATACAAGAAAAGAACTGCCTATAAATAACGTGACACAATCTGTTGTCGAATACGCCCATTCCCCTAGATCAAGACAAAAGGGATTCAATGAAATCTATTATACATAGCAAACCCATTATTAATTCACAGCTTCTATCATAAATTCTTAGTAGTGTACGGTTTTTAAAACTCGCATGGTAAAAATTATTATATACTTCTTGAAAAAGTATTGAGCGTAACTGCATGTTTCTTAGACCAACTCTAACCCAACACCATACCACTATATTTAGTGTTAATTCTCCCTCCCATTTTGTTCCAACCGGACGGTATTTTTGGCAGCAAATTTGGTGTTGTCTACAGTGGCACACCAAATTTGGTGTGACACCGTAGATAGATGTTGTTCCCCATTTTTTTTTCAATTTTTATCTGAAGTGTTATTTACTTTTAAATATTAATTAGGTTATTTCTATACTTCTAATTTAAATTTTTTAGTTTATTTTTTTTAATTAGCAATATTAATAATTTATTTTATTGAAAAATTAAATTTATTCTAATTAAATTTATGTATACTTTATTATAATTAATATTTTTAATATATAATAATAAGGAAAAAAATATATATAACATACAAACTGATAAAAAATTAATCTAACAAAATAACATTTAATCTTCATAAATTTAAAGAGTAAATGACCAATTTGCACCCCGAACTTTGTACTCGGTTTCAAGTTGCACTCCAAACTTCAATTTGTTCCGCTTTGCACTCCAAACTTTTTTTTCAAAAATTAAGGGAGGTCTAAGTCTCTCCCTTAATCCTACAAATAAAGAAAAACCCTCCCCTCCCACCCCATGAGTCGAACCCTTGACCTCAAAGAGTGGTTTTAAATGTCTATTACGTTAACATTCCATCCATTTCCTAACGGAAAGTGCAAAATGAGGGGCATAATGGTAATTCTTCTTCTTCTTCTTCTTCCGTAATTCTTCTTCTTTTTCCGTAATTCTGCTGCTGCTTCGTAAATCTGCTACAACTTCGTAAATCTACTACAACTTCATAAATTGTTGCTGCTATTATTCTTCTTCGAAAATATGCTTTTTCTTCGTTAATCTTCTTTGTAATTCTTCTTCAATTTCATCGACCTCTCTCCGTTCAATTTCAACCATTTTGTGCCATTTTAAATAAGTTATGTAGGGAGAGGGAAGAAAAAGGGAAATAGTCTTGAGTTTTGTTTTTAAACATAGAATAAGAATAGTCAATGATCCATGACAAGGATATTCCTTAGGTAATTTTCTAGAAGGCACATGGGTTAATTAAATAAATGATAATGAAATAAACAAGCAACCTTGATTAAAAAAGGGTAGACAGCCGATCCCCCAATTGAGAACTTCTTTTCAAACGTGCAAAATATTATATATATATATATAAGAGTAAATATCATTAATGGCCACTCAACTATTGGCAAATTCTACAAGTAGTCACCATACTTTATTTGTTACAAACGCATCATTAAACTTTTAAAACGTATCACTATTGGCCACTCCGTCAAATCCCACCGTTAGTTTTTGGCGAGAATCGTTATTACTTGAAATGTTAAGGGTATTTTGGTCTTTTTCCTTTTCTTTTTTTTTTTTCTCTTTTCTTTTTTCCCTTTTCTTTTCTTTTCTTTCTTCTTCCTTCTGCCATTACCTTCTTCGCCATTTTTCTTCTCTACCAATGGCCTCTTTGACAAAATCAAAGAACAACAAAATACACCAAATCAAATCAATTGCCTAAATTAATCAAATCAAATAGCAATTTCTTAAACAAGTATAAAAATTGAAGAAGAAATCAGAAGTCGGAGGAAGAAGAAATGGGAAGCAAAAATTCAAAGGAAGAAGAAAGGGGAAGGAAGAAATTTGGAGGAAGAAGAATAAATTCACACCCGAATTCAGTCTTTTTCTTTCTCTTTTTTCCCATTTTCTTTTTCTTTCTTTCTTCTTCTTCCTCTTCTTCCGCCATTTCTTCTTCTTCTGCTGCTACCACACACCTTCTAATCAATTCCATTTCTGGTTCTGGATGATCCTTACGAGGGAGGCTAGCTTTCAATTTGAATCAATCGCCAAGTCGGTTGAGTAATCTGGCAATGATTGGAGCCTTAGAGGTGGGTTCCGGGAAGAAGAAGAAGAAGAATGGAAGGAAGAAATGGGAAGAAATTCTGGGAAGAAGAAGAAGAAGAAGAAGAAGAAGAAGAAGAAGAAAGAAAGAAAGAAAGAAAGAAAGAAGAAGAAGAAGAAGAATGGAGGAAGGGGAAGGGGAAGAAAAGAAAAGAGAAAATAGAAAAAAAAAAAAGGTAAAAAGACTTAAATGCCCCTAACATTTTAGTTGAAAATAGCCTCCTTTAAAAACTAACAGTGGGATTTGACGGAGTGGCCAATGGTGATACATTTTAAAAGTTTAATGACGCGTTTGTAACAAAATAAAGTGGTGACTACTGGTAAAATTTGCTAATAGTTGAGTGGCTATTGATGGTATTTACTCTATATATAATATAATGTATAATGTAAGAGGAATATATATACATATAACTCCAACAGATTAGTCCAATGACTAATCATTTTAATTTTGAAAATCAGGGTGGACTAAGAAAAAGAAAAAGATTTACGGAAGAAGAAGAAGAAGAAGAAGAAGAAGTAGAAGAAGAATTACCATTATGCTCCTCATTTTGCATTTTCTGTTAGAAAATAGATGGATGTTAACGGAATGGGCATTTAAAACTACTTTGTGAAGTTTGGAGCATAAAATGGAACACATTGAAGTTTGGGGTGCAACTTGAAACTGAGTACAAAGTTCAGGGCGCAAATGAGTCATTTACTATAAATTTAAACGTACATTAAAATGAAACACACTTAACTTAAAGTTAAATTTAATATCTTTTTTTTCCAATAATGTAATGTTTTTTTCCATAATAAATATGTTATGTTAATTTAGTGATTTTTAATTTTTTAAATTATAATTTTTTATGTCACATTATTATAAGTTAATTAATAATAATATCTATAATAAAATAATTAGGAGGTACAATATAATAATTTATATGATTTGATAAAATAATAGAATAATAAAAAGAATATTCTATTTTTAGATATAATATATTTTTTTGTGTTATGTTTAGTGTTGTGGTTAGAGTTAAAAAAAAATATAATATAAAAATAACACTATTTTTGTGTTAAATCAACACAAAAATAGTGTAATGAATTAGAATTGCCCTTAGGTAGTACATCTATCTTTCTCTCTCTTCAATCAAATTTATTTTCTACACTTCATTATTCTTTGCAACTGTTGCATTCAACATTCAACTAATCTAGTGCTGCTCCATTAAGTGAATTGCTCACCTCTTTATTGAGATTGGTGGTGCATTGCATTGTACAATTATCATTGTTGAAAAGGCTGGTTTGGTATTTGTTCTTTCTGTGACAAACGTTATCAAGTACATTAAGACTGGTACCTAAATTCAGACCCTAATTTAAATTGATAAAGGCATTATATAAAAGTGACAAGTTTGACAACTGTATGAAACTACCTCCCTGATTTTGCAGCTACTTTTCCTCACAACATCCAATTGTTTCAAGAGACCACAAGCAAAGGGTAATGTCCTTCCAATTTTTAGAATTTCCAAAGGTAATTTAAACATTCACCGATTAGGACCAACAGTTTTTAATACATTTAGGTTCCGTTTGATTAGAGTAAAATAAAAATATTTGATTTGAGTAAGAAGATAGAAAATAAGTTGACACATTCATACTCATTTTTATGAATAGATGTTTTTCATTTTTCATTATTTTTTGTGAATTTTTTTTTCTTAAACTACTAAAGAAAATTTCTTCATAAAAAAAGTCACAAAGTAAGAAGACTGTCTCATCACATGCCTTCACTTATTTTTTAACTTTTTACAAAAATCAATTATTTTTATTTTACTTTTTCATATTGTTATCGAACAAACTCTTTATAGTAGTGCTAACTGTCATAAAAAATGAAGACAAAGAGGAATTAGAAGTTCAGTTCTGTCGAGGACCCAAGCGCATTCGTCTCAAGATCAAATATTCGAATCGATTAACCAAATACATTAATATGAATTTATTTAAAAAAGGAATCACTAATCGTGTTTTAAATATATATAAAAAAATATTTTATTTTCAAGATGTTTCAAATTGAGTCATATTTGTAATCAATATACCAAAAAAAAAATAAGTTGTATTCCTAACAAGTGATTTGGTTGAAATTAGTATTTTAAAAAAAAAAATCAAAGTCAAGGTCAAAGAAAAACTTTTAATTTGAGACCAAGGTGATTTTTACTTTGTTTCACACTGAAGAAATTAACCAAGTTTCGGATTTACAAGAGCATTTCTAGATATGCTAACATCAACATCATAGCACTATACAACAGTGTAAAACCATCAAAAGTAAACAATATGAACAATTCACCAATATAGACCATTTGTATCTAATATAGGGTCATAATCACCATTCAAATACAAATCCCATGCTAATTAGGACATCTATGACCCCTATAGAAATATAACTAAACTCTGATATATGGGGATTATATTTTCGGTTATAAGCTACCTACTCTCTTCCTTTGCCAACCCCATCTAATCTAAATCCATTATACAAGTTAATTGAGCTTCGAGTCACTTCGACTAAACTTACATAGTTAACAACAATTCATGATGAGATGAATGTCTTCACATCAGCACCACAAGTCCTTCATTAGTCTTTTGCAGCAGTAGTGTCTTCAAGGGTTACAGATTCTTTTCTCTCATTTTGACTGTCATATAGGGTCTGTTTGGATGCAGTTCGATCTGGAGCCAGTTTTTTGGGCTGTCCAAGTTGCGCGTTATTCAGCTTTTCCTGCAAGAACAAGCTCATAAGCTCTAGAACGCGTAAAATGATCCTTAAATTTCACTTTCCTTATTGGGACGTCTATTTGAAATTTCCTTCATTCCCGATATTTAGGATCTGGCTCCTCTAGACTGATTTCAATCATCTAGAGTAGAGTAGTGAATGTGGACCGTTCATTTAAAATTGGATGGCTTAGATTTTGACATATAGTGCTTGCCTCTAGCGAGGAGTCATTTAAACAAAAAGCTACCTATCAAAATCTGAGCCAATACTAACCCAAACGATAAATTTAAATGGATGCAAATCTGCAGAACACATTGCCAAACACAAACCCATCACATAGGAATATGAAAACATTAGCGTTGATGCGTGTTAAGAAACCACAAGTAGAAAAATAAGCTCAGCATGGGTGTTTGTGCCTTGTCTAGTACTCTTTTTGTCCTAAATTAAGAGCCCATGTTTGACTTCATGCTTTTTTAAGGATGCACTAATCAAATAGTCAAGAGCAAAACTCAATTGTGTTTTTGCTTTGGTGAACAAAATATCAGCAAAGAAAACAAACAAACTACACAATAAAATAAGAAACAAACAAAAAACACAAATCAACCAATGCCAGAGTTGGTACATAGATTATATCCCAAAAAGGAAATTGGGTGTTTGGGACATTCCAAAACGGAATGGTGGCTCATATTTTGGGACGGAGGGAGTACTTGTCTGAAACTTCATCTTTTTGCATTTGCAGTGTCGGAAGTTGTACCCTTACGGCACAATCCACGAAGCACCAAAATTCTGCAGTAATAGAGAACAAAGTAAATTGCCCAACTGATGAAAATCTTTTTCACCATTTTACTTTTCACTTAAGTGAAAATGATTTCATCTTGGACCAAACGGGGTCTTAGAAGCCAAGAACATTTTTTGCATATGCCACTGTTACCCTACTAGAACCAAGCATAACCCAAGGAGGGAGAAGAAAGAAAGAAATGCTAGGAAAGAAGGTACCATTAATGCAGCGTTTTCAAGCCTTGCCTTATCCATGTCCTCGGTCAGTTGATTTTTTTCAGATTTAAGGGCCAGATTCTCCATTTTATAGGATTCATATCTCTCCATCAGGTCCTCAATCTCGGCCTAAAAGAAAAGAACAGCATGAACTATTATAATAAAAACCTACACTCAAACAGCGTCAAGAAGGTCAAATAAAAATAATAATACAGAAGTAATCAGGAAATGTCAACTCGGATCATATATACCTGTTTTCTTAACCTAGACCTCCTAGCAGATTCTCTGTTTGCCTGTTTCCTCCTTTCTCGTTTTAGCTGCCGTTCATCCTTAAGAATCAAATACATCACATCAGCTCTGTTATATACATATATGAATATCTTTTAGACACAAATACAGAGGCCCCTTCTCTTAAGGAACGTCCTTAAGTTAAGTAACTTAAGGAACGTCCTTAAGTGGACCGTCCATTTCAAAGGGTAAAGGAATGAATTTTTTTCATGAAACTTGGTGGAGACATCATCTCTACCAAATTTCATCAAAAAACTCAACCAGTAAGTAGGTTAACTAAAAAATTGATATATATATATACCCATTTTTGGACTTTGAAAATTTAGATGTTTAGTTAACCACTTCCCACTTAAGTTTTTTAATGAAATTTGGTAGAGATGATCTACTCATTATAGAGATCATTTCTATCAAGTTTCATGAAAAAATTCATCCATTTACCCATCGAAATGGACGGTCCTTAAGTTAGCTAACTTAAGGACGGTCCATAAGAGAAGGGTACTGCATAAATACATGCATATATATATAATCAATATTTTAAGTTTTAGCACATATGGACCACTGTTTGATGCAGATTTTGATTCACCCCGACTTCAAATCGATATTTCAATATATATCAAAACAATACATACTTTAGTTCAATCAAATTTTGCCATCATACCTTCACCCAGATTTCAATATCTGATTTCCCATTTTGGGAACCCACTGAATTTCCTGCAACATTATCAGGAGCCACACGGATCACAGGGATCCTAATGGAAGTAATATTTGCTTCTGCTACTGCTGTGAAGCTGGCCTGTGCATGGACTTTCCGATCATGTTCTGTTGCATAAACAGTTTAGCAAACATTTATGCTAGCACGGGATGACTAGTATTGATTTTTTTTTTTTTTTTGCTATTTTAGTACAGAGCCAAGAATCTCTAGGATATATGATATACTCCTTCCATCTCAAATTGAGAGTTTCACTTTCCTTTGTGAGACGTCTCAAATTAAGAGTTCGGTTTCTAAAATCAATGTGTCAAATTTTCAAATAATTAAAGGAAATGTTTCTTAAAATGTTTGAATTTTGAAATGGGACTCCTAATCTAAGACGGAGGGAGTATAGTTTCATAACCAATATCATCTAGGGCTGCATGTAACTACAGATTCTCATTTTAGAATCATTAGGAACAAGATCATACCAGTGGAGAACGCACTCATTGAATTACTCTGCATTTGAAGTTGGTGTCCCTAGAGATAGAAAAACACTTACAAATAATTTCACACTTCCGTGCCTATGCTTGTGTAATGGTGGAAAGGTGGGGGAACAAATATATATATATAACAATAACACTAAGAAGGAATCCTTACTCCAGTGTTCCCGTCACTTCCATCACTGGATGCATCAATACCAACACTGTATGTGATCATAGAATGCCACAAATCTATGTTACGTCCAGAGAGAAATGTCATTTTAGTAAATAAATGTTTTAACTAAGGATTTTGCCCATAGAAAACCATAATATGGTGATGGACTTTGACATCTTTTTCTTGTTTCCTTATTTTGGTGAACTTAAACAGTTATACACATTCACTAAGGGTGCCTCAGTTTGTTTTATGTGGAACATAATTGGATTCCTAGGAAAGAAAAAAATTGCATGGAAAACAGAAGTATATTGGGAGGTGGTTTTGGCATGGAAAAGTGAAATTTAAGCATTTCTTGGAGATGGTTTTGCATGAAAAATTCCATGAAAATTTAGGATTTCTTGGAAAAGTATCATGAAAATTTAGAAATGTCCTTTAGGAAAACTAAGGTATATCACGAGGTGGTATTGCAAGAAAAATTTAGCATGGAAAAGTGAAAATTGAGGCTAAAGCAAGTTGTCCACTGAAATAGATTCCTTGGAAAATTATGCATTCAATTAATACTAAAGATGAAAATGAAAAATCTTAGGCATTTTCATGAAAAAGGAGTGCAATCAAACACACTGCAAGGCCAAAAGGGATAAAGTTACTTCACTTCCAGTTCCTTAGAGAAAGAACACAAGGAAAGATGGACAAAGCTTTTAATTTTTAAGTTTTAACATACCTCTGTGATGCCTCCTCGTGGGTCGATCCTTCAGCATCAACCTCAGGTCCATTATTGCCTACTGACACAGCACGACCATCCAACCTCTTCAGCTTCTTTGACAAGCTTTGATCAATGTCATCTGATGATTTAGAAGTCAACCCTATACTCAAAGGATTTGCAACCTGCATCAAAAGTTGCTAAAGATGATTCATGTTCTCTTCATTATTGCCTAGAAATACTGCTTACCATCAGTTATCCTCTATGAAGCACGGATACTCTCCTGGAGGCCATGAATCCTTTCCAATACTTGAATCAAAGAGTATTAGGTTTAATTTTATTTTTTTAATCCCAATACGTCCTAACACATTAATCCAATACGCTAGAGGGTCTTTTTGGAAATTTTAAAACTTAAAAATGGGTCAAAGTAAAATAACTTAAAATATGAGGCTTTAAATAAAAAGAAAAGAAAAAGAAACTTAGTTTATTGAGTCTGATTGTTATCTCTATATTCCCCTTTTGTTTTCTCTTATTTTACGGAACAATTTAGTCTATGTATGCTTTATGCTTTATTATGCGGGGAGTGGTGACCGGTGACAATGATCATGTTGAGTATTTGGATTACTGATGCAATCTAGTTTCATACTTTCATTTTGTTGAATTCTTAAATATCTATAATGTTTATTGCATATATAATTAAGAACATATCCCCGCGTGTCGTATCCTACATTTTGGAAAATTTGCGAATCACGTATCGTGTCGAAACGCAATTCTCCATCCGTGCTTCATAGGTTATCCTGAATAATCATAATCATCACTGATAAAGAAATTTACCAAAATTTCGATACAATTCTTAGCAGTTGCAGATCCACATGGGAAGAGATGGTGGGGGGGGGGGGGGGGTATGTGCCCCACTATTCTATTCCTCTTTTTTTTAGAGATTGCGAGGCCCCAATTCTATATTCCTACCATCGGGCATTGGAGATCGCCCTTGGGATCAGCTGGCTAAGCTCCTTAGCTTCGGGTTCTTGCCGCCCTGCTCTTCTCTTAGGTCCTTCCCCCCACCCCCAATTCTTAATCATCATTGATAAAGGAATTTACCAAAACTTCGATACAATTCCTAGCAGCAGCAGAGCCACATGGGAAGTGTTTTTTTTTTTTTTTTGGTTTTGGGGTGGGCACAAAAATAGGGCTTCTTTTTTTCTTTTTTTTTTTTAAATTGTCCCCCGTTCTTAATGCAAAATTAGACTAGACTCACCCCCTGTTTTCATAATCGTTAGACTTTGCCCCTTGCATGCGGGCAATCTCACATAAATTGGGGGGCAAAGTCAAAAAAGCCCAAAAAATAAAGTGTTTCAAATCCCTTTGCTGTATATTAGAAGTATGTTAGTTTGAGTTTATAAAATCCCCCAATTATATGTTTAAGAGTTAGCTAAATATCTCTCTCTCTTATCCAATCCCAAAGATTAGATCTTGGCTCTGCCAATGAATCTTAAGATAACCAGCAATAAATGTTTCATAACCTCATGGATGTGGCCTCTTACGTATTCAAACAGTTTAAGGACAATATTAGTATATGATCAAGAGTATGGAGATGGTGAAAAGTAATCCTTACAAAACTTAAGAAGAGGACACAAAATGCTTAACAATGAATTTGACTACGGGTCTGTTAACACACATTTAGAGAGAGAAAGATCGAGATAAAGGATTGTATAAAATAGAACTTAGTTTGGAACGAATAAAATATTCAGGAATTTCAAATGTCAAATGAAATTAGTTGCTCTTGCAATGTATTTCATCATTGAAGTGGAGAAATTTCTCCGCAACAACTAATCTCCTATAGCTTGCATGCAACTAGAACAACCTTTAAAGAGAAGTTTGCAAGTAGGAAATTTAAACTTGTGAAGGAGAAAAACACAACTTACCAGAGGAACTGCAGGATGGGCATAAACAACTCCTTGTGAATAGATTGTTGAGTAAGGGAACCCATAATGTGTCTGAGATGTTAATGCATGAAGAGAGAGTGAGTTTGTCAAATTACACCAACTGATGAATTTGGAAGACATAGCAAATACTCCCTCCATCTCAAATTGATAGTCCACCTTTGACGAGGTACTTTTTAAGGAAAGACTAATTCAAAACTAGCCAATGGCCAATAAAGCAACTTATTTTCTGTTGTGAGATTTTGGTACATTGAATTGATTATATCCCAAAATGGAAATGGGACTATCAATTAGAGACATACCAAAAAGGAAAGTGAGACTATCATTTTGAGACACGGAGCAAAATGAGAAAGCAGAGAACTGGCTTTATAACTCAAGAAGAATGCAGAATACCTGTTGTGGGCCCCAGACTTGTGGATGGAGAACATGGCCAGCTGTGACTGGAGAGCTAAAATATGGTGGTGGTACAGGGACAATAGGCCCGTAATATGCCTGAAGGTGAAGCGAAGTTTGTTGAATTGTCAGTAATACCAAGAAATTAGTAACAACAAAATCTTTTCTGGCGTGATTAGTCACAAATACTTTAGTGCTTCTGCAAAAAAGGGAATATGTATGTGTGACAGAGTCACCTGGAAAGTTGTCCAGTTGGGATAGAGATGGATATTTGTCTGTGTCTGTTCCTGCTAGAACAAACAAATGGACCACTTTCAGATCCTGAACTTAAAGAATTAACCAACCAGAGGAACGATGCAACATCTCTCTCTCTCTCTCTCTCTCACACACACACACACGCACAAAAAAAAAACACAAATACACATCCGCTGACATGTTTGTGTATATGCATTGAGCCATATTGACTAATATCCATCACTAGTAATTACTAATAGTGGATATATTTAGGCACCTGTTTAATAATCCAAGAAAGAAATTAGGCAAAAACAGCTAACCTGTCTGGGTGGAGATTCTTTCTCAACTTTTACAGATATCTCGTGTTCACTTTTTTCCATGGATTATTTTGTAACTAGAAAAATAAACTGCTAAACAGGTGGTCAGGCAGCCAAAACTGTGCAATTTCATCATGCTTCAAAAGAAGACCGTATCAATATGGAACACACGAATAAGAACATAGTAAATCTGGAAAATTATAAAACAAGACACGCCAGAACAGAAAAAGAAAAATGAGTTACAATTGACTTACCAGAAAATACTAGCATGCAAGGACGATATTCCAAAGATACTAAGCTTTAATTTAGGAAGACTAATTTAGGGGTCCTTTTTCTTTCTAGCATGCAAGGACGATATTCCAAAGATACTAAGCTTTTATTTAGGAAGACTAAGGCTCCGTTTGATTGCAAGGTGGAAAAGAAAAATAAATTGAGTTAGTTTTGGTGAAAAGATGGAAAATAAGTTGAGTGATAGAGGTGATATCCTCTTGATTTTTAAGTTTTTCCATGAAGAAATTTTCTTTGCTTGGTGGTGAGTAAAAATTTTCCACCAAAAATGATAAAGGATGGAGGATATATACTCATAAAATGAGTAACATCTCTCACCTTATTTTCTATCTTTTCACACAAACTAACTAAATTTATTTTCCTTTTCCATCTTTGCAATCAAACAGAGCCTAATTTAGGGATCCTTTTTCTTTTCTTCTTTTTTCTTTCTTTCTTTACTTCTTTTTTTTTTTTTTTTTTTCTGTTAGCCATGATACACATTGTTTGGTGTACAGTCTAACAGATTAACCTTCCTAGATAACATGATATCATTTTTTTTGTTTTGCAAATTTTGGTTCAAATCTTCTCACTTGCATTTGATTCCCCTTTGGATTAATAAGTGGGTGTTGTTGGACTAGTACCAAGCAACTAAATGTTTTACGTGACGTGATAATTACATGCTCATATAATTTTATCTTTAGATGATAAAATATTAAGGAAAATGTAAAAGTCTTTCCAAGTGAAGATTGAAAAGACCAGAATGCCACAAACATCAACAGCTTTATGTTGCATAAGAATTTATACACGTTTTATAACAAACTTGTAGATGTAATAGAACTTGAGCATTCTAATCATAATTAGAGTTCTGCTATTTCAGGTTTATGGGTCAGCACCCAAAAGAGAAAAAGCTGACAAGAGAACCCATTAAACTTTATTCTTTAACACTTTGCTACAAATTTCAAAAATTCTGTCAAAAAACTTAACAAAGTCCAAAGTCCGATAATCGCAAAATCCCCAATATCCTAGAGTAATTTTTATATCGATGATTTGGCTTATTGAAGTTGCTAGTCGCAGTAGTTCTTATGGATTTGTTTCTTTGTTTGGCTAATCCTTAAACTAGCTTCAACCATTTCCTTTAGCAGACATGTCAATATGCTCCAATGGACATGATCATTCCAATCAAGATCTTGCTTTCATCCACCTCCGAAAAGGTGGAAACCAGTCTCAGTTTACAAACATTGCACCTATGTCTCTCAATCCTGAAACCAGGCTATGAGTCTATGACCAAGATCTCACTCACTAACCTTATCAAATGCCTTGGATCCACACAAACCAATTGTGATACCTAGGAGGATGATTTGTGCATATGCCCAGCACCCAATATCAACAAGGTCACGAGATAACCAAAGGAAAATCAATATAACTCCCAAATTAAACGAGGACAAGAACATAAACATAAATTACCAGCAATTTGCCTGCATCCAGACTTTAATCCTAAGCATGGTTCCCCTTCTTCCCAGCCATATATTACACAAAGTTCTTAAACTTCTTAACTCATGGCCATTATCTATCAAAAATGATAATGCACCTCTACATATCCATCTCTCTATTATGATTGCATATCGGTTAAGTACGGTTTGAGCAATGAATATCATGAAGGAAAATCAAGGCGCAACAAGTACCCTACAATAATAGCGTGCATGCTACATTACTGCATTTACACAACCCAAATGCAATTAAGGGGGAAAGTATCTTAAATCTCAGCCACACCAATTATTTATCCCCTTATGCATTTTAAAGATTCAAAAACCATCGCTGCTTATGATATATATATGTATATATAACATGCTCTTTCATCAATAAATTTTAACTTTATACATAAACCATATTCGCTATTGATTACTTGAAAAAACTTCATAATTCCTTGCTACAGAACAAGCCGGTACAAATACATTAAAATCAAATAAAATACAAATATAACAAATAAATAAGAATGAAATGAAGAGCAGGTTGTTAGTTACGTGAACTTCACCTATCAAACATTACAACCGAAATCAATCATATAGCATTTATTTGTGAGAGACGAAAACAAAATGCAAAAATTAAACCAAAACATTAAAAATCGTGACGTAAAACTGAAAAAGCATACCTTCAATTATAGCAAAAATCCCTATTATTTTGCCTCCTAATGTACAACAGAGAATGTTTGTTTGTATAATTGTCTATATTTATATAAAAAATAAAACCCTAGTTTGTTTGTGGAATCGGCATTGTCATTTTGGGTTTGGGAGAGTCGCAGAATCAGCAATTTTCAGGCGCGAAGGCGACGGCCACGTCAGGCGTGTGTTTGTTTCTATAATAAATAAATAAATACATTTTTTTTTTGGTCTACAAATAAATACATTTATTATTAGGTTATTTACACTGGACTTGCCTTATTTAATTACGTGGGTATACTCTGGCCTTGATTGTTGTTTTATCTATATTTATAATATAAATGAAAAGATTTACTTATTTACTGATTTAATTGTTAATTTTTACGATTTAAGGGTCACAATTATTTTAGAGAAATTCAAGTGTCTATTTTAATTATAAATTTTTATTTTATTTATAATTATTATTTTACTTGTTATTTCATACTCTTAAGTGCAGGCATATCCTAATTAATCTTAAAATTATAGAAATATGGTTATTTGTAAATGTTAAAACGATTGTATTTGGTAATTATTATATGGCTTTGGAGCCTTGTTAAAAGAATATCATCTACCATCATATAGTTTTTATTGACCACTCTATGAATGGCATATATATATTGTGTCTGGTCATTTTAATGATAGTATCTAACTTTTATATAATAATATTTGAGTTCCACGTGCATAATGTTGTTATTATAATATTTAATATTGTCGTATAGCATTAAAGCCTTACAAAAAAGAGTATCTGCTATTATATAAATAGAGATTATTAATGGTTATTATAGAGTATCTAAATTATTTTTTATCTAACTTATGATTGCAAATTTTCTAACAATAAAAAATAATCTCTCAAGGAAGCAAAAAAAATTAAAAATTATTGAACTACATCTAACAAATGTTCAAATTGAAAAACTCACCATATTATAACCTTGAAAATTTTCAAATCTTATAACTTTGTTACCAAATGAACTCAAACGTTTCTCTTGCATAAAAAAATTGTTTACTCAAAGTTTTGCCAAAAAGTGTGCGGATGTCCATAAAATATTCTGTTCATTAATAATGCTCTTCAAAAAAGTACCATAATTAATTTTATTTATTTTTATGGACATAATTAATATACAATATATCTCATAAAAAAAATTAGGTTGTGCTCTCAATTATTACATTGAAATTAGATATTTTTCACAAAAAGAGACAGACCAATCTAAATTCTCTCTTGAAAAACTATCAAAAACCCTCTAAATCTCTAGAAAGTATAGTTTTATGATTTAAGGAAGCACCTCTTAAGTTTTTTTTGGCCTTGAAGGCTTTTTATAGGTGTTACATGACCTCTTACTCTTAATCAAATAATTCACGAATTCTAGCTTTATGATTCACTGCTCTTTTCGGTCCTTATGCCCTTCAAGTGCTGTTTTCATCAGTCTCTGCTTAGGGTCTTCAAATTCCCTTTTCACTTCTCTTACTCAAGGGTTTGGTTTCGGTCAATTCCTTCCTTTCGGGCATCAAATTCTTTGACTTTTGGGTTGACTTTATCTTCGAAACTTTTCATTTTTCCTTCATCTTGTGCCAATATGTTTCTCTTAGCATCATGGATCTAAGCTTAACCACTTTTTACATGCAAAATTACTTAGAGCACCACAAAACACATGCAATACTAAATTCTTAGATTGCGAAGCAAAAATTCAATAACTTCAAGCTTATATATCCTTTAAAATTAGCACATTAAGACATCTGAATGTTAATAATATGCAATATTTTATCTCAATTAGTACATTGTGCAACCCAAGTCAAAACTGTCCAAACCAAATTTAGTTCCAACTAGGATCGAATCTAGCCCTCCCAAAACATGTATCTATCCATGATCTATGGATACAACAAATTTCAAATTTAAGAAATAAATAAATAAAGCATAAATATTGGCTCGATGTTCTGGTAATGGAAACAATAAATACAATTATTACTTAATTTTATATGGTGCAACGTGGAAAGTTGTATTACTGGAAATTATAAGCTTGATTTTGTCCTGAGTTTTTCTAGTTGCAATATGTAACCGTAAATCTTTCACTCTCCTTTGAAACTGCATGATTCCTTCATTTCCTTGTTCCTCAATATTGCTGTGTAACTGAGATAGTTGAAACTTACCCATTTGAAACGTTAATTACTAACTTTTTCAGTGGTGAAGGATCAATTACTAGCTGTTTAACTTTAACTTTCAGAATAGAGTTCTTCTCTGAAGAGGCTTATGAATTTGGTGATGGATATAAATAATTTTAGGGATTGTTTTACGCGATTTTGTTGCTTAGTTTATGCCCTTACTGTTTAGTAGATTTTTATTCGTTTCTATTTATATGGCTCTCTTTTCCTACTTCTCTTTTTTAGGATAACTGTTTTCTTTCGCTGATATGTTTACCCTTTTTTCTTATTGGCTGTGGTACGTTCTCATTATTTCTGGTTGCCTGATAAGCACATTTCACCACTTAATGAACTTGAACTGTGATTAAAGTGAATGAATTGAGACCCGGGGGGGGGGGGGGGGGGGGGGGGGTTATATATTTACTCCGAAACTAAATGATGAATTCACAAAATAAGTTCATAAACTAACCAACTACTTTATCCTTCTATACGAAATCGGTCAATTTTCCATGATGTAAACACATACTTGGAGAAATAGAACTCTGAAAGGTTAGCTTTTAAAATTCTGTATATCTTTCCAAGAATCAGAATAATCAGTATCCTCAATTTCCCCATTTGAAGAGAAAAGTATATTTATGATATTAGAATGGGCAAACATGCATTCAAATTATGAAATTCATAATACACCACTTGCACCTGAGGTTAAAAAGGGGTATGCGGGGCTTTTTGGGTGCATTTGAATAGTTTACATGAAATTCATTTGTGAAAAAAGGTAACCGAAGCAACAAAAAGAATAGCTACTCTATTTCTACATGTGGGGGGTGCGTTTGAATAGTTTACATGAAATTCATATGTGAAAAAGGTAACCAAAGCAACACGCAAAAAGAATAGCCTCTCTATTTCTACATGTGGGGGTTGTGCTGAATTTGCTCTGATAGTGGTATCAGGCAGCCGCACATATGGCACCTGATATTAAAAAAAAAATTAATAATATAATAAAAGATAATGCATGAAGCAATAGAATCAAAACCACCACAAACTCTGGCGGTTTTAGGGTGCATTTGATACAAATTGTACCTTGAAGAATCAAACAATACTGAAAATATGGGAATAACATTTCTCATTGAAGAGAAGTGAAATCAGACTTGTACCCCATTTCTATCTTTTGTGGTTTTGGATACTGGATAGCCAACATTTTCCATGGAATCAAATTCTTTTGGATGGCCACAACACCAATCCAATTCCTCTTTTTCTTTTTTTTCCAGATAGAAGCGGTACATGATAATACTTTTCATGGTACATATTCAATTCCTAAAAAGGCTAGAACTCCAAATGAATTTGAATTCCATGGAAACAATTTCACATACTTTCGGGGCAAGTTGGGTTTTAGTTTAAGGGTGTGTTTGATAATACTTTTCATGGAAATAATGCTCAAAATTTCATGCTTTCCGTCTTAGTGTTTGATTGCATAATTCCATGGAATTAATTTACATGGTACAACTTGTTTTAGCCTATTTTTCTCATTTTTCATGTAATTAAAATACAATACAACCTTCACCCTAAGTATTTGTTTGCATGGAAAACCATTCTGTGAAAAAATTAATGAAATTTGGTTCTTTTCCATGAAGGTTATCAAATGCACATGTGTGTGTGCAGAGAGAGAGAGAGAGAGAGAAACCTGTTGACCAAGAAGAGCAGCAAAACTTCCCTTCATCAACATGCTTCACATCAATCCCAATGAACCATGATCCAGCACTCACATCATCATGCGCATAAGTGCGAAGTATTGATCTACCGACAACAAGAAGAAAAACCAAACAAAAGTCATTGCATTGTGTTGATTTCTGCTAAATGTGGAAAAATGAGAACTAAAATAATGAGAAAACCATAAACCAACCTGTTGATAGAAATAAACTGTGCCAAGGCTTGTGATATTGCAAATATGTCACCAGAAGCGTGTCTCAAGTATCTGCGCATATTAAAATTACGAAGGAAAGAAAAAAGCAACATGTAAATTATGGCAATTTAATTACCTGAAATGGGATCAGACATCCAAAAAGGATACTGTGACTCTAATTTGATATGAAGAGAGTAGTAAATACTCTTCTGACTCTCTAAGGAGGGAATTTTGAAAGACGTATAAATCCCAAAGGATACCTTTGGTTCAGGGTGAAATAATTTTCACAAAGCCGCAAAATAACACTGCTATACATAACAAAGCTATTTAAACATTAGTTATCATCAAAGCAAACTTCAATGTGGTAATACTCACGATTTTCCATCACCAAATTTCCACCAATCCGGTTCATACCATTTGTTGGTCCTGTATATTTAAGGCATCAAAAAAGATTAATTAGTAAAAATCTGATCAATTATGAAGTTCTCACTAACTATATAACCAAACAAAACATTTCAATAAAACTCACGGCTGAGAGAAGACTTCGCCTGATTTCATACACCCAATATAAGCACGAGGCTTATCCAAATTATTAGCAAGCACTGTTCCTAAGGCATCTGTATAGTTAAACAAAACAGATAAATAAATAATTAAATAAATAAGCAGATAATCCATAGTGAACCAACAAGCAATTACTCAAATTTCTGTTATTAAAACATCTCTCGAGTTATATGTAGTGATCAAAGAAGGTAAAGTGTTGCTCTGATTTGTCCTTATCGTCACTATCTTAATGGCTTAACCAGCGGAAGATCTGGAATACTGAATTTGGAGGGCCCAAAACACAAGCACAATTTATTTTTTTTAACATAAAAGTAATTAACATGAAAACAAACTCAAAATAAGCTAACCGAGAAAGACTCGCAATTTTTGCGTGTTGTTTTCTCCATACTTTTATACTTGTACTTCCCATTGTATGCAAGATTAGAGTTTGCATTTATATTTTTAAGCCCAAAAGGTTACAAATTTTACTTCATAGAAAAACAATTGAAGGGGGCGTAAGGTGTAGCATGTTTATACATGACAAAATAATAATATTACTACTCAAATTTTCAAAAACTTAGGGGGTACTACGTAAATTTTCAAAAATCTCGTTGGGGGTTGGGAGGGGGAGGGGGCAGGCCCCTTCCATCTGCCGCTGATCTTAACTGGCAATAAGTTATACCCCCCTTCCCTTTTTCTTACTCCCAAATTAAGAATACACTATTCCCTTTTGGGATGGATGTCCCAAATTAAGAGTCAACTTTCCTTTGTAGAACATAATCAACGTACCAAAACTCACGCTAGGAAAATTGGTGCAAAATTAAGAGTCAACTTTCCGTTGATTGTAATGAAACTAGAGCAAAATTAGAAAATGTGAAAGTCAAACATGGACTGTTAATTAGGGACGGAGGGAGTACAATCTTTTCAAGAATAATTCAGTGATATACTTACCAATATTAAGATAAATATCATCGTTGACCTTAACGTAGAACTCTGCATCCCAATACTCCACGGCATGAATAAAGAACAACTTTGTCTTTTTTGGCTGCTCCTCAGGAGCCTCCACGTGATCATTCTGAAGAAAAACAATTAAAATAAAATCACATACTTTGATTATCTGAACTTCATCTACTGTAACAGCCTGTTCGATTATGGGATATTTTTCACCTGCGCAGCATTGACTTCATTCACTATTTTGGTTCAAAGTTGCACAGCTATAATGTGTGCATTTTTCATAATTTTATATGAACAAAAAGTTTAGCCGGAATTGGTGAAAATACTTTTTGGCCATTTTATATGTTTATCTAGGAGATAAATATTTCACCTCAAATTACAGGCCTTAAAATTCCAATTGTTCCCATTTTCTGTAAGATATATGGAATAATGGAAAAATATATTCTTAGGTTTTATCAAAAGGATAATTATACAGAGTGCATTAATGAGTTGTACATTCCAATAATGTACAACCCATCAATGCACCGGTTTGAATAGCCAGTTGATTAAGCCAGCAAGTGTAGCATTGCTATGCAACAACACATGGCAAGTTTCCTACATACCTACACATGAACGCGTAAACACACCTATACACACTGACAAGGAGAGGGAGGGTAATGACAGAAATTTTGGACTCACACGATAAAAGCTATTTAGTGAAGGGTGAATGCAGTTAAACATACAAGAATAATGAAGTCATTGGCCTGCCTATTTTCACTGGCGATGTCCCTATCCAAACTGTCTCCGTGCTTCGCACTGCAGGATATAAACTCAATCAGATACAGCACTTAAACAATCTTTTCTTTGTATTTGACTCATCAATATAGACCTTCTTCCTATTACAAATCGTATAACTATTCCCTTTTCATCCTCCACTTTTTTTAGAGCAGCACCTGCATGCATTAAAAATTCTGATAAGCATAACTGAGGAAACAACTTTGAGATGGGGCATAAGTTACTCCAAAGAATCGTGAATGTCTGAAAAGGGAGTTGCAAAAATACAAATATCATACCTTTGTCATTAATACAAACTCACTTATTCATAAATCCAAGTTACTGAGACTAGACAAGGAGCTGGAAAATGATTGGAAAAGAAAACAATTGATTTTTATGAGATGGAAAAAGAGGTGATTGATATGATGATATCTTCTATTACTTTTTGGAATAAAATTTGCAGTGGGTTATAAAAAAAATTCACAAGAAATAAGAAAAAGATGGACAATATCTTACCAAATCACTCGTCTCTTTTTCCAAATCCCCGTAAAAATCAATTGTTTTTCCAATCTATTTCCACCTTTATTTGTCAAACCATCCTACGAAATCATCTTCGTATTATGCAATTTGAGTATTTAAAGCAACAGGAAGAATATATGCAGAGCTGGTCATGGCCAAATGTGACAACTCAAATACCTTTTTATTCATTTCGTATATTTCATTTTTTAGCATGTCTTCAAAGAAGAGCTCGAGGACGGCGGAGATGCATGCTCAAAACTGATGAGGGGCAATATCAAATCCTTTTAAGGGATAGTTCATTGGGGAGGATTACCCCCGCTCATGTAGCCCACTACCATTTCTTAATAAAACTTCCGCTCTAGTCCTTGACTAGAATTTGCAAGGAGAAAAAAGGTTCATTTTTTCTTGCTTTTTCTTTTTCTATTTTTGAGGATAGAACATATAAGTTCTACGCCTCCATAACATAGTTGAGATTATTAATGTCTACTCTCAAAGTAAAAGAGTGCATCTATCACAATAGGCCTACTACAAAATAGGCACATCTTAAATTTAGCTGCTATATTACTTGATTGAGATCATTTTCAACTGACAATTACTTCAGATGTAGGCCTGTAGGTTATCTTCTAGCCAAACTTAACTAGTAGTTCTTATGCTTTTGCCCTACTACTTATCACAGTTCTGAATCTGGCCGCACGCTACATATTTTGAGAAGTGCAGTTTATACAACTTGAATAAATTAGGTGTCCTTCTCAGTTCCAGTTTTTGTAGTTATCCATTTGCTAATCCTATATTTCAAGATGGCATCCATAGAAATCCGGCGAAATTTACTTTTTTCATGTGTAGAGCAGCAAAAATTCCTTGTGTTTGAAAAAAATCTTCTTCTTGGTGATAAAAATATAATATTCCCTCTGTCCCAAATTAGGAATCCATGTTTAACTTTCACATAGTTCGAGAATGCACTAATTCATCACAATCAATGGTTTAGAACAAAACTTGTTTCCTGTCGTGAGCTTTGGTACGTTGATTATGTCCTAAAAGGAAAGAGGACTCTTAATATCAGACATCCCAAAAAGGAACAATGGACTCTTAATTTGGGATGGAGGGAGTATTTATTACAACTTCTAATGAAGAAATTCATATATGGTTGTAGGAATTCATCAATCTCACATAACAAGTTGTTGGAATTAACCCTTTTTTACCAAATTTGGATTACAATACTTTAATTATGCTCGCCTAAGATAAAATCCTGGCTTTGCCCCAGTATAATAGCGCATAGCCAATTAAACGCATCAAATTATGTAACGAGAAAAGGATGAAACTCACAAAAGGGAAGGGAATTCTACCAGTAGACATCCAAGCCTTACGGATAGCATCTCTGTTGTTCTTGTGGCCAAACCTTGTAATAATCCCTATCACAGCCAGAAGCTTTTTCTTTGTATCAGTCTCACTATTTTTAGCAGGATTGTTTGAAACAAAACCTTCCTGCCTAGCTTTGCCTAGCTCCATTTGAAGTGCATCTAACTTCTTCTGTTGTTCCCTGGCAAACACAAAGTCTGTGACTAATGAAAATACGGCAAGAGTTAATATGTCCCTCATAATAGAAACAGGCCCAGAAAAAAACAACATTGCGTACGGCCAGAATCAACTCTACCTGCAGGCTATGACTTTTAATGTGTCGTCTACAGATATGGAAGTCTGACCCTGAAAATGGAAGACCAAATCACCCACTTTAACTTACCATTTGTGAAATATCGAAAAGAGTATCTTATCGGTACTTCTATGGGGACACACATTACGGACACACACAAGGAAACAGTGATGTGTCGTTAAAACATTGGGCAGTGAACTTGGTCCATCACGAGTAGACTTTAAATAAAATCTACTATGTCCTCAAAACATGTCCCAAAATTGTGCCTTCCAAGAATTATTGATATCTTAAAGGTATATGGAGGAAATAGATCAGGGCCGTAAGGACAAGCGGAATGACCTAGCGCGAGGAGGGAATATTGTTTGCTACCACATAGTAAGGCATAATAAGATTGGTCACTAAATATTTGCACTGTTCATTAGAATGAGGCGAAAATGGAAGTGACTGCAACTCGATAAAGCATGGGTAGTTCTAGGTTGTTACGTATTTAATAAAATTAATGGTACCCATTTTTTGGGTGCATTATTAATTGAGATAGATTTTGAGAAAACACTGTAAAGCAACCCATCCATGCTCAGCGCAACACAGTCATACATTTTGCACAGGCTGGTGAATATATTAATGAAGCATTCTCAAAGATAGGGTGAAGGTCATTTATTGAATTGAATTTCTAATAGTTTGTCATCATTAAAATTGCATTGGGATTTTAGACAAATGGAAAGTTTTAATGCACAATTCAAGAATGTTTTCTGTATTTAAAGGAATTCAAGGGGAGTCCATTTCTGCGAGAGATGTTTCATTTATAGAGAATTAGAGATAGAATGTGCCTGATAAAGGCTATTAATGTCCATTTGATAGACTTATACTCATTCGAACCCAAAAAAATAGCACTAATTCAATCACCAGTTTTGAAAACCTAGATGATTCAGCAAATAGTGGGTGCTGATTGTCAAATCATCCACACACTTGCAAATAATTCAACAACTAGACATTCAAGCATAAACTCATCAGTGTTGTGTATGTGCAATTTTTCATAAAACCTCAGACGAACCTGGCAGAACAGCTACGGCAGATGAAAAGAGAACTAAAGATATGTTATCGGAAGATTAAATGCAGCATTTCAATTAAGGACTGAATGACAAGCCATGAATTTTTCATATATAAACCGAAATGAAGATGGCGGAATATTTATAAAGAAAAAGAGCATAAGTATATTAATGAGATTAAAAGGAAAATACATAACCTGGCCAGTCCTCCTATCAAGCTCTTTAATCAAATATACCCTGCTCTCTGCATCCTGCCACAATCTGTATACAACATTTTTATGTAGAAATAACTGACTAGCCGTAAAACTAATTTTTGACAAAAATATGTTTGTCTAAAAACGTAAATCATAATTTCTTAATCAGCAAGGCTGATTATCCATAAAACAACAATGTTTAATAAAAATGAAGTAAAAAAAGTAAGCAAATAAATGCAATCTTCATGTATACGAACAACTATATATAGAACTGTTTAGGCATAAAACAACGATGTTTAACAAAAATATGCCTGTCTAAAAATCAAAATTTGAAATTCATAATCACGAACTCTGATTAGCCATTAAAAATCACGTTTAACAATCATGAAGTAAAAAATTAGCAAATAAACAGCAATTCTATTGAAACTTGATGTGTTCATAGAGCTAAACATACATATATATATATACAGAGAGAGAGAGAGAGAGAGAGAGAGAGAGAGAGAAATGACCGGCCAGCAACGTAAAAGGAAGCCATAGTAGCGAACATGGAGAGAAGAAGAGTAGAAACTCGATATCCAAAACTGGAACTCGATGATGATGATAGCCGGTTACTCGATCCCCGGCTACTATGCATTTCTTCTTTAGCCTAGCCTAGCCTAGTCTCGTCTCAATGTGTGTAAAATTAAACGGATGATGAAGAAGAAGAAGATGGTGTGGTTCGAGAGGATTCTCGTCGTCGACGATCGGAGACAGATTCCGGTGAATTTGTGAATCTGACGAAGGAGCTGTATCGAATTTCAAATCCGATTATGGAAACGAAAAAAGTAAAATTTTGATTGATTGGGAATAAAAAAAGGAGATGTAGATATAATATTATAATGAAATTTGGATGAGTGTCTTTGTTGAATGATATGTTCTTCCAACCGGCACTTCACTATCGTTTTAGCCTCTTTTTTTTCCTTTTGTACTATGTTATTTAATTTTTTTCCTTTATTTGTAACTTACATATAAAAATCAAACTTTTTTTATTATACATTATAATTATAATTTTTTTCCTTCATTTGTAATAAATATAAATATATATTATATTATACACTTATATTTGTTACTCTTTTTTTCTGTCTTTTCTTTATTTATAATTAGCCTAAAGACTAAAAGTATAACGCACTTTATAGTTTTTTACAAAATCTGCAATATATTTTTTTTCCAACAATTTTGGCATTAAACTTTTAATTTATTTACATTTTGGTTGATATTTAATGATATGCATTATTGTCACTAATGCTCATTTTGTAAAGAAATTAAAAGTTTGTTGTTAAAATTGTCAAAAAAAAAAATATGTTGCCCATTTTGTAAAAAAATGTAAAATACATTGTATTTTTTGGTCTTTTAACCTTTACAATTTTATACATGTTTATATGTTTGCTTCTATCATTAATCTCAATCGCTTTTAATTTGAGTTTTTTATTATTGTTCGAGAGTATATTTTTTTTATCCTAAACTATAATATAATTAATTTTCTCTCCCCATAATCTTACTATTACCAATACATCTATATGTATAGATTTTTTTATTTTCTATTTCTTTACATAACTTTCCTTGCCTTTTTTATTTTAGAGAGAAGCTCAATTCATATTCAGTCTCCCCATGGTACTATTATACAATACCTCTATAGTATCGCATACTTATATTTGCAATTTTCAACAATATTACGAAAGATAAAGTAAAAAGTGATGTATAATGGAGTGTAAGTTAATTGTATGTAGTACGAATCAAATTGAATTTATATAAGTGAAAAATAAACAAAAGAAATTAAAGAACATTTCACAAAGATAGTAAGGATGATTAAAAGGAAAAAAAGTTTAAATGGCACTTTGGTCACTTTAGTAAATAATTAATGGAGCTTAATGGAATAAACTAACAGGTGCGGGTGTAAAGTCAAATAAAATAAAATATAGGTGTAAAGTCAAAATACCCCTCAAAATGTGGAGTGCAAATTCAAAATATCCCGTAATAAAAACAACTTTAATTTAATATTATAATTGAATGAGAGACCTTCTCGAATTATATATTACATGAATATTATGTTATATTTTGATGCAATCTTAACAACAATTGATATATTTAGGATGTGTGTTTTTGCTTCTAAATATTTAATAAGAGTTTTAAGCATAAGCTGTTTGTTTTTTTTTTTTTTTTAAATTATTAAAATGTTAACAGTTATTTTTTTAAAGGCTAATTATTGAGCATTAAGAGGCATAGCCACGCTAAATGTTTAATACTGAATTTAAATCATTGTTTTATATAAATACTTAATATTCAGAATTTCATTTAAAATAAAAAACAAACATCATTTTTAAAGTTTGGATTCAACATATTTAGCACTCAAAATTTAGTAATCAGCATTTACTAATCGAAAGTTAAAAAAAAAAATGTACCCTTAGTTTAAGGGGACAATTAGTAGTGATTTATTAAAACTTTGTGTTTTTAAGATTGCAATCCAACCACATTATAGTTGTAAATCAATATAAATTATCTTTAAAACATGGAAAAAAAAATCAACCCTAATTTGTTTTTTTTTCACTCGCGGTTCGTGGCTGCCGCTGGCCAAGTATTCTTTTGACAACGCCGGGGTTCGATCTTGGGAGCTCTAAATCAACCCAAGATTGTTCCAATGACAACCTTATACCCAGGGGCGGAGCCACATGGGATCCAGGTGGGGCCATGGCCCCACCTGGACTTTTTAGAAATTTTCAGAGAGTACAGGGGTCTATGTGTGGGAAGAGAAAGTTGAGGGTTTATTGTGTGATTATTCGAGAAGTTTAGGGACAGGGAATGTAATATTCGTCAAACAGGTAGTGTGTTGCACAGGGGGCTCTGTGCAATTAGTATTATAAGTTCAGGGTTTAAGTTTGTAATATATTAAGTTTTAATTTTCTCCCATTTCTCATTTAGGCAGGTGTTTTTTACTACCTTCTTTTTTTTGAAATACAATTTCTATTTTTTTTAGATTATATATCAAAAGATATTTCAAAATATATAATTAATTTTAGTATATCATTTCTAACTTTTCCAAAATATTGAAACAGAATAGAGAAGTATTTTAGTAAAAATTGGTCCGTAAACATAATTATTGAGTTTGATTTGACTTAAATTTTTTTTGGCCCCCCCTGAAAATTATTCCTGGCTCCGCCACTGCTTATACCACTGAGCCAAGAGGCTTGGTTTACCCTAATTTGTTTAAATCGTACATATTTCACCCTCATGTACAACTCTTGTGAATATTTTATCCACCTTACCAAATTAGATTACTGTTAGTCTAGGTTAAGGGAGACGGAGGAGAGGTTGACATTGGAATAATATTTGTACATCAGGGATCAAATCGGAACAATTGATACGTTAGGGGAACATTTGAAATCTACCCCAAACTTTGGTTTTTCATTTTTTTGGTAATTTTCTCCAATTATAACATTGCCTGACCGTTAAAATTGGGCAAAGACTTGCAACTCGCCCTGCCAAATTCAACGCGGTCCACGTAGAAAAATCGCCCCGCGATCCCCAATTTGGGTCAACCCGGTTGTCGTTTCCGGGTCGGGGCCCAAAAATATATGAGAGAACAAAGCGGGTCTCTCTCATCCTTTAGACATACAGAAAGAGAAGAGAAGGGGAAGGCCAACAAGAAGGTACCTTACCGAGCTTCAATGATTTTGGAACCTTAATTGCAATTCCTTCTTTTCTATTTAATGATTATGAATATACAACTTATCTGAGAAATCTGCAAACCTTTTATTTTTAACATCTTTATGCAAAACTCTTTCTCTGTAAGTTCATTCTTCTTCTTCCCTTTTTTTTCTGTTGAAAATTTAGTCTTTTGGATAATGAAGCATAGGGTATTGATTTACAGCTAAATTACCGAATGTTTGAAGTTTGTTGTGATGAGTTATGTAGAAATTTAGGTTGATAAGAAGAACGTTATGATTTTGACTAATGTTTAGATTTATTGGGTATTAACTAGTGTTTAGGTTGATTATCTTGTTAATTATTGGATTTTTAAGTACATAATAATTTAGTTTGTTGAATAATAAAACCGGGGTATTGATTTTTAGTTTAGTGAATGTTTCAGGATTATTGTGATGAGTTTTGTAGAAACTTAGGTTGAGGAGAAGAAGATAAATGGCTCATTGTTTGGAAGAAAATCGTAGGACCAACCAACAACTTTTGCTCAAGATGCATAAACAAATTTTGTTTTAGGATAAATAGTTTGAGATGGGGGGGGGGGGGTTGGGGGTTACTTCTTTTTGAGGTGACGGAGAGAGATGACGATGAACTGATGAGCCAGTGTTACGCCTGGCATGAGTCGGGTTTTGTCCAAACCTGCTAACTTCGTGTCGTGTTTGTGTTGAGTTAACGGTTGTGTTGAAATTTGCCAACGCTAGTCCCTGATGTTTATCAACTGGATAATGCCCTAAACTGGTGAGCATCTTGAAGTACGATAATGTGTGAATGAGAAAGGTTACACGAAAGGCTCAACTGTGTATACTAATGATGAATATATGTTTGTATATGATTATTTGGGCGAGCTCCAATTACTTTCCTATAGGTTTTCATAACATTGTAGTGGAGACATCTTGTAGATTTACAGTTCTTTCTATTATTTTATTTTCAATGGATTATAAAGGACGAATAATTTTACCATGGTGTGCCGATTTCACTGTATTGTGTGCTTTTGTTGAATTGTTGGTATTGTTCATTTAGAAATGTATTTAGCGTTTGACTTGGGTGGTTTTTCTTTGGGCTCTTTATGTGCAGAACTTGATCTGACTTATGAATGGCTTGGAGAGAGGTTGGGAGAAAGGTGCGTCTTCAATATCAATCTCAAACATTGACAAAAGCTTAGACTTCAGTAACATCTTGAGATGTATTCTATTCAAATCAAAATCTCTAATTATACGATATTGAATTAAAACTTACCAAAACCTAAGTTGTCGAAGAAAATCTTTTACTTACTATAGTTCTTGGAATATTTACCTGGACTTATCCATACAGGGCATTTGTGCGAGTATTACAAAAGCTTTGAGCTCAACAACATCTAGAGATGCTTCCCTTGAACACAAATTAAAATCACTTTCTGCTTCAATCGAATGCATTAAAGGTAGGAGGAAATTAATTCACATCTTTTCTTATTTGTCATTGATGCTTTTCATTTATTATTATAGAGGCTTTTAGGTTGATCAATTTTAATCTCATATCCTTGTGACGAAAACCCAATTGGCTTAGTTCAATTAAACGACATTTAACTAGTTAATATTCCCGCGTCACCATTTGGCTGCATACCGCAATAATCTTTCTCCCAATCGAGCTTATTCTATAAACTTTAAGTGGACGGCAAAAATGTTAAGATATATATTATGATCAGATACAGCTGTAAAGAGATCTATAATGTTATAAGAAAAGGTTTATTATAATTTCATGTAATTTTATCTTTTCTTCCTCAATTTTTTTTGTGCAGAATTTTCCATCAATCCCGCATTACCGATTGGACATAATTGCAAGTTTTGGCTAGACCGCCCCTTGATAAGGTATTTTAGCATCTAATTATTGTTTCCTTCAACTACAAGGTTCATGCAAGTTATCTTGTTACACTATCACTAGCATTCGAACTTGAATGCCCATGGATTTATGTTGCTCATGTGCAAACCAAAGATCTGGTGAAGTGTAACTTATATGCACAGACTTTCAACGTGATATGAACCCTTGTACACCATGCAAACCCACTATACATGATAAACAGGAATGTTCCAGTAGTACACAAATGCCAGGCCTGTTCAAAATAGCCCCAAAGTAGTTGTCCAAACAGGATTCTCTTCCTCAACCAGAACTTTTTTAGCCCCAGATAGGATGCCAAGAAAAGTTAAGAGGGCTTAATGTGGTGAAATATTCCCTTGGGAACTTTATATTTGCCTGCTATACTAATTTGCGAACTTCAAAGAAACGTTACTAATTCTTTCCTAGTAAGATTATAATCTATTACTAATATTAAGTGCGGGGAGCATTTAGCTTTTACATTTTGGTACATACTTGAAATTACCCTTCCTTAATTTAGAAAAATAGATAGTAGTTCTAACAGAATTTAAACCCACGACCCTCTAACAACATGCAGCTTAACCACTTGATCAAACATTATCTTATTGTCTTGGAAGATTTTAAAAATAATCTTAAGTATTAAGAATTACCAGGTACAATATTGCACAAGCATCGAGTGTGCCACGTGTTCTAGTATTGATAATGGGTAATGAATTGATAACATGATATGTTTTTACACAATCTATGACTTTCGAATTATTCTTAGGTTTTTTCATTCAAGTCCAGAACTGTTGGCTAGAAGAAGCAATGACGACCCAATTGGTTTAAAGACTCCGAAGAGAGGGAAATTTGCGAAAAGATCCAATACAACTCAGCCACCAGTTGAAGCTCCATATGTGCCGCCTAAGCTAAAAAGAACTTCAAAGTCCTCGGCAGATAAAACAATTGACATCTTTGAAGGCATGACCATTATCGAGCTTGCAAAGCGTAGTGGTGAGTCCGTGCCTACCCTCCAGAATATTCTTGTAAATGTTGGGGAAAAAGTTGACTCGGAGTTTGACCCTCTCGGCATCGACATTGCGGAGCTTGTTGCAATGGTATTTTTGCTTCTTGGTTGTTGTATAACTCCGATAATTGTTTCCCTTGTTAAAATGATGGAGTTTTGGATAACTTATTAATTGAAATACTTGGGGTGTGTTTGGTTACAGTTTTCCATGGAAAATGACCAAGATTCCTTTCTATTCCATCTGCATTAACTTTTCAAGAAATCGATTATTAGCATAATTCTTCCCCTTGTACGTGAAATAAAAAAACCATTTTCCCCATATGTTTTTGTCTTCCACATCAAGAAGTTCTGTGTAAAATAATTCCAAGGAATCCAATTCTCCTCCATGCAAATCAGCCAAATGTTCCCGAAGTTCCTCATACATATATGCTCTAAGTTTGTTTGCTATTAGTTTAGTGGGCACACACAAGATATGAATATAATTTCTGATTGATTTGCCTAAAGTTCTCTGAGCCACATCACTTCAGTCCATGCAACGTAATGGAAATGTTTCAAAGGCACATACTCTAAAAATGGAGACTAGGATAGGCTAAAATAGATCAATTGGTTGAAAGAGTTAAGCTACTTTTGGTACAAGAGATTAGAAGGAAGAATCAAATTTTTTGTACTCACAAGTTATAAATTCACATATAGGATTTGTATTGTAGAACTATACATGTTGGCACAATAAATTATCTTTTATTTTTGGTGTTTGATACTCTACGGTCGTCTCCTAAATTATTCACATAAAATAGTAATTAAAAGAAGAAATATAAAAATGTTTTTGGATCCTCAATTTTTATTTATCTAAAGAAGTGTCCCATGTTGATGAACATGCATACCAGACGCAAGTTATTAGGGTATTAGCAGTGTGTGTAAATCTCTGAGAGTACTACACTATTCCCATTTCTTTTCCTTCCCCATTTTTTATCATTATTATCGGGTAGCCATATTGCCAAAGCAATATTCTCTTTGCCAGAGTATAGTACTTCTTTGAGAAGTTGTAATTTATGCTTCTAAAGTTTTACATTGCTCTGGCATTTTGGCAATATATATAATTGCTTTGGCAATAATGCCACCCTTACTATTTTGCTACAGGCATGTTGATGACTATCTTCAAACATTGGGGGGCTTAATTTAGGGTTTCCATCCATCACTGCAGGAAGTTGGGGTCAATGTTAGGAGGCTGCATTCCAATGAGGGCGCTGAAGTTCTTCCACGCCCACCAGTTGTAACAGTCATGGGTCATGTGGACCACGGCAAAACATCTCTCCTAGATTCCCTACGCCAAACGTCAGTGGCAGCCAAGGAAGCTGGTGGCATAACCCAACACCTCGGAGCGTTCGTTGTCAGCATGCAATCAGGGTCGTTCATCACATTCCTTGACACGCCCGGCCATGCCGCCTTTAGTGCAATGCGGGCCCGCGGTGCAGCTGTCACGGACATAGTTGTGCTAGTGGTTGCGGCCGATGACGGGGTGATGCCCCAAACCCTAGAAGCCATGGCCCACGCAAAAGCCGCCGATGTACCAATCGTCGTCGCCATTAATAAATGTGATAAACCGGCGGCAGACCCACAAAGGGTAAAAGTCCAGCTGGCTTCAGAAGGCTTGCTGCTTGAAGAAATGGGCGGTGACATTCAAGTTGTGGAAGTTTCTGCGGTGACTAAAGCCGGTTTAGATAAGCTAGAGGAGGCTTTGCTTCTACAAGCTGAGTTGATGGATTTGAAAGCGCGTATTGATGGATCTGCCCAAGCTTACGTGGTTGAGGCTAGGCTTGACCGGGGGCGGGGGCCATTAGCAACAGCCATAGTAAAGGCTGGTACTTTAGTCTGTGGGCAGCATGTTGTTGTAGGGGCAGAATGGGGAAGAATAAGGGCTATTAGGGACACAATGGGAAAAATGGCGGAACGGGCTAGACCAGCAATGCCCGTTGAGATTGAAGGGCTAAAGGGTCTCCCAATGGCAGGTGATGATATTATTGTCGTTGATTCGGAGGATAGAGCGAGGATGCTTAGCGCAGGGAGGAAAAAGAAACTTGAAAAAGATAGGCTTACAAAGAAAGATGACGAGAAGACTGTAGCACCAGATGATCCGTCTGAAGAAGAGGTGCCTGTGAGAGTTGAAATGCCGATTATAGTGAAAGCAGACGTGCAGGGTACTGTTCAGGCCGTAACGGATGCTTTGAAGAGTTTAAATAGTCCACAGGTATGTAATAAATAATTAGAGACATGATTTCTTTTTCAGGTGCATTTGACTAGTTTCCATGAAACATAATTCAGTTTCTTGGAATTGTTACATTGGTTTTTTCTTCCATGGAAACAAAAACCTTGTGGGGAGATGGTTTCTTGATTCCATGGAAAGGGGAAAGTTAGGCTAAAGCAAGTTCTACCATATATATTGATTCCTTGAGAACAGATGGAATCACAAGCCTCCAAAGATGGAAAATATGGATCTTTACGGCTCCGTTTGATAACAAGATGGAAAATTATACAAAAAACAATTTATTTGTGTGAGAAGTTGGAAAATAAGTCGAGGGATGGAGGATGGTGAGAGGTTATCTTACTTTTTGACCTTCTCCATAGAAAAAATTTCTTTGGGCGGTGACGAAGAAATTTTTTTCACAAAAAATAAAAAAGGATGGGGGACATTACTCATAAAATGGAGAGCATCTCTCTCCATTACTCAATTATTTTTCAACTTCTTAAACAAATAAATTATTTTTCCGACCATTTTCCATCTTATTATCAAACGGAACCTACATTTATCATGGAAAAGAATCATGGAAAAGAAGTGCAATACAGTGCGCTCTATAGTTGTTTTTCTGGTTAAAATTTTGTCTTTGATGATTCTTGATTATCTACCGTTCACTCATTCAATAAATAGTCCCCAGGTATGTGATAAATAATAGACATGTTGTAATGCCCCTAGTCCCCTACCCTAATTAGCATGACTAAATCATGCAATTAAGTCTCGAGGCGTTACTGACCCTTCATAAACTTAGCTGTAACAAGTTGTGAAAGACAAAATAACCATACAATCTATCAAGAACATACATGAGTATTTATACATACATATCCATCAAAAGCTCTAAATTGTTCATATGGTTTAACTTTACATCGCCATCCTTAATTAAAGATTTAAACGGCGTGAGGAAATGGCACAACCTAGGCTGCCCGGGGGTTAGCCCGAAAATATACAAATATACAACAAAATAAGACAAGGTATCAGAGTATTCTAATGCTTTCCGGATCCTGCTTCTTGTTGGTCTATCCGGTGAGCGTCACTTGAAGAGTTGTCATTTAAAATGAGAGGTGAGCAAACTCTTTGCTCAACAGGGGTGAAGCATATAATTCCAAATTTTCAATTATATGATATAAATCTTATTTGCACGTGGATCAACAAATACATTTAAATACTTATCCACCAAGAATGTAATAATGCCAACTTTATGCAGGCCATACATTATGCAATATCACCTAGACCTTGCTTTTGGTGTTAATCCTTCTTTTCCGAAATAGATTCGCCATAGATTTGACTTCGTTTCCACCAAGAATGATTCCGCCTCCAATATCAATTTTGTATTGACCATTAAGGATGTTAGCGGTCACACGTATACAGAGACATGGATATATATAGCTAATTTGCAAAATTTCTAGTTTGATTTTGAAAAATCCCACCAATTCTCCAATTTTCTTCTTTCTCTTACTCTCTAGATTGTTCTCAAATCTTTTCTAGCAATAATGGGTAAATTGGATGTGTAACATATGAAAATATCTGAAGTCAAGCGGTTAAAATTGGTCAAACCCTATTTTTATAAGACCCATGATCAATCATGCCTTGGCGGCTTGGCCATGATTGATCATGGCCAACTTTCAAACACACTCCTGTGAGTCTTATTCCCATGATCGATGATCATGCCCTCTACAATGCACTTTGTCAAGTTTCTAAACTCAATTTTTTTTACTACATTGAAGCTAATATATGTCTAATTAACCAATTTACGTTACGGGCTATTACACATGACATGATTTCTTTTTTCAGATGCATTTGACTAGTTTCCAAGGAAAAGAGTTTAGTTTCTTTGGGTCCATTTGATAAAAAAGTTGGCAAATTATTGAAAAACGTTTAAGTTTTATGAGAAGTTGCAAGAAGAGTTGAGTGATTTGGGGAGATATCTCCATCTTTTCCCTTTTTTCAAGGAAATTTTTTCTTACCCATCATCCGAAGAGTTGGATTCCATGGAAAAACGGAGAAAGTAATAGAACATTTCATTGAATCAATCATATATTTTTTTAACTCATAAAAATTTATTTGTGTTCTTTATCATTTTCAACCTTTTTATCAAATGCACCCTTTGAATTGTTTCTCATTGGAATGCTTTTGCTTGGAAACAAAAACATTGGGGAATGTGGTTTTTTAATTCCCTGGAAAGTGAAAAATTAGGCAAAAGCAAGTTGTCCATTGATATTGATTCCTCAAAAACTAATGGATTCAAACATCACAAAGTCGGAAAAAAATGGATATTTTACATTTTTCATGGAAAAGAAATGCAATCAAATGCAATGTGTATAGTTGTCTTCTCATTACAATATTGTCTTTGAGAAATCTTGAATTCTAGTGTTTTAACTCGTTCAATTCATTAATGCATCTTATATAACCTGTTATTACCAGGTTTTCGTGAATGTTGTTCATGTTGGAGTTGGGCCAATTTCTCAGTCTGATCTGGACTTGGCACAAGCCTGTGGCGCTTGTATAGTTGGATTTAATGTTCGGACTCCACCTACCGCGGTTGCTATGGCAGCAACTCAAGCCGGTATAAAGGTACCAAGTTTTTATCCCTTGCTATCATTGATGACTGAATTTTGAGACTGAAAAGAGTGACAAATGATGTGTCATAAATTCATTGGTTGGTGGGCGGGGGAGGCACACTCTTTTCACTAAACTCACTAACCAATACACTAGTGCTACCTCATCTAAGTCACCTTTTTGAGTCACAATCTTGAGTGCCTCTAGAATTATTGTTTTTCCCAACTGTTTGAATTATTTAAGAGTGTCTGGTCGTACCTGAGAAAATGAAGTTAATTGTATTTCTCTTGTTTTTGCAATCTCATGAACATTATTTATTCAAAGCTATGAATCACAAGAGTCGACACACAAAACGTGACATAGCACAACTTGATGGGCCAAGACGGCATATTATAAAAAATTAGGACAAAGGCACATTTAGGGAAGGTTAAATATTATATATATATCTCCATTTATAAAGTCAGGGCGGATTTCAACCGCTTTCGAGCCTCCGTCATACTTTTGATTTCCAATTTTATCCCATTCAATCTTAATTTTCATAAAAAAAAAAATTAACCCTTGCTACTAGGATTGTTAAACTTAGTCCTAACCACTTGCCACTTAATTTTCGGTAAATTTCTTCAACTTAAAGCTTTTGGGAGTCACATGCATCAGTGTGCAGGGTAAGCTAGTATATATGCATGACAACATATTTAAAGCCTTACATTTTTGGGACAACGAAATACCGCCTTAAGAGTTTTTATGATATTCCTTTTGGGTGTCTACTGTTGAATTTATATGCAAAAAAACCCTACTTTTATTAACTCCGATCATACAAACACTTGTAGATAAAAATACACCGTGTGATCTACCATCTTCTTGAGGACATTGGTAACTTGATAGTAGAAAAGGCGCCCGGAACTTTTGAGACCCAGGTTGCAGGAGAAGCCCATGTATTAAACATCTTCGAAGTTAAAGGCCGAAGCAAAGCCAAAGGAGACGATTTCAAGATTGCAGGTTGCCGAGTCATTGATGGGCGGGTCACCCGAGCATCCACAATGAGGCTCTTGAGAAGTGGTGAAGTCTTATTTGAAGGATCTTGTGTATCCCTAAAACGAGAAAAACAAGATGTTGATACTGTTGGAAAAGGGACCGAGTGCGGACTTGTGCTACGTGATTGCTTTGACTTCCAAATCGGAGACGTTATCCAGTGCTTGGAGCAAGTCAACCGGAAACCCAAGTTTATTTCGTCGGAAAGTGGGGCAGTTCGTATCGAATGCTAATAGCTATAATTCCGTTTCAATCAAAATATTCTTAGAAGCATGGAGTTGCTTGATGTGCCAGACTCCTGCAAATTTTTGGTAAGTAGACTAATCAGCGTCTCATTTTGGGAGAGCAAAAGGGGATTTTTTTTTTTTTTATATAATTTTTTGTTGTACGATTGAGGAAATTGTTTATTAGCGAAACTTATATTACAGGCAAAGGGACTAATTATTTGTTAGTGGAACTTATATTTTCAGCAACATAAAATTTAGATGCTTTGTGATACTGTTTATTTTCTATGTTTCTTGTTATTCCCTCCATTTCAAAAAGAGTCCGTGTAGTGTTGTTTGTGTGCATTATGTTATTTTAAATTCTACATGGGTTAGATTCTGATAGGAAATTAACGGTTTGTAAAAGGAAGGAAGATGCGTTTGTACACTTTCCTGCTGTTGTATTCTTAGGGCGTGTTTGTCGCGCGGAATTAGAAGTAGGATTGAATTAATTAATTCTATTTGGTGTTGATATTTTAATCCTATCCCGCATTTAGTGCAACACGAGGACTTGGATTGAACTAAGGATTAATAATCATTTTATCCCTTTTAGAACCAGATAAATATATACCACTCTTATAGGTAGAATTATTTTATCCCATGGTTGTTGGATAACAAAATGAATATAAAATATAATTTTTAATTAATCTTTTTTTTAATCTTTTTCTTTATGCCTTTTAGATAATCAAATTTATTAATGAAAATTTTCAATCACCCAAAGTCAGAGTAACTTCAACTAATAAAATTCATTTCTTATATAATATGGTATTTTTATTTATTTTTTATTAAATGAAGGTATTTATAAGAAACTTTAATTTTAGAAAAAATGGTCACATTAGAATTTGAAACTGTACTTAATGTGTAGTTCGTAAATATTGTATGTAATATATAACTTTTTCTCCGAAAGAGTTTTTTACGAAAACTTATTTATAAATAGGAGAATCGCATTAGTTAAAAAAAATTGTGGACAATAATTAAAATTGCACATATTTTTAAAAGAAAAGCAAGTTGTATTAAATAATATCTGGACCTGTAATCCGGAAACTCTATCAAATTCAAAATTTATTAAATCATTTATCTGACTAGTCCTTATCATGTCCGATTTCGCTTAATCCTTATCTGACTCATATCTTTTCTATCATATTCCACATAATTCTTATCCGATTAATTCCAACTCTTATCTTATACTATCCTACCTCCTTTATCCGGTAACGCCAAACGCACCCTTAAAGATGGACTTTCGCCACATTTTCTTGTAAAAAGTTTGAGGTTGAACATTTAAGTATGTAATTTGTAAAATTTCAGGTTTGAAATGTGACTTTTTGAATGTAAAGGTGTGTTTGTTGTGCGAGATTAGAAACAGGATACGATTAATTAATCATATCCGGTGTTTGTTGTCGGAAAGGATAGGATAAATAAAGGGTGCTATAAATAAACAAACACCACCATCTCTATTTGTAAAACTTATTTTTCAACACTCCACTTTTTTGTCACAAACACCCTCTCACTTAAGCATTACTTAACTTATTTATTCAATGCTTAAAACATTAACATATCTATTTATTCATTTTTTAATAAACTAATCAAACATTAACCCAAATAATTAAACATAATCTCTCATTTCCCCCATTCACAATTACATTGCATTGCTTCAAGTAAAAAGGAGAAAGAGAGACTCACTTCTTTATCATTTGGCTCTCAAAATAAGATATTTTATTGGTGGGATTTGAAGCTTGGATTATGATAAATAAGAAGCTATCATGAGATGGTGGAGAAAGAAGAAGTTCAAAACAAAGTTGGTGATGAAATTTCACTCCAAAATGAAGCCAAAGATTTTATAATAATTATTATTAATGTATTAATGCGTATATTAGATTTCAATATCACTACAACATTCAAATTGAAACAAATATGAACTAGATTGCATTTATATAAGAGATTAATTATCATTTTATCCCTTTAGAACCACTCACATGAATAAATATATACCACCCTTGCTTTATAGGTGACTCACTTGTAACACATTATTTTATATGTATGAATTCTCATGATTGTGAGAGACGGCGGGAAAAGGTAAAATCTTCTCTCTCTATCTTTTTAAATGAATTTTATTGGGTGGTGGGTGTTTGTGAAAAATTAGCATGAGGGGGGTGTTTGTGACTTTTTCTTTAAATAATGGCAAATAAATCCTTTTGTTTGGCGCAAATAATATTTTAATCACCCCGCGTTTGGCGCAACACGGGACTTTATTAATTAATTATTATTTTATCCCTTTAGAAAATTTTCAATAGGTGGTATTATTTTATCCATGATTGTCCTAAAATCATAAATAATCAAATTTATTAATGAAAATAACCACCCAAAATCAACTAATAAAATTCATTTCTTTTATAATATGGCATTTTTATTTATTTTTTATTAAATGAAGGTATTTATAAGAAATTTCAATTTTAGAAAAAATGGTAATATTAGAATTTGAAACTGTACTTAATACCTAGTTCATAAATATTGTACGTGATATAGAACTTTTCTCCCAAAAGAGTTTTTTACAAAACTTATTTATAAATAGAAGAATCGCATTAGTTAAAAAAAATTGTGCACAACAATTAAAACTGCATATGTTTTTAAAAGAAAATCAAGTTGTTATTATATAATGTTTGGACTTGTAATCCGAAAACTCCATCAAATGCAAAGTTTATTAAATTTTTATCCAACTAGTCCTTATTCTGTCCGATCCCTCGTTAATCCTTATCCGACCGATTCCTTTTCCTATCATATCTCCACATAATTCCTATCCGATCAATTTCGACTCTTATCTTATCCGGCATTTATCCTATCCTACTTCTTTATCCAGTGTGCCAAATGCACCCTAAACGTAATCTATAATTTTGAGGACCAGCAAATAATTTCTAAAACTTCAAGGGCCAGCATGTTATCATGAAAGTGGTAGAGTCAACATGCAATTTAGTGAAGCATTAGGACCTGAACGTAGTTATTTTTGGAAGTCTTGGATTGATTATTGTAAATTTTGAGTACTTGCATGTAATTGCGTAAAGTGCAAGGGTATCTGTCTGTCCACTATAGTAAAGTTTGATGACCCTCAAATATTTATCATAAAGTTGGAGGACAATTAGGACAATTAATGTGGATATGAATACCTTCATATTATTTTTTTTAACATAAAGGAAAGAAATATTATAGCAGAAAAGAGTTAAAGATTACATGACCTTCCTATACAACATAAAGTTTTGCCATACATATCATTATTTGCCGCATCCAAAAGAGAGGAGGGAACATTATCATAATATATATACAAAAAAGAGTTATTTTTTCCTAGAGAAGCTAAACCATTCGCCATCCTATTAATTTCTCGGTGGCAAAAATTTATCCAAACCTTGTCAAATTTCCGAATTAGGGCCCAAATATCCTTCACCATCTTGTGATGCATTTGAATCTTCTTCGAGTCCCTGTGAAGCATTTGTAAGACATAATAAGAATCAGTTTCAATATGTATTTGTATAATATTTTTGTGTTTGAGCCATAATTAATCCATCTCTAACAGCCATAGTTCAGCTAGGGTATTAGAGGCTTTTGCTAATATTCATTGCAATGCCAGCCATACCCGTATTACTAGATGAGGCCCCATCAATATTGAGTTTAAAAGTCGTGTATGAAGAGGGGTGCCAAGCTAGATGAAGAATGTTTTTATAATTACTCTTCGTGGCCTGGAGAGGTTTATTAGCAGCATAAAATTGATTATAGCAGTTGTTTGTTATTCGTAAAATGTGATCACAATTAATTGAAGTATTGCGGAAGATAGCATTGTTACGAGCCTACCACATAGACCAGAAAAGGAAATGAGTTTTGCAATATTAAGTCCCTGGCATGCATGCATGACTACGAAAAAACAATTGAATAAAGTTCAAATGTTCCCAATCTACCCAGTTAATTCGATTTCGAATAGATTGAAAAAGAGGGTACTTCAGAAAGCAATGAGTAGTCTCATCAATTTCCCCACAAAGAGAACAACTTGGCGAAGGAATAATAATTTTTTAAAATAACAGATCTGCTGTGGGTAAGGAACCATTCATAATTTGCCAATAGAAAATTTTGATTTTGGGAGGACAATGCAATTTTCAAAGTTTATGCCAAGGAAATTGTGGAAAAAGTAAGTTATAAAATTTTTCGTAAAACCAATAATAAGTAGATTTGATCGTAAAAGATCCATAGGAATTTGGAGTCCACAGAGGAGCATGAGAGCTTTGAGCGAAAGGAATAGGAATATACCCCAAATGCCGTGGAGAATCCGGAGAGGAACCGATTGAGTTAATTTATCCATATCCCAAGTAATTTTGATAAAGTTTGACAACCTTCGTGTTGTATTTGAAAGGCTCGAGGACTAGGATGTAGTTCTTGTAAAGATTGAGGACCTTAAATCTAATTATAATAAAGCCTAAGGACCCGTATTTTGTTATTGTGAAGTTCAAAGACCCGGATGTCGCGCTACTGAAATGCTTGAGGACTTGCCATGTAATTACCGTAAAGCTTGAGGACCTTCTAAACTAAAAGGATCATCTTTTAGTTGAAGACATGAATAAGCTTATCATGAATTTATCTCCCCGATTATTAAGTTTATTATCGTACATCTTGAGGACTTGTATGTGATTATAGTCAAGCCTGTGGACATTAATGTATTTATTGTCAAGTTTGAAGATCAATGTAGATAATGAATAGAAGACGTCTATGTAAGAGCATCTCCAACAATGCTCTCTATTTTAGAGAGCATTTTTTTCAAAATAGAGAGGATCAGTATAATAGAGAGCGTCTTGGAGATGCTCTAAGAACTGCAAAAGTACCATCATGTCTACAATGAAAAAAGGACGTCTATGTAAGAAGTGCAAAAGTTAGAGGACCTGTAAATAATTAGCTTCAAGATTGAGAACCTGAATGTAAAAAATAGTGCTTTCCTTCATACATACCTACATAAGTGAAAAAGAAAAAGGTTAAAAATGCACAAACATGCCATTAAATACTTACAATATATGTGACATTAAAGGGCCAAAACGTTTCTAAAAGCATTAAGCATTCATTATCTCAAATCACCATGTACCAACCCTAACTTTACATACAAACTACAAACTCAAAGAAGCTATTATCCAGTAACTTTAGAACACAAATCTCCCCCCACAAGAAAGCTTCATTTCATTGCCTAATGGTAAGTTCAGCTCTAAGATTAAGAACCCCATTGATAAAATAAAGACTGTCTTCCGCCATGAATGCCGTCCAAGGTATGCCAAACAAGTTCCTATACCCTACAGCCTTCCCACCGGTGAAGGTATAATTCCCTTTATACTTGCTAACATAGTCCTCGTTTGGCTTTGACCTAGCCGAAAACTCGTAGTCAACCGCAAAACTCACCGACCCTTTCTCTTGCATCCCCAAAAACAGCCCAAAGCAATGGAACGAGCTTTGTTGGTCCATATTACAATGCGGCCGACAAAAAGAACCCTTGACCGCCCAAATGGAACGCTTGAGAGTAGACCCGACCGGCTGGAAAAAGATTCCGGCATTCCTCGTGCTTTAGGTCCAAATACACGATGCACTGCTGACGAGGCAGCTCGAACTCCACCACCTTGACAGGGCGGTACTTGTAGGCACGCTCAACGAAGCGCCGGAACAAGGCTCCAGTCTCACCATCAGCAAGGTGGCGCTGCCGGTATGGCGCCTCGGCTTTAAAGAAAAGGGCCTCAAGGACAACCTTGGAGGCGAGTTCAGGTTCGAAGTCGGAGCACGCAAGTACTTTCTTGAGCTTTCGACAGGTCATGTAGGGGAACCGGATAAGGCGGGTGAGGCGGTTCCCGATGATTTCTCGTCTTTCGTCGAGTTTCGGGTAATGTGTCCGGGACCACTTCAGAACAAAATCGTAAACTGTGTCCTCTGATGCTACTTGGAGATCATCACTGGATAATACGGCCTCGATTCCAGCCAAGGGTAGATTTAGCACCTCGTCTTGGAACCTAGTAAAAAATAGAAGAAAGAAATGTCACTTGTGAAATATGCAATTACAAAGTGAAGAATTGAGGCCTCTTGTTAAACAGGAAATTTCGGCACTGGTTTTATGGATTTAGAAGGAAAGCCAAAGAAAGGCGAAAAAAGCACTTCCCCTCTCATCTAAAGCCTTGCATTATGGGTGAAAATTGTGCGATGAAACACCAGAAATTGACAGTTACATACTTCTCCACGAAACACAAAGGCAATCAATTACCCTTTAGATGCCTTTTCATAAATCCCTTTCCACAAAAATCAATTACTATTTGCTACCAAAAAAACCCTTAGTTCATAAAGAAATTGGACATATAGGGCTTGTCCAATAAAAATGTCAAAAATGATTGAGAACACTACTAAATTTATGAGAAGTTGGAAAAAGAGTTGAGTGACTTCATGAGAGGTTTTCCCATGGAATCAGATTCTTTTGGGGATAGGTAAGAAAAAATTTCCAAGAAAATTAAAAAGAGGAAAAAAATGATGAATATCTTACCAAATCACTCCTCTCTTTTTTCAGCTTCTCATAAATTAAAGGTGGGTTTGATATTAAAAAAAAAAGTTGGAAAATGATTGAAAAGACTACTAATGTTTATGAGAAGTTGGAATAAGTAGTAGTGAATTGGTGAAAAGTTGTATTAGGGTCCATTTGTTAACAAGTTGGAAATTAAGTTGGGTGATGTAGTGATACGTTGTCTTACTTTTTCCCTTTTTCTATGGAATAAAATTCTTTCAACAGTGATGAAGAAAATTTTTCCATAAAAACTAAGGAAAGATGGAGATCATCTACACATAAAATAAGCACGAGAGGGAGAATGTCTCACCAAATTACTCATCCTATCTTCTAGCCTCTCATAAAAAGCAATTCTTTTTCTAATCATTGTCGAACTCCATTATCAAATGGACCTTGCATTTTCGATTTTTCCATGGAATCAAATTCTTTGGCAATGGGTAAGAAAAAAATTCCATAAAAAAAATGGAAAACATCTTCCCAAATCACTCGTATCTTTTTCCAGCTTATTATTAATTTATCAGGAGTTTTCAATATTTCCTAAATGTTTTTATCAAATAGACCCATAGTAGCATTTTCAATCATTTTCCCACTTTTCTATCAAACGGACCCCTGAACTTTCCACCAACCAACGCAAAAAGAAATTAAAAAGGGGGTGGAAGAGCAACTCACTTGGTTATATCCTTATAACGTGCAGCAAGAAACTGCTTTGCTGTATCTGTTAGTTGCTGCACAGCATCAGCCAATAAAATGCTAGAAGGAAGGTCTAAATAAAGCAAGGCAGATTCACAGGTCATAGGTAAATTCCGCAACAGATGGCTGCAGTATCTCATGCATGAAGCAACCTCAAACTTGTCAGCAGCCATTAGCACATCGAGCAGAGCAGAAGGTGTGGTTGTTGATAAAGTATTACTGTACATAAAATTCAGTAGTTCCATAAGGGCAGCTTCTTCTGTATTGATGGAGAAAAAATAATAATAAGCTCATAGGGTATAGTAAATCGATTGTTTGCAACAAGTTTAGGGAAGAAAAGGAACAATTAAAACCTCCAAATGGGTTCAATTGGAACAACGGACCCATGTAAAAGTTAAACCAACTACGTATATATATATACAGCCCCACTCTAGAGTGGACAGTCCCCCTCTTTAAGAAAAAGAAACACAATCCATTGAGGGGTAAATGTGCCAATTTTTCAAAGGAATTTCCTGGAGATGATTTTTAGGATGAGTAGATGACCTCCATCAAATTCCATCAAAAATCCAATCTAGAAATGGGTATTAGTAAACAGTTGATATATATATTTTGCAGCTAAATTTTTTTATGATCATCTCACTGACTTTTGGATTCAGTTTTTTCATAAAACTTGGTGGAGGTGATCTACTACTCATAATATAGATATCTTTTTATAAAGGGCTTTTTCGAGTTACCCCCCAATTCTTAATGCTTATTTTGAGATACCCCCATTTTCATAATCCTTTGACTTAACCCCCTAGAATTTGACAGAGTGCTAACACCATCTAAATTTCGTACAAGTTGACCAAAATACCCTCACCTTCAACCTTGGTCATTCTCCTTCATCCCTACCAAAGAACAATAATCTTTCCCCATCTATCTAAACTTAAACCCAAATTAAAAGGTAAATCCAACAAATCGATCTCACTAAATTTTCTACAAATCTCACTCTCTCTCTAAACCCAAATTATATATACAAATCTCAATTTTCTCTTTAAACCCAAATCAATTGTGCAAATCACACATTCTTTCTCTAAACCCAAATCTTAGTTTCTCTCTTTAATACTCTTCTCTATCTACAATATCATTTTTTGTTTGCAATTGAAACACCCGAGCAAACAATTTTGAAATTGAGCACATTGATATCCAAATAAACAAACCATTGGTATGTTTCTTTAGTTCGTTCTCCATTTGCACCAAGGTCCGAACAATCCTCCTCCAATGTCCGGAATCTGGATCGTTCTCCATTTTCAGTTCGTTCTCCATTTGCACCAAGGTCCGAACAATCCTCCTCCAAGGTCCGGAATCAAGATCGTTCTGCATTTTCAGTTCGTTCTCCATTTGCACCAAGGTCCGAACAATCCTCCTCCAAGGTCCGGAATCTGGATCGTTCTCCATGTTCAGTTCGTTCTCCATTTGCAGTGATGGTGGTATTTCCACGGGCCATCGTCGCTGTAGCATTCCTATTCAACAAAGACAACACTGCCGGAATCTTGATCGTTGGTCGATTGGTGTTCTTGTAATCACCTCCCCTGCTTTTCCACCTACTGAATTTTTCTTTAATCCAAAGAAAATTCTAAATCCTCTTCATTCGTTCTCTTCCCAAAATTTGGGATTTCTCTTAGATTTATATATATACGTATGTATATGTGTATGAAGTTGCAAAATTTAGAGATAGAGAGAGAAGAATCGTAGAGGGTGTGAGATTTTAGAGAGAAATTTTGGGTGTGGTGTGCAGATTTTATTTTAGAGAGAAAATTGGAGTAGAAAAACCGTGATTTTGGGTCTGTAGATTTGAGTAGCAAATTTAATTTTTGTTTGATTTATTCTGATGGTTCAATTTGGTGGGGAAATCAGGATTCATGTGTACGGATGAATGATATTGAATTGTAGAGAGAGAAAATAATTAGGGTTTACATTAGAGATAGAGAGAGGGCTAGATGAAGAAGACAATGGCAAATTCATAAAAGATCATTGTTTATAACGGATTGCAGACGGTGTTAAATTCTGGGGGGTTAAGATAAAGGATTATGAAAATGGGGGGTATCTCAAAATACGCATTAAGAATAGGGGGGTAACTCAAAAAAGCCCTTTTATAAATTTTCATGAGAATAATTAATTTATTTACCCTTCCAAAAAGGCATCCCTTCTTTCTGTTAGAGACGGAATCCGTCCTTATAGCCTAGCTTTTTATATATACATGTTAAGGGATGATGGTTGAGATAAAAGATTGGATGGTTGAGATACAAGATACCTTTTAAAAGGTTGAGATGCATATATGCTTTTAAATGCAAGATGTGCATTAAGGGTGGAGATGCTTTATGATTTTTTAAGGCTTGATAGTGCCTTTGGCACGGGGCACAAATTATATAAAAGATATATATATATATAGGGAACATTTCTCATACATACCAAACCATACATATCATATATATATATGGATTGGCCTTTTGAGGGAGTCAATGGATGGATTTTTTTATGAAACTTGGTGAAGATGATTTCCATGATTAATAAATCATCTCCACCAAATTTCATCAAAAATTTAACCGGGAAGTGGGTTAACTAAAAAATTGATATATATGGGCAAATCTGGCCATTGAAATTTCAGATGTTTAGTCAACCCACTTCCCGATTGAATTTTTTTGATGAAATTTGGTGGAGAATCTGGAGATGATCTACAAATCATGAAGATCATCTCCGTCAAATTTCATCAAACAATTATTCCATTTACCCCCTTTAAAAGCCCCAATCTGTTTATATGGTATGTGTGTTTGGTACATATGGGAAATTTTTCATTTATATATAAAGTTATAAACCACATGTATCTTTAAAAGTTCAGAGATTTTCATTTCATATGAATCAATTAACATTGTACACAAGAAAATTGAACAATGACTACAAAAAAAAAAAAAGAATTGCTTTTGAATTTACCAGAAGCATGTACTCGTAGCGTTACATGTCTCTGTTCTGACTCTATCATCCCATTTGAGAATAACTACAAAAAATGCGGTATATAAGAAGTTATACCAGTAATCCAAGCTTTGAAAGCAGGCAGCATAAAAAAGCTTATAAAAATCCCCCACCTTATAGAAAAAAGGACTCTTTGCAGCCAAAATTGGAGAACTTATGTGTATGGTCTTCACTCTAAGAACGGTTGGATCGTCCATGCTCCAAGATGGGTCATTGCTCGTAGCTTCATCACCTACAAAAATATCAATTAATTTGGAAGCATAAACCAAACAGAATGTAGTATATTAGACAAAGAATACAAACAGCTAAAAAAATATAACCGAGAGCTACCAAATTTCAACTTCAAGTTTCCATGGAATGAGACAGACACAGAGATATATTGTGGGCATTGTTGACTTTGCCCCTGTTTTTTAACATGAAATTAGACTTGACCCTCTTTTCATAATTATTTTGCATCCTGCATATGGGGGAATCTCAAAGAATTTGCATAAAAATTGTGTGTATGTCGCGCGGGGTGGGGGGGATGTCTAATTTGTCTATCTAACGTAATCCTTTGTTTTACGTACATAATTCTTTGAGATTCCCCCAAATACCAGGGGCAAAGTAAGAATTATGAAAACAAGGAGGTTTAAATCTAATTTTGCATATAAAATGGGGGGCAAGTCAAAAAATCCCATTCATTATTCATCACAGAAGCTATCAGAACTACGAGTCTCGATCAATCAAAATCTTGTGTGTGGATATCAAGATTCCTAATCAATCAGAATCTTACAATTGTAATAAAAGAGGTCCTAAAAGAAAGTGAAATGCGTACTAGGTTGATTCATATTTATTCCACCACCTGAAGGTGATTCCTCAATCATCGCCACAGCATCCTCATCTTGATTTTCATAAGCAACACCATCATCTGTATCTGGCATATTACAGTTCAAAATCTGCTCCCCTAGATGTGTGCCCACATCCACAGCTAGGGGGAATAAAAAAAATACCCTAAAGTCAGTGAAACCAATTCATATAGTCATAAACAATAGTTCAAAAATAAAATAAAAAAACTGTTTTGATTCACCAGAGAGAATGTAAAGTAGAATACTAAAACAGAGGATATCCATAGATAAGGCAATTAAATATGTTTCGCCATATTTTGGGAGTAATGAGGTCAAACTTTTAAGCAGATAGAAGAAAGCAAATGGTTTCATGGTACAGAAAGACAGGTATCATACATTCAAATATACAAAAGGAGCAGCTTGATGATACAGAAATTGTGGTGGAAATACGATGAAAGTTGATTTTATAAATATGGCAAAGGATCTTCTTGACTATTTGATAGAACTCCACAGTCCACACCCACAGTGTGCATCATTTGAACTCAAAAACCCATTTTCTCAACACTCTGGAGGAAGACATGAGAGCAATCGAATTAATGAGAAAATATTCGATACAATGGTTATAGCGCCACATGTTATCACATATCCAATGAAATTCCAGGGAATCAATGACTCATGAGATTGAGGAGAGAGAAATGCACACTTTCCTGGAATTTCATTGGATATGTGATAACATGTGGTGTTGTAACCATTGTATTGAATATTTTATCCTCCCTAACCAAACTCGATTGTCCTAGAGTCGTTAAATTAGACATACTTTTTGTGTCTTCTTCCAAGATCGTACTACTTTCTGTACAAAAGAACATCATATAACAATGCCACAACAGCAGCCCCCCCCCCCCTCTCTCTCAAGTTTGCCGAATCAACTAATAACCTGCGCTCGTGTTTGATATGAACAAATAGAATTGACAACATTTTGGAGAGACTTCTAGAAATATTTCTTGGCCTATGCTTGAAGCGTTGTATAAAGAGCTAAATTCATGCTTGAAGTGTTGTGTAAAGAGCTAAATTCCCACCATTGTACTGTACTGCCCCATTCAACTGGAAATACATACATCAAAAATGGGAGAAAACTAATGGTAGAATAAATATCAACTATAAATTCTTGTGGTTTCATTCCACTTTAAGAATCACAGATATTGCATCGACTTAGTTTTCTCTTTAACAATAATTGATTCTCAGATTTTGCGATTACTAGTTTGACCAAATTGAAACCCGTTCATACAACACCATCTTTCTAATACCTAAGAAATTATACATAACCAAATAACAAAGTTCCCATTAAAACCTCTCAAAACCTAACTTCCTACTGGGATTTAAATACACACGTACATAGAAACAGTACACAATAATTAAACCCTAAACAGTAAACAACCAAAAACCCTAGACATGTGCCTGTGATTGATTGCATAATTGGACTCGCCATTACCTTCTTAGTATCCTCTCTCGCCTCTTGGGATGTGCAGTTATGTTTGGCAGGATTTGCAGTTTTCTTTTTGCCAAACATAGTAATCACAAAATTTTCATATTCCAAATTCAAGAAAGTTAAAGAAACCCCATTAAAACCTCACAAAACTCAAACTCAAACTTCAAAAAAAAATGACAAAGTGCGGCAACCTAGAATAGGGGTCCATATCAAATTCATCCTTATTGAAATCCATTACAACCAACGTGTAATCGCCATATATCCATGTAGAATTGACTCATAAACAATAGCATAACAATACATATTATTTAAACCCTAAGACATTGAACAACTATAAACCCTAGACATGCGTATATGATTGATTATTTATTATTTATACAGAGAGAATTGGAAACAACTCACCATTATTACTATCTTTCTTAATATCCTCTCTCCTCCTCTTCCGATTCCGGTCCCACTCCGAAATGCTATAAATTCCCTCGCCGTCGGATTTGGAATCGGAAACATCCGGCATTATTTCGATCCTCAGAATCCTATCGGAGAAATTGCTATCGTTGAAGGCGAACGCGAAATCGGAATCGGAGCTCGATGCGATGGTCCCACCGCCGGGTGAGAAGTCGGAGTCCATGATTGTACGAGAATCCAAGAGGTCCACCTTCAATTGTTTCATTCACAACAGCAATAAAAAGAGGGAGAGAATTGAATTTGTGAATTTGAAATTTTGAAAAAAGGAAACCCTAATTAATTACAACAAGTATCGAAGAATTGATTCGTTCTGAAAGGAAGAACCGAAGGAGAGGTTGAATTATAATTGAAGAAATTGAGAATTTTGAAAAGAGAAACCCTAATAAATAAATAAAAGGAATTAAAAGAGGATATGAATGAAGAAGAACGATTCAGATGGTGACAGAGCGAAAGATTCTGAGGAGAACGTTACCAATACCAACACATTACACATCCAACAACCTACCTATTATATCCAAAACTAAATCCGTTAGCTCTATCTTTTATTTTTTTCGGCTTTGATGGGAAAATCGGTTAACTTCGGGAAAAAGACAAAAAATAAACAAATTAATAATAATGAACAAATAAATCCTAAAGTTTGCTCCTCTAATCAATTTTACCCATGATGTTCTAGTGTTCCGAATTCTTCCCCCAAAGTTTATAAGTTTTATAAGTTTCATATCTTTCACAGTTAACCTCCTAAACTATTAAACACGGCACTAAACTCCCTTAATTTATATTTTGCTAATACTTAAGCTAATTTTTATTGGGGGCTACTATTGACACTCCAATTCAATCTCTAATACTCCATTTCTTTTTTAATACTCCACAAGTACACTTTATATCTTCTTAACATTCCTAACACTCTATATTTAATTTTAAAATTAATTAATACTAATTTAAAAAATACCCGACTCCATTCAACTCTCACCACTCCACTCTCGTTTTCTATACAATTCAAAAAAACAAATCACACCACTCACCCTACAAATCTCATCTTCAATCTTCATCTTCTAACTTATTTCCCAATTTAGTCGTTTCCTCTTAAACTTTTTTGTTATTGGTTAAAAAGAAAGTTTCGCCATGTGTTATTGATAAAAATCTATTATATCTGTTTTTTTAAAAGAACAAATAAGAGTTTTTAGTTTTGGCCGGTGCACACAGCACATCAAAACAAGTTCTGCTATGGATAAAGGTTTACTTGGTTCTTAAAAATTGAGTATTGTTCATCATACTCGGTCTAAAGGAAGTGAGTAAAGCACAAGTCACTCGGTCCTAAGGAACCGAGTGGAATTGGAAAAATGACCCAAGCCTAACTTGGTTCCTTAGGACCGAGTAACCTGTATTTTACTTGATTCCTTTGGGCTGAGTATGACGAACAATATTCGGTTCTTAGGAACCGAGTAAACAATCTTTGTGGTTTTTTTTTTAATTTTTTTTTGTGTTTATTTGTATCAAATGATCTATAAATAAAAAGAAAACGTAAAAGAACAACAAAAATATAAATATCAGACTTCTTTTGAAGATGGATGATGATTTGAATGGTAGTGGCGGCGGTGGTGGTGGAGAGGAGGAGGAGGAAGAAGAAGAAGAAGAAAAGAGTTTTAATTAATGGATATACAATTAATTTGGGTTTAAATGATGAGTTTAATGTTTTAATCATTAATTAAAAATGAAAAAAAACTGGTGCGTCAATAGAATAATCAATCTTTTTTATGGAGTGTTAGAGAGTGAATTAGTGTATGTCAATAGTAGCACCCTTTTTATTAGTATTCATCACTGGATGTGTGTATATATGTGTGCGCTTATGTATATGATAATATAAACATAACCTTAAATGTAATTTCTTTGTTCATCTCTTTTAACATTCATTAAATCACTTGTTTTTTTCTCCGACTTCTCAAAAAAATTGATAGTATTTTCATTCTGCAATTTTTTTTATCTAACTCACTGTAAATATATATTAATTCTCATTCTATTTTCCCAATTTTCCCTTTTGTGCAAGAAAAGTAAAGATAATAAATGTTTGGTACTTTTTCACTAAATATATGGGAGAACAATTTATGTAGTTGGACAAAAATTTGGTGGTAAGTGTTTGTTACTTACTCCAATCCAAATGGATCAAATACATAAGAGAAATGTCTTGATATTTCAATGGTGGAAAAATAAGGGGGTTACTTTTCCTTGTTTTTTCAACTAATTTGTTGTATTTAAGTGTGAATTATATCCTTTTTAATGGACTATAATTATAGATGGAATAACATGTAAAATAAGGAAGAGGAAATAATGAGCGATGTGACTAATAAAAAAAGATCTTTTCTCTTTAAAAAAGATTATAAAGATGGAGGTAATAAAGATAAGTGTGTGTATTTTAGAGGTCGTACAAAAGTATGTGGTGTTTTTTACTATTGATTATATATTTTTCTAAAATTATTAAAACTAAAATAAGATATTGTGATATATATGTGCGTGTATGTTGTACTATATATTTGTGAGTTTATATATATAAAGAGATCATTATCAATGATGACAAATGGATATTACATTAGTATTGAGCTTTTGTATTTAGGATTGGGAGAGAGAGGGGGGACAGATAGGGAGAGAATGTTAGGCTTATATATTTAATTAGTTTGATTCAAATGTCAAGAATTCGTTTTCATTGTAATCGTTTCTACGTCAAATGAATAATTGAAAATGTGACTTTAACGGAAGCTCACCGAACTTACTGGATGCATTGAAAAGATTTCCAAGATCTCAGCTAAGTTGTTTACATGGTTTGATTCAAAATCAAGGTGGTGGTTGAGCATTAAAATCGAAAATAAAAACTTTTTTAGTCAAACTTGCATTTTGAGTTTTACAGGCGTTTTTCTTAAACCCGTTGTGTTCTATCTACTTAGATTGATGATGAAACTCTTGAATAATGTTCTTAACATGTTCCAAGAGGTGCCACATGGATTTGGGCAAATCGGAGTTCAAACGGATAAAAACAACAAAAAACGAGAAAAACCGAAAAATCGTCGTAAAAAGTGGAAAACATATACCGAACTGGTACAAGCAAAAAACTTGGACCGGTCCACCTTGTGGAAATTTCCCATAATTGCTTTCCCAAGATCGGTCCGATATGACCTTTTTTGGACTAATCACCAAACGTAAAACCTCGTTTTTAAGCTTTTTAAACCTATTTCAAGTAGGATTTGGTCATGGGCTTTGCCTATAAATAAAACCCATTAGTTTGAGACACTTTTTAAGAGATTTTAAAGCAAATTTAAATTTCAAACGCTCTAGACTTTTTAAGAATTTACCATCACCACCTAGGTTTTATTCATGCCATATAAATTTTCTCGTTATTTCTTTCTAAAGAACTATGGTTTCAAACATTTGAGAGATCATACAAGAGCGGCTTTGGTTGAGGTTGAACTCAAGTCAAGTGAGAATCTTCGATTTGATTGAAGCGAGAAGTGTTAACGTGATAAAAAGATATCGTAGATGGTGGTGAAGGATTGTGAACAAGATCGAGAAAGATGCGACGTGTAAGCTGTTAAAGCGAAAAAACACTATGCTAAGCCAGCTGGGAATTGGATTCTTTGATCAATGGATTAACATGACTATTGCATACTTTGTGGGGAAGCAATTATTATAAGTCACCGAGTCTATAATTTCGTTTCGTTTATAGTGAAGCACTGTCGGTTAGTCGATATGATTAGTCCTTCGCAAGTAGAGATACATCGTTACTTCTTGTTGTTGTGAATTGATTTTTTGTGGTTGCTTAATTGATATAAATTACTAGAAAAAATAACACATGATTTTGATAGTGCTAAAATTAATTAGACTTAGGGTTTTAATTCCGCTTATTAAATCTTAATTTGTTTTTGATAAAAACCCTAAAATCAACCTAAGCAATACAATCCTCAAATTCTGCACGTATAATTTCAAAATTTTCAGGAATGAGGTGGCTATAGGTGGGTTGAAAAAGATAGTGATGAAAGTTAAATTAAGAAGGCTTGGTGTCACTTTTAAAAAGTTCAGGGGTTAAGTGTTAGAAAGTTGGATTGAATTACTAAGTGTGTTAAAGCCAGGGTTAAATTGCCGCATTTATAAAATTGTAGGGAAATAATTGGGAAAATTGGAACATTAAGGGTGAAATTAATCAGAGAGGCAAACTTCATGGCTTTTTTGTATTTTTTTTATATTAATATTCTTCTCTGTCCTCAAATTGAAACCAAAGCATAATATAAAGAGAGAATTTATAAATTTCTGATATTTAATTGAATGAACAAGACTCTTATTTATAGGAATTTAGGTTTACATGCAAAGTGACATATATAATTACGTGTCACACAACCATCAACTCAAGAATGTGGCTGCGCTAAAGCTTTGCATCATCGTGCTATAGTTGGTCCACCTCGTGTTATAACTACGCATCATCTTGATGATGGTTTTGCTGGATTTGCATTGTCGTTCTAGTAGTTTTGCATCGTCATGCTATAGTTAGTCCACCTCGTGCTATAGCTATGCATTATCTTGCTAGTAGTTTTGCATTGTCATGTTATAGGTCACCTCGTGCTTACAAAGAGAAATATAATGCACATTCACACTAATAAATATTTATAACACTCCCCTTTAGATGTACACCATAAGAATGTGCCTCGTTAAAACCTTGCTAGAAAACCCAGTAGAGAAAAACTAGTAAAGGAAAAAAGAGTACAACATGCTATTGATTTTTGTAACTACCTCTTTAAAACCTTGACTGTGGAAAAATAATGCACTGTATAAGTGATGTGAATACCCCCTTGATGAAGACCTCATTATTGGTCAAATGTCCGTCTCATGACGATGCTTTGTACCAACATCATGAATATTATCGTTGGTAATGTTTTAATCACTAAATCAGTGAGGTTATCAATAGAATGTATCTACTAGATGTCAATCTCATGGCTCTATTGGAGCTCATGCGCATATAATTTTTTTGGAAAATTCTATCAAATTTGATGTATCCTTCTTTGACTTGTGTAATGCATGCAGCATTATCTTTATGGATTAAGTATCGGAAAGTAATTTTGCATGTGCTTTTTACGTAATGGATTAAGGATATTAGCTACATGTACTTATAATTTGCTTCATGGAGTGCAAGTATTTTAGAGTGATTAAATGATGTAGCTATCAAATTTTGCTTAATAGATAGTCATAGATTGCAATATTTTCACACATAAATATAAAGCATGTTTGTGAACAAGTTTTGTAAGGATCTGAAATATATCCAACATTTGGATATGATTTTAACTAAGAAGTATTGAGTGTCGAATCGGGGTGGAACTAAACTTGGTAAACAAATTTATTGAAAATGAAATATCTAGTATATTGGGCGAAGTATAATAAGGTGCTTATAGCGCTCAGATATGATACTTTAGAACCAAGGATTGTTTTATTGTCTTCTTTTAAGCGAAATGGATCATTATTTATATCAAATGATCTCACAACTAGTGGGGAGCTTAATGGATAAGATTTGAACATATTAAAGCGTTTCAGGATTCTTTTCAGTAATATTATTTGATGAACTAAGACTCCATTTGGGTTGTGTTCAATTTGTAAGCCAAGATAATATTTTATTGTCCCAAGATCTTTTATTTCGAATTCTTTCTTTAAAGATTCAATTGCCTTGGTAAACTATTATGGAATACCAATTAGGTTGATATGATCGACATTCATTGCTGTTAGGTTATTTTTATTGGCTTAATTCTCTCGACAAAATCACATTTTTATTTTGTAAATGTTTTATTCATGTTCACACTTGATGGAACGCAAAAATATAGAAGCCGCAATCTCAAGATCATGTCCGCATTGGCTTGGAAAGGTGTAAGATCTTTTATCACAGGTGACGGATTTTCATTGGTTCTTAAAAAGGTTTTCTAAAAGCTTCCTTTGAATATTCAAAGGAGAAATTCAAATTGGATTTTTCTTCAAATAAGTTTTCTAAAAGCTTCTTTTGAAAATTCAAAGGAGAAATTCAAATTAGATTTCTTTTCCTTTTTAATCGTGTAGATCTTTCTGGAAAAACTCAAAATAAATCAAGTTTAATGTTTTTAAACAATAACCAATTTGAGTGTTTTGGATACTCCTAATCAAGTACAAAACACATAAAAAATTAAAATAGCAATTTTTGTTTTCTGCGGAGTGGTATGCCCAAATTCAAATACCAGTTCAACTGCGTTTAAAAGAAGCTGAATTCTACAGTTGCGGACAGGTATGCCAGTTTTATAGATCGGTCTGGCGTATAAGATTTTCTTTTTTTTTTTCAACTGCGGATCAGTATGCTAATTTGCCAATATTGGCCCAGCGTATAACTTTTGCTGAGTTGTCTTTTTCATCCATTTGCCCACTTACTCTTCTTTACAACTTGTATCACGATTTTCAAGGCACGAATTACATTGAACCTAGGCTCATTTTTTAGATATTTTCAAGCAAGTTGCATAGCTTTTTAAACCTTGAATCTTCTATATAAACAAGGCTATGCTATATCATTTGAACAAGCTTTTCTTTTGGAAAAACATTAAACATACTTTTGCTTTTGAAAAGCAAAAATCCTCCACCACCTAGAATTTGATTTTTCATGTCAATCTTTTGAGTTCTTCATAAAAAGAACAACAAATCCCAAATTGTGAGAACGGTATGATACCGTAACGAGTGATTCGTTGTGAGACTATTCGTGTGATTCGAATAGAAAGACTATGAGCACCGGAGGTGGGGACTACAACTCTTCTTATGTGACTCAAGTTTGTAAGTCTGTATTTGTGATTAAATTGTCTGTAAACTCTTGTGTTTTATAGTGTAAAGTTCTTGAGGATTAGTCCTTCGTAAGTAGAGATACCTCGTTAATTCTGGTGTTGTTTGAATTGTTTTTTGTGTGAATGATTTTTGCATGCTAGACAAGATCAAACAATCTTTTCAAAATTAAAATTGGTAGAAACCTAGAATTTACTTTTACAATTTTTTTATTTTTAATCAATTTTATTCAAGTAACCGGAAAATAACATATCTAGGTAATTTTCGTTTCCGCACGCGCTAGCTTACTAGCATTTTCAATTGCAATATAACCATATTCAATTTTCATAATAAATACACATGGACGAATGGGTTATTAATATATCATTCTTTCGCCAATTAAGCATAATCTATGTGTTTATATCTCTAAGTCTAATTTGAAGAATTATAATAGTACCTAAGTCCAAATAAACTTAATATTTTCATAAAACACATGTTGGTTTTTGTGGGCAACAATTTAAGCTTTGGACATTGTTTTGTTTTCTTATTATTTATTTTAACTTTTTAAACGACATTCTTACTTTCAACTACAAATTTTGTTAATTTAACTATGATGTCCGGTTCAGGCACTACCTAATATAAAGATAAGCGAAGCTCAATACATTTTTTTAAATTCAAATTGTATCACTACCTACTTTGCACAATAAGTGGGCATGGTTCAACCACAAAATATTAAGTTTAACCTAATCAATGGCTAATAATAATAATAAAAAAAAGTGGTTGTTTTGTGAGTTTTGACATATTAATTATGTCCTAAAAGGCAAATACAACTCCAACCTAATCAACAGTCAATAGTTCAATTTTTCTTATTGTTTGTTGAGAGATGGAACGTTTATTAAGTTCAAAAAATAGATGAATATGTTTATTTGAAAACGGAAAACGTATTAGATTTTAGGATTATATTAATAAATTATTTATACAAAGAACAAAGTTTAAATGCACATTAAATAGAATATAAAATATCACACAAATTTATTTATTTATATTCATAATACGTCAAACAAGTGTCTTGTAGTATATAGAAAATAAACATGGGCTTATACTCTACTTTCCAAAATGTGTAACTGAAAGTATATGGGCTTCCCTGTTTCCTTAAAATCCAGAGTAAATTATACGAAGTGATTAAAAAAAATAAAAGTAAATTATATGGAACTTCTATTTTCATTAAGTATAATTTCAATTATGAACAATTTTTTTTCCTTTCAAATATTGCACACCTCATTTTGTTTTTGTTTCAATTTTTAACATTCATGGATGCAAGAGGAGTAGCAGGTGTGTTACAGAAAAAAATTAAAATAGAAACATTGTATTTTATATTATATTGCTATGATTTATTTCACCCATCTTTAAATTGTGTTGAACTTTTGATTTTTAATTTTACTCTTGCAATTTTTTATTTCATAAGAAATTGCTTACAATGGAAATCAAACATTCATCCTCATCCCTAAGCAATCAATGGCATGCTTAACCATTGGACTATCTATAATTTTCTTCAAATTATATATATACAAGTCACACACGTATCAAGTCTGTATGATAATATCATAATTAAAATGATAATTAAGTGCAGTATTTGAAACATTAGAAGAAACAAGGATAATATTTGCAAGATGAGTATATCGCAATTTACAATTTTTTCTAAGATAAGTTAATCATCGAAATTTTTTTCTTTTTGAAACAGAATCATCGAAAATAATTGATTACAAGCCTAGTTCTTTTAATTATTATTATTATTAATTTTTTTTAAAAAAATTGTGTGTCAAATGTGACTCCATGTATATGGGTCATGATTTCTGTTCTTGTAACCAAACAAAAAACAAGGCCCATAATGAAATTAAATTTTGGAAGAGCCCAATACAAAACATACGGTCCTTCGTCAAGCAAGAAGTAAACACTGAGGTCTTCTTTTCTTTTCTTTTCTTCTTCTTTTTTTTTTTCCACATATTAAAAGTTCGCCTCAAATCAAGAATTTGGTTTCATTTTTAAACCATAATTAAGGTAGCAGAGTTAAGATTAAGAAAATATTTTGTTTTTAACTATTAATTGTATTGAAATTAGTGAATATTTAAAAAAGGTGTTAAAATTAAACATGAAAGCTTAAGTTAAGAACATGAAATATATACAAACTATGCCTTGTTATATTCTATGGTTATAATTGTATTTACAGGTCCAATATTTGAACTTCACATACGCCCCTAAAACTTTACTAAGCCACATGAGTCTACTTAAAAGAATTGGCGAACAAAGCGTCATTTTCATTATTTTACATATGAGCTCATAGTTAATTGACAAATATTTTTATCTTTCGAATAAGTAAGTGCGATTCTTTTTAAGGTAAGATTTTGAAAAATAAATTATTGTGGCGAAAGTATATCTTCACATATGTGATCTAACTAAAAAAATATAGAAAAGAAGATATTTATGCTTTCTGAACAATTGCATTAACTTGAGAGTTGAGACTACCATATATGAGAGATCTACCTTAATTTGAAGTTTCTCTTATTGCCACTTTGGAGGGATAGAATGTGAACTTGATTCTAATTTTTAAAGCAATTATTATATGATATGCTTAAATAAGCAAACATTATCGGGCCATTTAATTGCAAGTTAAAAGATACTTGGAAAATAATTAATTTTCATTACAAATTGAGATCTAGAAAGGATATAAGTAAAAAATAACAAACAACTAGCATATTACCCATGCGATGCACGAACGTTTTATAAATTATTTTTTATAAGTATATATATATATATATTATATTTATTTTTGTGCATACATATCTATACTTATATAATTATAGTCAAGTTTTTTCAAATATAAAATTTATCAAATCAAATAATAAACATGAGTTTACATATACGACAAATAATAGTATACATTGAATAAACAAATTTTATTACATCATCTAGTAGATTGAAATACAAAAGTTAGCTTTTGTGTTCCTTCCAATTATTTTCGATATGAGACTTTAATTGTCATTATTAAGTATACATATCATATACTATTATAGTATTACAGAGGAAGTCATACTATCTCTCTTATTAATTATTATAATAATTGCCGTAATAATAACACACTTAATACTCTTTCTCTTATTAATTATTATATTAATTGCCTAATAATCTATATTATTTATTATAATAATAATTATTGTTAAATTGAGTAATAATTATAGTAATAAATAGTTTTTATTATGAAACTTTTATTTACTTATTTTTAAACTCTTTCATTTTCCATATTTATATCTATATTTAATAATGACAATTAAAGTCTCATATCGAAAACAATATTTAGAAGGAACACAAAAGCTAACTTTTGTATTTCAATTTACTAGATGATGTAATAAAATTTGTTTATTCAATTTATACTATTATTTGTCATTTATGTAAACTTATGTTTGTTATTTGATTTGATAAATTTTATATTTGAAAAAAAAATTATTATAATTATATAAGTATAGATATGTATACACAAAAATAAATATAATATATATACTTATAAAAAATAATTTATACAACGTCCGTGCATCGCACGGGTAATAAGCTAGTAAATATGAAAAATGAAAGAGTTTTAAAATAAGTAAATAAAAGTTTCATAATAAAAACTATTTATTACTATAATTATTACTCAATTTTACAATAATAATTATTATAATAAATAATATAGATTATTGGGGCAATTAATATAATAATTAATAAGAGAAAAGTATTAAGTGTGTTATTATTACGGTAATTATTATAGCAATTAATAAGAGAGATATTATTACTTCCTCTGTAATACTATAATAGTATATGATATGATATGATAAGAGAGATGGTATTAAGGGTGTTATTATTACGGTAATTATTATAGCAATTAATAAGAGAGAAAATATTACTTTCTCTGTAATACTATAAGGGTGCGTTTGGCGCATCGGATAAGAATGTAGGATATGATAGGATAAATGCCGGATATGATAAGAGTCGGAATTAGTCGAATAGGAATTATGTGGGATAGGATGGCAAAGGAATCAGTCAGATAAGGATTAAGCGGGATCAAACAAGATAAGGATTAGTCAGATAAAGATTTAATAAACTTTGCATTTGATGGAATTTCGGATTAGAAGTCCACATATTATATAATACAACTTGCTTTTCTTTTAAAAACATATGCAATTTTAATTGTTGTGCACAATTTTTTTTTAACTAATGCGATTCTTCTTTTTATAAATAAGTTTTGTAAAAAACTCTTTCGGGAGAAAAGTTCTATATCACGTATAATATTATCTAAAAGGTGTAAAGAAAAAGATTAAAAAAAGATTAATTAAAGGTTAATTTTTATATTCATTTTGTTATCTGGCGATCATGGGATAAAAGAATAGCACCTATAGGGGTGGTATATATTTATCCGGTTCTAAAGGGATAAAATGATAATTAATCCCGAATGCAATCTAGTCCCGTATTGTGCCAAACGTGAGATAGGATTAAAATATCATATTCACCCTTGCACCAAACACATAACATAATTTATTTATCCTATCCTTTTCAACAACAAATATCGAATATGATTAATTAATCATATTCTGCTTTTAATCCCGCGCGATAAACACATCCTAATAGTATATGATGCATTTCTCAAAACAATAAAAATAAATAACAAATGATGTGGTATGATTAAATGGTCATGTTAACATGTGCCCTTACAAATTTTTGAAAATAATTAACTCCCAACATGCATTAAATATGATATATTCTCATACAAGATTTTATTATTTTTCATTTATGGTAGTTTTAACATGTGCCCTAAGGGGACATGTTATCATTTTCTATGAAAAAATGCTGAGATGTTCTTCATGTTTTTCTTCTGTTTCTTTTTTTTCATCAGCCACCTAAAGAATAGGATTCCATGAAAAGTTAAAAAATAATACAATATTTTATCTAATCATTGGTCTCATTTTTGAACTTTTTATAAAAATTATTTTCTTTTTAATAGCTTGCAAACTTTAAAATCAATGGCATCCTAAGTTTTTATAATTTCAACTACCACTTTGCTTGACCTTTTCCCCTTCTTCTTTAATCGATAACGGGAAGCTTTCCATCGCCCATCGCCCATAGTTTTTAATTTATTTATTTATTTATTGCAGAATTGTTACGACTTTAGTCCATTTTTTTATATCTGGATCTTTTGTCTCTCTCCTTCGTAAGAGTTTTTGTTCTCCCTAGTTCTAGTAGAGGATACGTTTGAATAGGGCGGATTTGTGTTCTTAGAGGTAGATCTAACTCAAGGCCTTGATTCTTTGAAGATCTACACTTGTTCATTTGTTTGATTTCTTAATTTTTTTTAATTTTTATTTTTCAGTGCTTTGTTTTGGCATTTATTCCGCTGTTTGGATTGACTTAATTTGTATGGTTTTCATTTATATTAGGGTATTTCTTGTAGTTATTTATCTTTGATGTCCAGAGGTCTTTTCAAGTTTTACCTTAATTATCAATTTATTATTGTGGCTAATGTTTATACAAACTTAGAATAATTGTTTAAGCTTGTAATCGTTTTTCCTATAATGCTTTAAGAATATTAATGAAAATAGTCATTTGATCTGAATTTTTTTTTAAAAAAATACCAAATTTCTTGATAAAAATAGAAAATGGAAAAAAGGTGGAAACTTATCTTAAACTCACATATCAAATCACGACTAAACACACTTCTTTGGGGGATAATCCCTTGGATTAATTACTATTAATTAATTATAATCTCTGATTCGGTTCGGAATATAAATTTTAAAGCAAAGAGAAAGTATTGGATCAATTACTATTAATTAATTATAATTTCTGATTCGGTTCGGAATATAAAGTTTAAAAAGCAAAGAGAAAGTAGAGAGTATCTCTCTTATCAAATCAGAACATGCTTATATACGTTAAAAATTATATTTAACTACAAAAGCATTGAGTAACATTTACAAAGATAAGTCTACTTTACTTTTTAACTCTAAGTACCAACTTTCTTTAGCAAATTAGTTGTTAGAGCATCTCCGATTCTCCGATGTAAATAAGGATATATATAAATTTTTTAATACAAGCGATAATTTTGCAATACAACTTTACGATTAAGTGACACAAAAATTTTCTAATAAATAAGTTCAATAAAATTTAATATTACATATTTTAAATGTAATTTTTTTTTTAAATTGGTTTGCATTTGATTGACAAACTAATTAAGTCACCAACAATTTATTTTTGCGGTGAATTTAATAATCATCATAATTGATGCTAAATTCTTCTTGTCTCCTAATGTGCTTCCACAATAAGAGAATATTAAGTGTGATTCATTATAATGAATTTCAATTTAGATTTGGTTTTTCTATTGCAAAGTGCCGACATAAGGAATTTAACGGGTGCATTAGTTATTGATTATACCCAAATCGTTGAACCCTTTAGCCTACTTAATACGTAAGGTAGGGGAATATCCCTTACTATTATTTGGTGTGGCTGGTCCACTTTATTTTAGGATAATTTTATTTTTATATGTTTGATTTATCAGTATATACGCTTTTAATTGAGGAATCTTTTGATAAACTTATTTTTCCTTGTTAAAGAATCTGATTATTTAGGAAAAGGAGAATTTATGGCTGTAATTATGTCTAGCTGTATATTAGGAGTAATTATAGGACTAGTCAACTGTATAAACTAGGAAAGCTAGTTGTATGGTGATTTGGTTTCTATCTTTGTGCCTTTTGTATTCTATAAGTAGTGTACATGTAATTTATTTTAGATATGACAATCATTTATCAAAAAATCCTCATGGTATCAGAGCTGAATTAGGCTCCTTGGGGTGAATTTTTTTTCAATTGCTGGATACAGCCTTGCTTTACTCTATTTTTCAGACTCGAAACAGAGCAGTTTATTTTAATCTTCTTTTTAGCCTTCATTGAAAAAGCAGTACTCATTCGTACAGCCTTCATTGCCGGAATTTTCTGTTCAGCTTTTATTGCTGAGATTTGTCAACATCAAGGACGTTTACACAGTGGTTCTTGCACTGTCACTCAGTCACTCTCGTTCACCACCTCCACTTCTGTCTATGCACAATATGGAGAATCCAGTAATCCCAGGAGATTCAGAGACCTCTACATCTCTACCAAATGGTTATATTGCACAAAAAGGTGTTTTTCCTCAGTCCTTAAGTGTGATATCTGACAAAAAGGCACCTTGGGTCATTGACTCAGGAGCCTCAGACCACATGACAGGCTGTCCTTCGTTCTTTTCTTCTTATGCTCCATGTGCAGGCAATATAAAGGTTAAAATTGCAGATGGTAGTCTTGCACCAGTGGCTGGTAAAGGATCCATAATTTTGTCAAAAAATCTGGTTCTCAAATCAGTCTTACATGTCCCTAATCTCTCCTGTAATCTTTTATCTATTAGCAAACTCACCCAAGATCAAAATTGTGTCGTGAGATTTAACTCCTCTTCATGTCAATTTCAGGAACTAATCTCGGGGAGGATGATTGGTAATGCTAAAGAGTGTGGAGGACTTTATTACCTTGATGAAGACACCTCGGATGGACAGGTTTCAAATTTAGGTTGCAAATCTCTCTCTGTTTCATTGTCTTGTGAGAGTGACATTATGTTATGGCATTATAGGCTAGGTCACCCAAGTTTCCCATACCTAAAGAATCTGTTTCCAGCAATATTCAAAAATAAAGATCCATCTTTATTTAAATGTGAAATTTGTCAACTTGCAAAACATCATCGTGTTTCATATCCTTCACAACCATACAAAACTTCAAAGCCTTTTTCTGTCATTCATAGTGATATATGGGGACCCTCTAGAGTGCAAAATCTTTCGGGTACTAGATGGTTCATTACTTTCATTGATGATCACACTAGATTATGTTGGGTTTACCTTCTTAAGAACAAGTCTGATGCGGAGCAAACCTTCAAAACTTTCTTTTCCATGGTCAAAACTCAATTCAATACTCAAATTCAAATTTTTCGAACCGATAATGGAAAAGAGTACTTCAAAAATATTCTTGGCAAATTCCTTGATGCTGAGGGTATTGTTCACCAAAGCAGTTGCATTGATACACCGCAACAAAACGGCGTTGCAGAAAGAAAAAACAAACACTTGCTAGAGGTTGCTCGATCACTCATGTTTACTACCAATGTTCCAAAATATTTGTGGGGTGATGCTATTCTTACAGCCACCTTTCTCATCAATAGAATGCCTACCCGGGTTCTAGGATATAAAACACCCTTGGAAACCTTCCAAACTCTTTATCCACAAAATCGGTTAATAACTGATCTTCCACTTCGAATTTTTGGGTGTTTTTCTTTTGTCCATGTCCATGCTCACAACCGGAGTAAATTCGATCCTAGAGCAATTAAATGCATTTTTCTTGGCTATTCTCCCACGAAAAAAGGGTATAAGTGCTTTGATCCTAAGTCTAGGAAAGTATTTGTCACTATGGATGTTACATTCTTTGAAAATCAACCCTATTTCACCAAAAACTCACTTCAGGGGGAGAGTGATATATTAGAAGAGAGTTTCTTGGAGACCATTCCATTACCTTTGCTTACTTCACCATCCACACCCTTGCATTCCTCACTGCCTACACCCAGTCCCGTTGCTTCTAACTCAACACCATTGCTGAGCCCTCAAAACGTCATGCTTCCAGGTCAAGCCGAACCTAATGAGTCTGACATTAGTCACTCTAATGAGCCTTTGAATACAGGTGAAGAAATGCAACCTAAGAGCCCAAAACTTCTTGTCTACTCAAGGAAGAAAAAACAAGGGAATGGAGAAACTCACACTCCAAGGCGTGATCAATCATCTGAACTGAGAGAAGTACCTAAACAAAGTCTGATGCCAAGTTCAAATTCCTCACATGAACTAGGTACCCCGGTCCAAGTCCAAAACGAAACTAGTAGTCCGATCCAAGTTCAAAACGAACCAGGTAGTCCGGTCCAAGTTCAAAACTTGCATCTTCCTATTGCTTTAAGAAAAGAAAAGCGTACATGCACATCACATCCTATTTCTAAATACATGTGCTACAGTAAACTCTCACCCTCCTACTGTGCTTTTGTTACTAATCTTTCTAATGTAGCAATTCCAAAGTCAATTCAAGAAGCTCTAAGTATTCCTTCTTGGAGGGCAGCTGTGTTTGAAGAAATTAAGGCTCTAGAGAAGAGTGGTACCTGGGAGTTTGTAGACTTACCGAGAGGAAAGAAGACAGTAGGATGCAAGTGGGTCTTCACCGTGAAATACAAATCTGATGGATCAATTGAACGGTATAAGGCTCGTTTAGTTGCCAAAGGATTTACTCAGTCCTATGGAATTGACTACCAGGAGACATTTGCTCCGGTGGCAAAACTAAATACAATCCGGGTGTTGCTTTCTTTGGCTGCAAACTTAAATTGGCAATTATGTCAATTGGATGTGAAGAACGCTTTCCTCAATGGAGACTTGGCAGAAGAAGTGTTCATGGATATTCCTCCAGGATTTGAACAAGTATACGAAATCGGTAAGGTTTGTAGATTGAGAAAATCCCTATATGGATTGAAGCAATCACCACGAGCTTGGTTCGACCGATTCTCTAAGGCAGTAAAGCGTCACGGCTACTCTCAAGCTCAAGCTGACCATACTCTGTTTTACAAGAAGTCATCGAACGGTAAACTTTCCATTTTAATTGTTTATGTTGATGACATTTTAATTACTGGAGATGATGTTGAGGAAGCAAAGAAAATGAAGAACTTCTTAGCAAGAGAATTTGAAATCAAGGACCTTGGTCCCATGAAGTACTTCCTAGGAATAGAAGTTGCGAGGTCAAAAAGGGGTATCTCAGTGTCCCAAAGGAAGTATACCCTTGATTTGCTCAAAGAAACTGGGTTCCTTGGAAGTAAACCAGCGGATACTCCGATCGAAGCAAATCACAAGATTGGATATGTGAAAGGAGAGGTGCCTGTAGATAAGGGAAGGTACCAAAGGCTGGTTGGACGACTAATCTATCTCTCGCACACTAGGCCGGACATCGCCTATGCTGTTAGTGTAGTTAGCCAATTCATGCACGAACCATATGAAGAGCATCTAGAAGCAGTTCATCGAATTCTCAGGTATCTCAAGGGCACACCTGGGAAGGGATTGTTCTTTGGAAGAAATGAGTCAAGAAAGATTGAAGCTTTCACGGATGCAGATTGGGCAGGTTCAGCTAGTGACAGAAGATCAACATCAGGCTATTGTACATTTGTGTGGGGCAATTTGGTGACCTGGAGGAGTAAAAAGCAATCTGTTGTCGCACGAAGTAGCGCAGAGGCTGAATTCAGATCTCTAGCACAAGGGATATGTGAACTCATGTGGTTGCAAAGGTTGATGGATGAGTTGGGACTACAAAGTACGAATCCCATGCGATTATATTGTGACAACAAATCAGCCATTAGCATTGCCCACAATCCAACTCATCATGATCGGACGAAGCACATCGAAGTTGATCGACACTTCATCAAAGAAAAGTTGGAAGAAGGATTAATCTGCATGACCTATGTGGCATCCAATGGACAGCTGGCCGATTTTCTCACAAAAGGACTTCCACGAGTCAAATTTGAAGATCTTCTCGTCAAGTTGGGCATGATCGATATTCATGCTCCAACTTGAGGGGGAGTGTTAAAGAATCTGATTATTTAGGAAAAGGAGAATTTATGGCTGTAATTATGTCTAGCTGTATATTAGGAGTAATTATAGGACTAGTCAACTGTATAAACTAGGAAAGCTAGTTGTATGGTGATTTGGTTTCTATCTTTGTGCCTTTTGTATTCTATAAGTAGTGTACATGTAATTTATTTTAGATATGACAATCATTTATCAAAAAATCCTCATTCCTTTTAAAAGTTAAGAAGTTTATCCACTTAATTAATATATTAAAATTATATTTATTTATTTTCCTTTTGGCACTTTTCTAACGATCCTAATTGAAATACAATTTCAAAAATTATAGTAATGTATTAATTAATCAACATCCAATGGTGCGTTGTGCTTCCTTCGAAGTTCGAACTGTTGAAAATAGTTGATTCAAACCATTGATCCCACATGAAAAAATTGTAGAACTCAATATGAGAATATAAGTGGGAGAGTGTCACCACATAATAACGAGACCTTTTAAAATAAAACACCACCCCTGTGGCCCAAAGGTGTTTAAGTTGGGGATAATATCGTTATTATGTGCGTGGATTAGCAGGCCCGGTTGGTGCCCTGGGTCCAACCCGAATATCGGCGGGCATAACAATTGGTATGGTGGATCCACATACTTGTGAAGCAATACCGATAGCTAGATTCGGTGGAGTCAAGAAGAACTCGATAGAGCCTAAGGTGATAAGTCGCTACAAAAAGTATCCTGGTAGCTGGACTTGGTGGAGTTAGACTCGGAGAAGCCGAGAGTGGAGTCGCTAGAAGCCTACGTACACCCGGAGTGCTGTTAATGTGATTGTGTTGGTTTCTTGATTAAGGTGAAATACACCCAAAGGTGGACGATCTTGGGTACATTGTTGAGTGGTGATCTACATTGACAATTTAAAGGCCAGGTGGATCGGTGTTAGTCCAAGGTGGAGTCACAGTGGACTGGTTTGATCCAAGGTAAAGATTATTGAGAATGATTGACTCAAACCATTAATCTTACATAAAAAAATTGTAGAACTCAAGATGAGAATATAAGTGGGGGAGTGTCACCACATAGTAAGGAGGCCTTTTAAGATAAACTTCACACCTGTGACCCAAAGGTGTTTAAGCTAGGGACAATATCGTTACTATGTGCAAGGATTGACGGGCCCGATTATTGTCCTGGGACCTACCTGAGTGCTAGCGGGCATAATAATTGGTATTAGAGCTCAATGGTGGATCCACGTACTTGTGAAGCAATACCTATAGCTGGACTCGGTGGAGTCAGGAAGAACTCGGTAGAGCCCAAGGAGATAGGTCGCTACAAAAAGCGTCCCGATAACTGGACTTGGTGGAACCTATAGTGAAGTTAGACTAAGAGAAGCCGGGGGTCGAGTTGTTATAAGCCTACATACATCCGGGGTGCTGTCAAGATGGTTGTGCTAGTTCCTCGAGTAAGTTGAAATAAGGTGTACCTCGAGATGTGTATTGACAAAAAATAGACGATCTTGCGAATATTATTGATTGGTGATCTACATTGACAGTTCAAAGGCAAGATGGATTAAGGTATAGGTCCAGGTGGAGTGAGGTGGATCGGTGTTCGTCCAAGGTGGAGCCATGGTGGACCGGTTTAATCCAAGGTGAGAATTGTTGGCTCAAACCATTGACCATACATGAAAAAATTATAAAACTCAATATGAGAATATAAGTGGAAGAGTTTCACCACATAGTAACGATACCTTTTAAGATAAAACCCCACACCTGTGTCCCAAAAGTATTTAAGTTTGGGACAATATCGTTACTATGTGAGTAGACTAGCAAGCCTAGTTGGTGCCCTGGGCGCTCAAACCTTGATCCTACATGAAAAAATTGTAGAACTCAATATGAGAATATAAGTGGGGAAGTGTCACAACATAGTAATAAGGTCTTTTAAGATAAAACCCTACACTTGTGGTCCAAAGGTGTTTAAGTTGGGGACTATATCATTATTATGTGCGTGGACTGGAGGCCCGGTTGGTGCATCGGATCCGACTCGAGTGTTGGTGGGCACAACAATTGTTGAGAATGGTTGGCTCAAACCATTGATCCCACATGAAAAAACTGTAGAACTCAACATGAGAATATAAGTCAGGGAGTGTCAACACATAGTAATGAGGCATTTTAAAATAAAATCCCACACTCGTGGCCCAAAGGTGTTTAAGTTACGAACAATATAGTTTATATGTGCGTGGATTGGCGGGTCCGGTTGGTGCCCAGGGCTCGACCACAGTGCCGACTGGCACAATACAATCGTCATTTACATGATGAATACACATAGCCATTACACATTAATTTAAACATAGGGTTTATTTATTGTGCGGAATTAAAAGTATGATTGCATTAATTAATCCTATTAAGTATTTGTTATCGAAAAGGTGGGATAAATAAATCATATCATGTGTTTGGCGCAAGGGTGGATATGATTTTTTAACCCTATCCTACGTTTGGTACAACACGAGGCTGGATTGCACTTAGGATTAATTATTATTTTATCCCTTTAAAATCGGATAAATATATACCACTCGTGTGGGTGAAATTATTTTATCCCATGGTAGCCGGATAACACAATGAATATTTTAGGTCGAAAAATACCCTAGAGGGGGGTGAATAGGGTTTTCTAAACTTAATGCGGAGTTAAAAACTTTTTCAAAATGTTTAAGTAAAACAAATTTACTAAATCAATATATCAAGGAATGCAAGAAATAAACAATCAAATAAAGAGCTTGAGTTAGAAAGATTAAACCAATTGAAAGTTCAAGACTTTTTGTCCTCATAGTTTTGGTTTACCAAACCATAGTCCGCGCTCGGTTACTTCCCCGAGAATTTTTACTAAAATCAATCTCCTTCCGGGTAAAGATCAAACATTTATAAGTGTTGTTGTCTCACTACACTCTTCACAAATATTGCTTGACCACAATATTCACACAAGAATCTCTCTCTTCCTAACCTTGTGAAATTTACCTTTTGCAAAAACTAAACAAGAATTTACTTTCTTGTTTTTCCTATGAGATTTACCTCTCACAATGAATTCTAATTGTTTGGTGATTCACACCAATTTACAAAAACTCTCTCAAGTGTGTAAAGAATACAATTTGAAGCTCACACTAGAGTTATCCTATTTGATCAAGATGATATAGCTCAAATGATTAATGATTAATCAAAATAATTCTTGAATCTTTGAATGATGAAGATAGATGAAGAATAGAGTATGAGAGTGATTCAAAGTAGTCAAAATGTGTCTTAGATAGTGTATATATAGTCCCAAAAGTGATATAGTCGTTTGTGAGGTTTGGTAGAAGTTTGGTACCAAAAATGATTAAAAATTAAAAATCCAACGGCTATATTCTGAAGTATTAGTCGACTGAGCAATCTCATCAGTCGACTGAATAGGTAAGTCTTCGAATGTTTCGATTTATTTATTCAAATTAATTCTTCACTTGAAGTTTTTCCCTTGAAGCTTTGGCATATGATCCTTGATCTTTTGTACTTCATGAAATGCATTGCTAATATGTGTGTGATAAGAATGATCTCTTGCTAGTCCATTGCTTTGTTGACTTGATCGAATATAGATTGAATGATCCTTGTCAAATTTCCTTTGAACAATCATGCTATTCTTGATTTTCTAAATAAGAAAGCTATAATATTAAATCAAGAACATATTAAATTACACATGATTAAATTATTATTATTATCAAAATAAGATTAAAACCAACGAGGTCAACAAATATAAAAATTAATTTTCTTATTTTAATCTTTTTCTTTATACCTTTTAGATAATCCAATTTATTAATGAAAATTTTCAACCACCCAAAATTACAGGAACTCAACTAATTGTTGAAGGTATTTATAAGAAACTTTTATTTTAGAAAAAATGGTAACATTAGAATTTCAAACTGTACTTAATGTCTAGTTCGTAAATATTGTATGTAATAAAGAACTTTTCTCCTAAAAGATTTTTTTACGAAACTTATTTATAAATAAGAGAATCGCATTAGTTAAAAAAATGTGGACAACAATTAAAATTGCATATATTTTTAAAAGAAAAGCAAGTTGTATTATATAATATCTGGACTTATAATCCGGAACTCTTATCAAACGCAAAATTTACTAAATCTTTATCCAACTAGTCCTTATCTTGTCCGATCCCGATTAATCATTACTCGACTGATTCGTTTCGTATCATATCCCACATAATTCTTATCCAACTAATTTCGACTCTTATCTTATCCGGCCTTTATCCTATCCTATCTCACCTCATTATCCGACGCGCCAAACGCACTCCTAGTGTTTTCATGTATAAATTATGCATATCCAAGTAAAATCAATTAATGAAAAAGTATGCTATGAAATGGGTCTTAAATCTTCTAAACTTAATATGGTGATCTAATTAACACATTTCATTGTTCAAAGAACCTATGAGACTACTTGGTTATATGCGAGTACTATATTGTTTTGATTTCATTGAATATATACATTTAGGGAGAAAATTAAAAAGAAAAATGCTAGACTAGATAATCGAAATATTTTGAAAATATGAATCACTGCGCTAATCTTTGATACTAGCTAGTTATCCCAATAACACTAATGTAAAATTGGAGGCATGAAAGTAGAAATTGAAACTGAGGTTATCAATACAATTTTAAAGGGTTTCACCAAAAATAAGCATATAAGTAAAGCATTATAGAACAATTTATGTTTATGAAGAATGTCTGAGATAAGTTATCATGTAATTTGTCTTGTTTGATTGTTCTTATTATGTGTAAAAGCGCAATTTAATTTTACAAATGGATTGAAAATATACTATCCTTTAGGCATGGAGTTTTATAAGTTTTGATTAGGGGTGTATTTGGCACAATACCGTATATATTGTATACCTTACCAAAAATTTGGTACGCCAAAATCTATTACCACTACCAAACCGAATTTGTTATACCATAAATTTTGGTATGGTACGATATGGTTCGGTATATTGCCAAATAATCAAGTTTTTTTAAAAAATCAACATAACATTATTCTAGGAATTAATAAAATATAAATTGCATAACTTTACTCCTGATTATAATACAATAGTTGCTACTTTAATAAAATATGAGTTCACTTCAAATTATGATTTAAATTATATAAGCATTATTTTTCTTTTAACACTTTAAAAGGGGAAAAATGACAATTAAAAGGGTAGCGTTACAACAATACATTTGTTCACCGTTTAAACTCACTAACAAGGCTAAATTTGGATCTTGGGTGTCATTTTGGGAATCAAATCAAGTAATTAATTCAAATCAATTAGTCATTTTCACATTCAAATAAATAACATATACTTAAAGAGAAACGAATAAAAAAAGTTATGAAAAGTCGAAATAGATAAGAAAAAACGAAGACTATAGTAGTAAACATAGAGAATTAAGAAAAGAGAGAGAAAGATGGGTGGCTCTGTGGATAATACTAAGTACATTATTAAACTTTAAGACTGCATTGAAGCCTATAATAAGAGGGTGTGATAGGATAATTTTATACTATCACATGTTTGGTATTCATTAGGATTAGATATTCGAGCAAATTATTTATCACACTAAAGCTTCTTATCCCACCTAAAAGGTGGAACTGTTTTGTCCTGTTTAGATGGAATTAAATAATCATATCTGACTCTCTAATCCGATGCGTCAAATATATCCTAAAGTTACTAAAAACTAAAGATCATTTAAATTATGTAATTTGGATCGACTGTTGTATCTTGTATGTGAAGTTAATTGTGCCTTATAGCCACTTTAATGAGACACTATCCCTAAAAGAACTTATGCCTTATAGCCACTTTAATGAGACACTATCAATAAATAAATTTGAAAATACATTATTATTTGATACAAAATGATGAATTTATAATATCACTCTTTTTTTTTGTCATGTCCATGCATCTACACAACTTTAAAGTGTATGGTTAAATAACTAAGCCCTTTGACCCAAAGGTATAAGGGTGTCACTGAAACAATATTAAGGTTGACTTAGTGCTCTCAAGATCGATTTTCGAGGTTGTCAAAAATAATGCTTGACTAGCAGTAGGCATGCACCACGAGCGGTGATTAGTTGAGGTGAGCGAAAGATGGCTTGAACACCTCATGGGGTAACCTTCAAACCAAAAAAAGTGTAAGGTTTAATAACTCAATTTTAATATTTTAATGTTATATATAGAAAGATATTTATATTACAAAATAAAATACCATATTTGACCAATATTTTCTCCAAAAAGCATAAAAACCTAATGGTTAAAAATACACATATTATGGTGTGCATTAGGTCTACACCATTAGATGAGTTTTGTACACACATCAAGATGTTACAACAAAGTTAAAATACTTCCACTAATAATATACCTACAATGAACTCTCACAGACTAATAATTTTGTTTACATTCAAAATGCCATAACTTAAAATAAAAAAGTTCGAAATTCAATATTTATAATCTACGTACTAAGCAAGATTCACCATAATTATAGAATTATGTAAAAAAAAATCAAAAAAAATTATTAAGTAACATTTACGTTCACTTTCACCAATAATATACACACAATGAACTCTTGCACACTAATAATTTTGCTTACATTAAAAATGCCATAACTTAAAATAAAAAGTTCAAAATTTAATATTTATAATCTACTAATCAAGATCAATTAAGCAAGATTCACCATGATTATAGAATTATGTAAAAAAAATTCAAGAAAAATTATTGAGTAACATTTAAGAACAAACTTTATGTATTCGTATATTATTGGTCATCACAGTCTATCATTTTGAGTAGTGTTTACGATACATTAATCCATTTTTTGACTATTTTCAAATCAAAATAAGATAAAAAATACGGTTAAAGGATTCTTTAAAAAATTAAAAATAAGTCAGTATAATTTGGTCTACTTTTAGTATTTCTAACGTGAAGATATCTTGAACCTAAGTTTCGGTTGTTCAAAACGTTATATTATGTTATAAAATAAGTTCAAAAAAGATTGATTATTATTTGTCAATTTAGATTCATCACACGTTACTCTTTTTTATCGTATTATCAGATTTTATTTTATTTACCGTACGGGATGTTACGAGTATACCCTAATATTAATACAAAAAATAAAGGATACCACTATTGTCAAATAAATAGTTATTTGTCATAGTAATTTTTTGTGCATAGGGGCCAAAAAGCCCTCTCTAGGTAGAATTATTGCTCAAATATTTATTGCTAGCTTTGACAATAATGTTATCGAAATGAAATGCGTCTAACAAGTTATGACAAAGTATATACAGTCATTTAAAAACTCAAGTCTAGAGAGATCAGGGTTTGGCCTAGTGATTAAGAGTGAATTATCACATGGGTTGCTAAAATTCGAGCCTCCTCCCCTCCCCAACAAAGGCATAGCCAAGAAATATCGTGAGTGGGGTCATTTACGAATGTATCACCAAATGTACTAAGTAAATTATCAACCAAAAAAAAAATAAAAAATGAATAATGTTATTTGACCCAAAAAAGCACAATTGAAGAGCAAGTGTTTGGACTACATACTACTTTTTTTAAGTTGACCCCACGATTAACAATTTTTTTTTCAAAAAAATTTAAGTACTAATTATATGCATCAACTCAAATATACCACAAATATATCATACTTTGCATACATATTTAATATATTAAGTGGGATTACTAGATCCCTCATAAAACCAAGCGGCCACGCTCATGTTCCCCAAAGAACAACCGGATCTCATCTCATTGTTTCATTTAAAGAAATAAAATCTAGGAAAAGGCAAGAGATCTAATATTTGATCAAATCAAATCTACCCAAAACTCCAAAGTAATGTTATCTCTCTCTCCCTGTGAAATTCTGTGATCGACTATAACTTTGCACTATTTACAAAATTATTAATTTGACCCAGTCACTTAAACCCAGTTACTGAATATGTGAGTTTAAGGGCTTGCTTTTTATGCTACTACTTATCGAATCCTTACTCCCTGCCTTTCTCCGAATTAGAACCTACTTCACTTCTTTTCATTATTTTTCGGTTTAATTTTATTTAATAAGATTTAATTCGAGTGTTACACAAATAAAATTTCAATGAAATTTGGTAAATATGATTTCTATAATAAGTGAATAATCTCTACAAAATTTCATTGAGAAATTCAAACTAGAATTAAGGGTGGTAAAAATTTGATAAATATGTTCATTTTCGACCATTGAAAATTTTTTAAAAAATATTTCACTCACTTTAGATTGAATCTTCTGATAAAATTTTTTGAACTTATCTCATAGATATCATCATTTCTATCAAATTTCATAAAAAACTTTATTAATTTAACTTTTGAACTAGACCGCATTAGATAGAATTTGACCAAAGGAGTAATGACGGAAAATGAGCCAAGTCAATTAGAATGGAACTTAAGCTTTCCCTTCAAAAAAAGAATAAAACACTAATTTAAACATAATTAATTATATAAAAATATGTCATATCTATTGTGTCTTTTAAAAAAAGTTACTCTCAATTGTAAAAGCAACTCTAATTTAAAGCAATAAAATATTAAAATAGGGTGCGTCTGGCCACATATATATTTTTGACATGGAAAGTAAATGTTGTCACTTGGCTACAAGTGCTGATACAAAACCAAGCCATCTTTCCATCTCCATGTTTGTCAGGGTTTGAAAACTAGAAACATTGAAAAGAAAACACCCCCACGCCCACCCCACCCCACCCTACCCTACCCCCTACCCAGTAACCCCAAGCCAAAAAAAGGTACAAACTAAGCAGAGAAAATAGAAAAGGAAGAAATGATGTGTACACCTGGCCTTACATAATTTTATTATGAAAAAAGGAGAGAATGGATTGATAGATTTAACAAGACAATGTTCACGCCTAACTTTAAATAACTTAAAGGATGACTAAAGAAATTGGGGTAAATCATATTTTACCTTCTCCATAATACTAGTAAGATTTTGATACATATATGTAAATTATTTGTGCATTAGAGATTTACAATTTACAATCTCTCCTATAAATATTTGGAAATAATTAGAATCCGTTCGTTCAGTTTGGCTTATTTTTAATGCAGCTGTGCCAATACTTCCTTTTAATTAAAGTTTGTGGTGTCTGAAATATATATCGTTAGTGTAATTCATAGACGCTTTTGCTATAATTCGTAGAAACTGTTAGTGTAATTTTAGCGTATATAGTTAGTATAGTTCATAGTCAATGTCAGTTAATTAAAAATATACTTGTAGCTATCACATAAATGTTGTTAGTCCGATTCAAATACTGTTATCACTAAATTCACAAATACTTTTATTAGCACAAAGATATTTGCTATTTGATTATCAGGTATTCTTGATTTAATCCATAAATATTGCTACTATAATGCAAGAGAAATACGTACTAAAGATATTGTGAGAGATGTATTGAAGATACTGTAATAGGCGCAAGTTGTTCTGCCGAACAAAGTTGTAGTGATTAATTCGTTTTCATACAAATGATTGCTTGGGATATAATGTATGTTAGGCAATATATGTCTCAAGGATCACATCATTTAAATATTGTGCATGTGAATTACATGCTTCAAATGTTAGTTTTGAAAAACCGGATTTCCAAATTGTATAGCAAAAGTTCTTCTTAAATTTTAATTGATAGCAAATTATTTTTGATGTTACCATTCAATAACACACAACTCTTTAATAGTGTCATTTTTTTATTTTTATTTTTTTGGTTCCCCACGGGGTGTCCGGGCCAGCTTTCGCGCACCTCGACTAATCCCCGCTCGCGGTTCGTGGCTGCCGCTGGCCAAGCATTATTTTGACAACGCCGGGGTTCGACCTTGGGAGCTCCAAGTCGACCCAAGGTTGTCCCAGTGGCAACCTTATACCACTGGGCCAAGAGGCTCGGTTTAATAGTGTCATTGTAAGTGCTCTTGAATTGGTGCTTAGTTATAAATTGAAATTATAAAAACTAGATAGGACAAAATTAAGTAATTAGTGATTTAGTGGTAGGCATAATCAAATTAAACCATCTGGTTTTTAACAAAGCCAAATTTTCCTTCAATGCAAAGAGAGAAGCGAGAAAGGTCCAAAAGTACACTTCCCCAAAGGTGGAAATTTTTTTAATTATAAGTCAGAGTAGAGAATAATAAAAAAAAAAGAAGGAGGAGGATGTCGCAGGTAAGGTGTCTAATAAAAAAATATTGCAATAAACACAGAGAGGTAAATTATGTAGACAAGTAAATTTAATAACACATGTGCAACTTCTGAACGTGTACATGACCTAAGACAGAAAGGGTCCGGGCGATATGGAGGTGTATGTGGGGGAGGTTTATTTATTTATTTATTTTGTGTGTGTATGTGTGGTGGGGTGGGGGTTGCGGAGCGGGGGGTTGTTGACGGGGTGGGGTGAAGGGGAGAATTTTTTTTTATGACAGTGCTAAATAGGTGAACAAATTGAATTAATTTTTTTTTTACAAACGAACACACCAAGGAATAATAAAAGAGAAAATGGTGAAATACTGAATCATCATTAATATCCAAGTTTTAAAAAGAAGGGGAAAAAAAAGTGCTTGATTCTTCTTATTTCAAATACTCGGGTGAAAAGAGAGACATGAAAGTATGGTAGAGTCGTTAAAAATATGCTTTTGTATTAAAAAGGCCTAAGTTCGATTATTTGCATCCTCATTTTCTTTTGTGCCGCTCGAACTACGTACAAGTCAATCTTGATCTTAAGTGAATGATACATCGACCGCTATTTTCAAAAGTAAAATTAATTAATAAAATTGGAGGAAAATTAAATTTGTAATTGACCGCCATAGATATGGTATTTAAGTAAAGGAGAGTGGAGATTGAAAGGAGGGGGCCTAGTGGCCAGCAAGATCAAACAGCTTATCATCACATTCAGCGGAAAGAACAACAATCAACAAGAAACTTTTGGAAGACATGGGGTCCAAGATCGCGCGGTTGGTATAACACTAAAACTGCTTTGGTTAAACCCTAGTTGCCAAATATTTTAAATGGGGAGAAAAGTTGGTTTCTAATGGTTTAATTTTGTTTTCTTATTACTTGTCTTTTATTTAAAAGAGAAATAATATATGGGTTTAATAATATTCAATGATATTTTACGATGTCATTTTGAAATTTTTTATCATTATTTCTAGATGTAGAAATTGTTAGTGGAGTATATCTTTTCCATTTTTTTTGCCCAACATGTAAATTTGCATGGATATAAATGATTATTGGAGTATATCTTTTTCAATTTTTTTCCTAACATGTAAATTTGCATGGATAGAAATAATTATTGAATATGGCCTAAAACAACATGTCACTTCTTATAAAAATGTATCAAACACTTGAAGTGCCAGCAAAGTTGAAAACAGGGAAAAGTTTAATTTCCCACCTCCTACTATGTTTTAATGTATCGATTGCATCGATTAGAAAAATAAAACATCAGGTGACAATGGCATCGTATATTTTTGCAAAGGAAATATCTCCTACACATTCAGGTTGAACGTGAAATAAATATGATGGTAAAATTTAGACTTGCATATTAGGTTTTGGTAAACTTATCTAAGATTATACTATTTGTATTTACAAAATACACCCAAAAAAAAAGTCATGATATATCCGAGTTAAAAAGAATGCTAAATTTATCATCAAAACTATTATAACTTTGTTAGAGTATAATAATATTATTGTTAAAAGTCATACCACTATTTAGAGTTGTGGGTGGTGTAAATCTAACCGAACCCAGATAAAATAGAATCATCTCAAGCAGAGTTGGCCCTGGGGTAGGGCGTGCTGGCAGAGCGATCGCTCAGGGCTCAAAATTTTAGAGGGGCACAAATATTTGTTTATATATATATATTAAAAAAATAAAAGTTTTTAATTAATAATGAAACTTTCTGAGAAAGAAACTAGGCTTCCAAAGTTCTAATTGTGAGTAAGAAAACAATTCTTTTAACTCTTCCTCGATCTTTCTTCTCATATTTAATCTCAATCTTCTCATGCTACTAGATAAAATTAGATGGGCACTAATATTTTTTCTTTTATTCATATTGATTTTAAAATAATAAGAGAGAATTTGATATTTAATTGTAAGGTATTTTGCAGAATTTTTTGCAATTGTAATGTATTTTTTATTACATGTAAATTCTTATCATTGAAATAAAATTATCTTTTAAATATATAAAAATAATTTATCTACTTATAAGAGGGCATCTTTTTTAGTTTTGTCCAGGGCCTACAAATGGCTAGGACCAGCTCTGATCCCAAGTTGGTAGAGTCGGTAACTAGATTCAACAAAGGTGACGAAGATGAACTGTTAGTAAATTAACAGTGACTAGAATTAAAGAGATTTTTGTTTGTAGGGGGTAGGTTCTTCCGCTGGCTTTTATTCCCAATCCAGTAGTACGTCTTCCTTGAGTGTGTGATGGTATTTTTTACTAAGCTCCAATGGCTTGAAAACATATGTTTACAGTAACGGTAATTAGGCTTCTTACATAAAGGATATGAGAGTGAGTGATGTGTAATAAAAGTTGGCTCTTTCTTGCTGCGGGTTCCCTTATCTGATTTATACACATTGGATAGGGTCCCTTTAGGGTTTAGTGTGCTAAGAAATTACTATAAATGGCAAACTTGATCGCCACTCCAAGATTACATGTATATACAACCCTGTTCACATTAACTGAAATGGTTATTTCCCATTGTTTATCCTCCAGCTTAGCTATTTTTTATCCTTAATTCAATAGACAATGATCGGACTAATCATTAGTTATCCGATCAACATGAAACCTGATGTTGACCGGCATGAAGGAACCATAGCCGATTAAGGAGTTTCATCCAAAAGCTAGCCCATTGTCCATGTATTAGGTCTGGACTTTGACTGAGACCCATGTACAAAATTATCTTCCACGAGAGTTTTCTATTACATTGCAATTGTCATATTTTCTCGAGTGGATTTGTATTCTAAAATAAAGACTAGGACTATTAGCACTGCCCTGATTTAGTATTTTTATTTTATTTTTAAAAAACAAAAGGAGGGCAATAATCAATTCTTAAATTATTAAAATATATTAAAAAATGAAGAAAAAAACTTACATCAAAACACATCCAACCTCTAACTTATCCCGCTGTAAAGATAGGATTCTACAAAGGCTTACAAAAACCATCAAAAAAATTTAAGAAATTTTTTTAATGCATGCTAGTTTGCGAATAACTCTTTTAGGCCTATTATTAAAATGGTTAGCACCCTTAAAGGGACAAGCATCTAGGCATTTAAGATATTTAGTGTGGTGCACGTATATTGCACATAATTTTAGTATTTGACAAAAGTTTGTAAGTATGTTAATGAATCCGTATATACTAATTGATTAATTAATATGCAGTGTGAAATAAAAATAAAAACAAATAAATAAAATCAAAATTCAATTAATAATTATGAGAATATCAAGTGTGAAATTCAAATAAACAAAATATTGTAAATATATAATAAAAGTTTGTCTCGCTAAATTCTTTGAGTGGTGGCCAAGCAAAATTGATCAGAGATATATGAGAGTAATATATTTTTACTAAATTTTTAGAATTGTTAGATAATTAATTCAGATAAAACTATGTGAATTATTGTGCATATATAGTACCAAATAATAATATAACACTCATATAAATAATGAATTATATAACACAAGAAATATTAAAGTGGTAAAAAAAATCGCTTATGCCTGATGATGTATAACATGAATGTTTCACCGAGCCACAATTGCAATATATTCATTTTTTTTTGGTTTAAACATTAAACATAGTTATAAATAAACAAATAAGTTTTAGAATATATTAAACTAATATAAATTTATAATGTTAAATGCAATCAAGTAAAGATTAATGTACATACCTTTGTGGTGAACTTTGGAATGTAAAAGCTTTCTAATTTTAATACAATCTATTAAATAGGTTCTTTCTCGTTAAATTTGTTATGAAGTTATATAAAAGTCTCAAAAAATATCTAATTAACTCAACACAAATTTTAACTTGTTTAATTATTTTGGCCAAATAAAATAGAGTTTAAATTTATTTGGAATACTGAAACTGATATAAAATTATACGGAGTTATATTATTTTATTTAATGTAAATCTTAAAATCTTGTGTTTTTTTTATACAAAATATATAATTCAGCACAAATTCTAACTTTTTTAATTAGTTTAGCCAAATAAAATAGAGTTTAAATTTATTTAAAATACTAGTGATAATATAACAATATATGAAATTATACCTTTTTTTTAAATGTAACTTTTAAAATGTTGTGTTTAAATTAAGAAACATATTTGTTTCTACAAAAAAAGGGGAAAAAGTTAATCATACTTTTATATATAATATAAATAGATATATATGTATATAGACAAATTTTGATTTAAGAGAAATATAGCAGTTTGATCAAGCTGAGATTTTACGTTTTAACCATTTGATGCTTCTTTAAACTATGCTATGAGACTTGGAACAAACCACAAATTTTTTTATATATTTATTTTAAAGGGCAATAGCCCCTAGCATTTTATTGAGAAAAATCCAAAGGTAAAAAATGATTTAAAACTAGGGGTGTTGTGGTTAATACGAAAATCGAACGGCTAAACCGAACTAATCTGGACCAATTTGAAAAAACCGAATCAAAAAAACCAAAACTAGAAAATCGAAACTAAAACCGAAGTGATTCGGTTTAGGTTTGGGTCTAGCTATTCCAAAACTGAATCAAACTGAACCAAACCAAATTTATTACATAACACAAAAAGACATTGTTTCATATGCCTTTTTCCCTCCTTTTTTCTCTAACCCTAGGCTGTTTACATTTCACACTTTCACTTAACCTTTCATTTCGGTCTTCTTTCTCTATCTTGAAATGATTACCTAACCTAATTCTTAAATATCGTCTGCGCCAATCACCTACAGACATAGGTCTTCTTTTTCTTTTCTTCACTTTGATCTTCTTTCTCTCTTCGAATCTTGATGGTTGATTGTTCACAAGGTTCAATTGCGTTAATTAATTTTATTATTTGTCCTTATTTGGTGTTGAAATGTTGTAGTTTCAAGTTCAAAGTTAATGTTTAGACAATAGCTTTCTGCGTTCTTTGTGTTAATTTTATGCATATTTATGACTTTTATGGTTGCGATGAAGCTAATAAATTTTGTGTTGTTTTTGGCCGGTGTACGTGACAAATCAATGCAGAAGATTTGTTGTGCCTAATCAAGATTTGGCCTTTGGGCCTTTTATGTTAAAAAAAAAAAACAAAAGAGGCAGGTTCAGTATAATATTTGCAATAGGATTAATTAATGTTTATTAATTATTATTTTTTAATATATATACATATAAACCAAAAAAAATCCAAGCCGAAAAATTTGGTTCAGGTTTGGGTTTCGAGATTTTGAAAACAAAAACTGAACCAAAACCACATTTTTAAGTTCGATTTGGGTCCCATATCTATAATTCCTACCCCGAACGAAATCGAAAATACTCTTTACTTAGAACAAAGCATTGATCGATCATTTGTCAAGCCCATCCCCCATAACAAGGGACTAAAGCATCTCTAATAAAATAACTAAAATTAAATAATCAAAATAATTTTTGATTATCTATTTACTAAATTGTTATAGTTAACAATGTAGACCTCCCTAATCGTTATTTTTTTCCAATAACTAAATTTGTAAGGTTCATTATATTGATTGTCCGCATATTAATCAATTTGAATTTTGTTTCAAAGAAATGAGAGATATATTATCTAAATTTGAAAATATTTTCTTTTAATCAATAAAATTTGTGGGTCCCACATTTTGATTATTGAAGAGGGTTGTTAACTTTAATTATAAAGATAGTAGATTTGGTTATTCATTAAAAGGTTCATAAAATTTGATTATGTCATTATGATAATATTTTAGTTAACATTATTAAAATTATTATTTTAATTATACCATTAAAGATACTCTAAATAATCTACCTAGAATTGCATTCATGATATTCAGTCGTCCCCACTTTAAGATAATTATTCTCATCTTGAATTCGTTGTATATATGTTGTCCTCTTGCTTTGTAGTATGTGTTAACACTTGATTGAAATTGTGAAGATTTTATGTAACCATGCAAAAAAAGAAATTGCCAAGATTTTGTTTTAACACTTTGATTTACGTTGAATGCCCTCCGGTGAAGTACGATCAAGCAATTCAAACATGTTCTTTATTAACACTTTTTATGCATCAGTTTTATTTTTATTTTTTGAATAGCACTTTTTATGCATCTTTGTGACAACATTTTATAAATATACATAAAAAAAATAAATTAAATAATTAAATAATGATATTTGCAATTTATAAAAATACTCTTAACACGTAAATTATACTTTATCACTAAAGACAATTTTAAAATATTAAAATATTTGTTTATGAAATCGTAATATCATTATTCTAAAGAATATTAATTTAAAAGAAAATTATGGCAGATTAAAAAGAAAATTGGTTTACCCTAATAATTATCTCAGCGAAAGTAGTGATTGGACAGACAGACAATGGCAGTCATGAGAGTAGGTAAAGCTGCGAATATATGGAGGGGGGTGAGGTGTATTTTCCCGTTTAGCAGGCAGCCTTTTAGGTTGACAAGACGGTGATTTCAGTAGTGTGAATGACAGACAATTGTTTGATGTGATCTTCCTTTTCAATTATTTCCACTCCCCCATCATTAGGGCATGTGGTTTCTCCTCAAGATATAATGAATATGCAATGAAAATTTATTTTAATTCCATGCTTTATTTTAAATCTTCATTTTCTAAGACTATCTCCAATGGAGATGGTAAAATGGTTATTCTACTTTTTTTTGCTATTCAACACGTTGTGTAAATGAAAAAATGGTACGGTAAAAAGAGAGAGGTAGGGTGACTTTGCAAACCGATAACCACATGTCCACACAATATTCTAAACATCACGGGGTCTTTGACAATCATCCAGGAGATGGACAGTCCATCTCGCTTGGTCTCTTCCCCCAGGCCATGTTCACTTGGCCAGGTGGCGAGACATTATGTCTATCTTGAGGGGGTGATGTGGCAATCCCATTACCCTACGTGCTGTGATGGATAGCCAAATGCGTAGGGTATTTTTAACATATTAGCTTACCATTTACCCAATTGGATTGGAGATGGCCTAATATAACTAAAGACTATCACATTCGATGTGCGTGTATATTTATTTTAAAATATTAAAATTTAGTAAAGGGTAATTTTAATATTTTGAAATTTAGAATGAATTTGGAATTTGAGTTCTTGGTGAAAGGAAAATTGAAAAATTGAAACGTTTCATTTGCATGTTTGCTTTCCTGTTTGGGAAACATACATAATATCTCCTTGTAGTTTGTTAGGTTAACAAATTGTTCCTTTAAATTATTTTACTTGATACTAAAATTAAATTATCCTGACCTAACTAGAATCCGTTAGATTTTCAAATAGAGGGATCTATGTGATATTATTAATAATAAAATCATAATAATACAGTTGTTTATGATAAACACGGGTCCCACTTGTAATTAATTAAAAAATTACTTTTTAAACAATAACACACTATTATTACTAATAAAATCACAATATTTTTAACAATTAAAATTATATCAAGGACCATAAAACATAATGTAACATTGAAAAAGTAGGGACAATATTTTAGTAGTGTTTATTGGGATAGAATAAAGTAATAAACTATTTTTATTTTTAACATGCGGTGCTATTTGCTCAGGCGAGTTATCGGGTTGGTACATTTTCGGTTATTTTAGCAGAGTTGGAGGCTATTGTAGTTGGCATGGCTAGTGCTACGAACTTGGGATATACTAGGATAGTGTCTTTATAACAAGGTTGCCAATGAGCTAGCACGTCATGCACGAGTGTCTTTATCTTAGGAGAGCTGGGTCTCCTTGTTCCCAAATTGGATATTGGACCTTGTGTTCCATAATTAATAGTGTTGTTGCGTGTTAGTGATTATCAAAATGAAATAAAATTGAGACGTACCGATTGAAATATAATTGTAAAAATTTATTTGAGATAGACGAACTAAAACTTCAATTTAGAGTATGACTATATGATTCTTTTTTAGTATTCTATATAAAAATGCAATGACAATAACACATTGTGATAACTTTGGTTAATACTCTATTTTTGGCAAAAAAAAATATTAGTTAAATGATATTGAGTAGCACAATGTGCGTTATGTTTTAAGTTCATTTTATTTAATAAAAAATTTAATGAAAAATTTAAAAACATGAAAAAAAAATAATAGCCAAAAGTGAAAATAAATAATGAATTTTTTTTATGTAAATCTGGCAATTTCTAAACGGTTTGAGATAAAGTGAAAAGCGACAATAGTACAAAGGGAGTTAATGTCAGATGAAATAATTTAAGAGGGTGACCTGTTAACCCAAGAAACCTTGTAAGGATTTAATGTATTTTTTCTTTTTTATTAATATAGATATAGATTTTAGAACATCCATAACATGGATTGATATACAAAGACTACATTCATGATCTGATCTTGAGATAAAACCTTAACTACAAGAGAATGGTCTAGTGGCTAGTCATCTTGCTAATGAAATGACTAGAATTGATGGGAGCCAAGAGGAACTTCTTGTGGAGAGTCCTCCTTCTAAAGTCAGGCAACTCTTTTTTGCTGACTTAGTTGGGGTTGTGCACCTGAGAAAGTAGTATGCTTTCTGTTTCCTTGTAACAAAAAAAAAAAAAAAAAAAACTTGTCATCTTGAGTTTAGAAAATCAGGCTAGAATGGAAATTACGCTAGGTCAAGGTCCAATATTTGAAGTATCTACTATTTTTATATACACTAGAAGATGAATTTGAAAAATAAAATAAATTCAAGAAAATTTTATAATATGTAGTTTATTTTTTTAAGTCAAATATAAAAACTAAACTTAAATTACTTATGGTATGTAAAGTAATTCAAAGATCTTATTTAAGAAAAGGTACAAATGAGTATATTTATGCAATATTATAAAATTCTAAATTACAAATAAAAATAGGGTACTGGTAAAAGCACCTTTAGTTACCGGTTTTTGCACCCTTTTGATTTTAAAAAAATTACTTGTTATATTGCATATCCTTAAAGGCACCCATTTATAATTGGGTTCTGTATTTCTATCAGAGCATGATTTCATATATATATATATATATAATTAGAGCATCATATCATATATCTTTGCAAGAAAGAAATATCGTGCTTTCTCTTTCTCCTAACAAAGACGAATACATAATTCATTAAAAAGAATAGCAACTAAGAACCATTACTACTTGTTTTTTCAACTGCTATAATATAAACCAACCAATAAACTAGTGAATCACGTAGGTCTAGCTATGCGTTCACTTGTTTTCCCAAGTCATATGTTTCTCTAGGGTTCTAGTTTTTGGGTATATTATTAACCGGAACAACCCACGTCTCGTCATCATCTCAACTAAATAGCATTCTCACCAACATATGTCCGCTTGAGGGCAAGTTGGTTGTCCATACTACTCCGTAACTACGATCTAATAACTTGCACACAAAAGTTTGTGCCTGCAAATGTTCAAATTTTGGAAAAATTAGTTAAAATTGGCATGTTTTGTTTGGGTGTTTTAATTATTTAGGGTGCTTTTGTAAATTTAAAAATCATACATGGGTGCTTAAATAAATGGTGGTGAAATTAGTTTTTCAAGGTGCCTTTACTATCACCCGAAAAAACAAGGCTTTATCTCTCCCCTCGAAAGAGAAATTAGCCTTCCATAAAAATAGAATAACAAAATATATAATAAAATGGCTCCGTAAATATCTCCAAATATATAATTAAATTGATACAAGAATTTCTCTTAACACTCTACAAATTTTTTCTCCTTCACCAAATGAAATAATAATACAAGAAGATGAAAAATATAAAGCACTCAAATATTTCTTCTCTTTACACCAAGCTCCCCTCTCTCTATTCACCAAAATGAATGAAATATATGTGGGAAAATGGAAGAGAAGTGTAATGCTGGAAGTAGACAATAGGTTAAAGGAGATGGAGTGTCGTCTACGGGAAAAGAGTAAATTTTGGCGTAAATTGGTGAATGGTGTTTGAAAAATGGATAGGAAAGTCAAGAAAAGGGGAAACACCATGTGGGGAGAAGGTTTGCACAATCTTATAGGATGTAGCTTGTTGAGAGATTTGAGAGGTGGGCTCCACAAACTTTTGAATTATTTCTCTTTTGGTGTTCAATTTTGCATTGCAATTTCGGCTATTTGTTTATATGTATAAGTGGTGGCTATGGTTTGTCCACGACTATATTTCTTATGATCTAATAGTTTATATGTATTGCGGTATACTGATAATTTAAAGCATAATTAAGTCTATATCCCATCAAATTTGAAAATATTTCTAAGGATATCCAAATTATAGTTGTTGCCATATTGATATCGAAATACTAATTTTTTTTTCCATATTAATTAACTATCTATTAATAAATTACAAAACTCCTGCTAAAAAGATGAGCGGTGGCTAGAATTTATTATCAGTCGTTTATCTTTAAATTTAACGGCTTATATACGTCATGGCACGTTGGTAATTTAAAAAATAATTATGCATACTTATATATTTCATTATATTTTAAAGTTTTTCAAGAATATTAAACTTTAATTTATTTCCATATTTGTCTCTTAGCTATTTAATAATAAATCACAATGACTTTTTATATGTTCTGAATTTTATCTGCCAAAAAAGAAATTATATTAATGATAAATGATATTAAATATGAACAATTATAAATTAGGAATATCTAAATTTTTTAGTTTCCAAAAAAATATTAAATATTAGTAAAAAAATATTTTCGTTAACTGTTTTTGTACACTAATCCTAAAAACACCCAAATATAATATCAAATGCACCAGAATTATTTGATTACCTAGTTTAACTTGAATATTACATAATTATAATGCGTTGGGTGGATCAAGGCATGATATATTGTATTCGAGTTTATATATATACTAAAAGATGCATCGATTTAAAACTTTTTTTAAAACAAAACATGCAACAGCCGGGTTGGGTTCTTTTGAATTAACAACTCATACATATTGAATTTCACTATAAATATTCTATATCCTAGATCTCCCTAACGAATCGAATTTAGGATAGATTTTTTCTAAGATCAAAGTAGGTATAGACAAATATTACATGTAAACAATTGTAAATTAGGAATATATATTTAAATTTCTTTGTTTACAAAAATATTGAGTAGTAGTAACAAAAATCTTTTCGTAAATTAATTTTTGTGCACTAATCCTAGAAAATCCCAAATATAATAAAAAGCGATGTTATTTACACCCTCGATATTTGTCACAAATACCCTCTTGTCACAAACATTCTCTTATGGTAAACTTTCCATCACTAACACCCCCTGAGGCCCGCTTAATGAGAGATGAGTACAATTACATACACTCGACCCATATAAAAAGAGTTTGTTGGTAAGAACTCACTTAACATCAGACAATTGAGTGATGTAGTGTTTTCCAAATAATGCCCGCCTAATGAGAGGTGAGTGCATTCACATTAATTTGGCTTAAATGGGGAGACTGGAGAGTGTGTTAAGCGCGCACTTACCTAACAATAAGCAATGGAAGGGGGTGTTTGTGATAAATAAATGGGATGTTAAAATGTATTTTTAGTTAAATTCTAGAGGGATGTTTTTGACACATTAGGGGGTGTTTGTGACACATATGGGGGTGTAGATAACACTACCCATAATAAAACATATATCAAAATTAGTATCTCCAATTCAATCCAGATTGACTTTAATTAATTTGGAAAATTATAATGTTTATTTCTTATCTATAAAACTTATTAGATTAAGTGATTTTATTTGAATATAACATTTTTTATTTACCTACTTTTTTAGTATCATATAATTACAAATCTTTGGGTGGATTGGGGCAGAACTTATCAAACTCGAGCTTATGCATATACTAAAGGTGTGGGGGTTAATTTTTTAATTTTAAAACAACACGTGTACCAACCAGGTCAATTTTTTTATAATTAGTAATTCATACATATGACTTTTGCTATATATATCCTATTGCCTAGAGTTTCCCTAAGAAGTCGGGTTTGGGACCAAATTTTGATAATATTGAAGCGGGTATAGGCTTCATAAAAAACTCAGCACAAATTTTGGGTCGGATTTGAGTTCATATAAAATTTGACCCATATGACCCCATCCTAATAGTATATTTTCTTTAAATACCTTTAATATCATATAATCACAACACGTCGGGGTAGGTCGAGGTGGGCAAGTAGAGTTTAGGGTTATGCATATAGAAAAGGTGCGAGTTCAAGTTTTTCAAACACAAGGTATGCATGGATTGGATTGAGTTCTTTCTAACCGGGTTGCTTATATAGAATTTTGCTTTTGATATCTAATGGCCTAAGATATGTCACTAACAAGTTGGGTTTGCAAAAACTTTTAAGGTTAGATTTCTCAAGAAAAATTGGACATGGGTTCGAGTAGGTAGTGTCGTAGGCACAGGTATATCTAATCTATTAATAAATCATAAAATTCCTGCTAAAAAAGATAAATGGTGACAAAGATTTATCATTATTTGTTTATCTTTTGATATAAAAGGTTAAAGGTATCGTGACACTTTGGTAATTTAAAAAATAATTATGCCACTTATCTCATTATATTTATCCAAATAAATTTGAAAATATTTCTAAGGATATTAATTTATAGTTGTTTCCATATTGTATCAAAAATTCTAATTTATTTCCATATTAATTAACTATTAACTATCTTTTAATAAATCATAATTTTTTTAATATATTTTCAATTAATGATGGACGAATATTTAATATGAATAATATGAAAAATTGCAAAATGAGTAATATTATTTAATTTCTTAGTTTCCAAAATTGAATTAAATATTTAATTTTCATCACCAAAATTCCCATGGAATATTAAATATGAACAACTGTAAAATTATGATTATTTAATTTCTTAGTTTCAAAAAAAAATTATCTCATGAATTATATTTTCTAATTAAAATATGTGTTAATAACTTAAAAAATTGTTATAATATACCTATAACGGTTATTTTTTTCAAATTGTTATCTCGATGGACTTTTTTTTTTCTTTTTCAAATCAATAAGAATGCAATGGTCTCCTTACAATTTTATTATGGAACATATTTATACTTATCTAGGCGGACTTGGATTAATTAGGAAATTTTTTATTTTATTTTATAAGATTAGCATGTTTGAAACATCCTGACCAAATTTAAATATAATTTTTTTCTTTAAATATGGTCATAATATTATTTAATTAGAACATGTCGACTCGGTTAGGGCAGGATAAATTGAGTTCGAGGCAAATATGGGTTCCACAACCAAAGTTCAGCACATGTTCAACTCAAATTCAAATTTGTATAAATTTAACCCATTTGACTTAAACCGACCTAAATGTAATATTTTTTCATGAAATACATGTACGAATTATTTTTTTCAATTGTTAACTAGATGGACTCTTTTTTCAAAACAACAAGACTGTAATGGTTCTCCTTATAATTTTATTACTAAATAAAATTATATTTATATAGACAGGCTTAGATTAATTAGGACAATTAATTTTTATTTATTTTTATATGATTAACATGTTTGACTCGTACTGGCCAAATTGAATATAATATATTTTTTTTAAAATATAATTTTAATATTATATAAGTAGAACGTGTCGATTCGGTAGGGCGGGCTAAATTAAGTTCAAGACAAATTGGGTTCCACATCTAAAGTTTGGCACATGTTCAACTCGGTTTAAGTTTGAATAAATCTAATCCATTTGACTAAACCCAACCTAAATGTAATAATTTTTTGTGAAATACCATTATATCTTATACCAACAATAAAACGAGGTATGGCAAGGTTCGGCAAGTTGAGTTTGGACATATGTATATTGAAACGGAGAGCATTTAGATTTATTAAAAGAAAATTAGCTCTAGTTGGGTTGAGTTCTTTCTAACTAGCTGCTTATAATGGATTTTGGTACAGATAACCAACGGCCTAAGTTGTTTGTTTTCGTGATGAGTTAGGTTTGGGATAGGTTTTTTAAGTATGAGTTTAATAACAAAAACCTAGTATGGGTTGAATTCAGTAGTGTCATAAGCATGTGTATGTCTAGACAGACTTAGATAAATTGAAACAATTATAATGTTTATTTTTATTTAAAAAATTTATTAGACTAACCCGTGTGATATATCCGACGGGATTTAAATAAAATATTTTTTCTTCAAATACAATTATAATATCATAAAATTACAACATGTTGGGTGGGTCGAGGCATGATAGATCGGATTTGAATATATGCATATAGTAAATGGTTGTGATTCGTATTTTCAAAACAACATTTGCACCTATTAAGTTGGATTCTTTTGTAATTAACGGCTCGTGCAATTGAATTTTGTTATGAATATTTTATAGTCTAAAATGTCCCTAACAAGTTGGGTTTTGGATGAGTTTTTCTAAAATCAAAATTAATATGAGTTCCACAACAATTTGTATAAATTTGACCTTTTTGACTTGACCCGACCTAAAATAACAATTTTCTTTTGAGTACTCATTTATTATCTTATAACTTCAACATTGCAGTGTGAGATTAAGTATCAAGTTTGGATATGCTTATTGAAATGGAGCGGGTTCAGTTTTTTTAAAACAAAACCCGCATCAGTTGGGTTAGGTTTTTTCTAACCTGGTGCTTATATTCAATTTTAGTATATATATTCAATGATTTAAGATATCTTTTTTATGAGTTGAGTTTTTTGGTATGAGTTTCGTAGTGAAAATACAGTACGAGTTCAAGTCGGTAGTGCCACAAGTACAGGCAAATCTAGTTTATTAATAAATCACAAATAATATAAACACTTTGAAAATTTATGAATATTAGTAATATTTAATTTCATAGTTTCCATAACTGAATTGAAGATTTAATTTTTATCACCAAAATTCAATTTAAATTAGCTTATTGTCCAATGGAGAGATATTAAATACGAATAATTGTAAAATTATGATTATTTAATTTCTTAGTTTCAAAAAAAATAAATTATTAGTATAGCATGAATTAATTTTTATTATCAAAATATATGTCAACAACTTAAAAAAAATATTATAAGATAAACTGTACTAATTAGGAAAATTAAAATGTGTCAATAACTTAAAAAATAGTAATATTTAAAAATTATTACTACAACAAATGTATAATTATCTAGACAGACTTATATTAATTAGGATAGATTTTTTTTATGCTTAAAAGATTAGCATGTTTGACCCATCTTGACCCGATTTAAATATAATATGTTTTCTTTGAATATGGTTATTCGTGCCGCTAAGTCGGAGCGAGATAAATTGAAACTAAATTAATACTACTAATTAACTAAACTAAAACTAAAGGCTAATCTAAACCTAGGGTGCAAAAGTAAAGGAAATCTACAAACGCAAGTTATTTACCTAACAAGTTTCCTAAATGCACTAAGGGAACTTGCAATTAAACTAAAAGTAAATAAAATTAAATAAAACAACGCACTAACTAAATAAAATAGAATATTAAATAAAATTAAAATGACGAGAAACAAATGTTAGGGGTACCCATAGTTAGGGAGTACGAAACTAGTCAAATTGGGTAATCCAAATCTAAGCTTAAATAAGATTTTTTCTTAAGATTCATCTCCTAGACTATCTAACCATCCAATTATATTGCTACTAAAATTATATAATAGCCAATGCGTGACAAAGACTATATAAACTAGCTTTGAGTAATAAAATTCGACAATAAAATTTTTGACTTTGAAAAAGTGTAATTTAAAACCTAATATTGTTAGTGCGTGAAAAATAATCCAAGTTAATTAAACCTCTCAAAAATCAGTAACTTAACACTCCTATAAGGTTTGAATAGGTTTGAACATGATTCAAAACAAATCCGTCTTAAAAAGAATGCCGAAGTCAAAACTAGCACTTTCTTGGCACTTACGTGAATAAATATCAAAACAACGCCAAATCATCCAATTCACTTGAGAAATTAAACCAACTAATTAGAGGATAAATACCGTCCTCAAATCAGCCACGTTAGAGTTTTGGTATAAAAATCCATGAATCGACGTTTTTATGGTTCTTAATAAAATGGAACTTTTGAGCTAACTTATTGAAACATATTTTTAATGTATGCAAAGATAAGAAAATACTCATACATTCAGTATTCAAACCTAAATTGGATTACATTCAAAGATTAATTACGGATCTTTCACTACGGACCCCTAACTAAGAATTTAGCTAGACATAATCAAACCAAACATGCAAATAAAATTAAAAATAATGAAAAATAGTAAACACATACTTAATAATGTAGAAAATCAGATTTGATGGCTTTGAAATTTCGCAATTCCTATTTAAAACGAAGATTTTATGGGTAAAACAATAAACAAACTCAAAATCGACAAAAACTAAACAAAATCTACTTAAACCCTCATTTTTTTGGAAAATCATATTACTAATGAGAAATAGTTAATCACATATGAATAGAATAGAAAACGATATACTATTTGAATACAGAACAATAATCAAGCATAAAACGACGAAAAACCAAAAAATCGACAAACTAGACCTATAAACCTTAGAACCATCCCCTAAAACGAGAGTTTAAGGTTGATTTTAGAATATATATATGATCTAAATTATCTACTCTATGAATAAAAAAGAAACTCTTAAGTTCGATCTTCGGATACAGCGCAAAAACTTCCAAGAAAGTTATAGTGTTCTCAGCCTCTCTGTTAATCGATTTTAAATTACTGTGTCCCCTAAAATATGAGATATATGAAATTTTATATAGTTTACAAGTGTCTCAGGTTGTGGCTTAAATTATCCTTGAAGAAACAAGCCAAAAAGAGAAAAAAAACGAAAACAGGACAAAAATGGAGTGGGGATCGATCCTCATGTAATTTTCTTTTTCTTTTTTTCTTTTTCTTTAACTACTTCTTCTTTTACTTATAACTTTTTGCTCTGAACTCCCATTGATGTATCGTTTTCGCCTACGCGTAAGTGATTAAAAGCTCTATAACTTTTATTTCTGAGGATTTTTTCAAATTCTCGATAAATAAAAACTTTAATTAGCTACAACTTCGGACTTTTTACGATTGTTCTCAGTTTTGCTAGGAAACTTTCGAAAATGATTCGATTGAGCTTCTTTCCTTTTGGAATCACTTTTAGACACTTGTATTCACTTTATTCATACTTGGGGACTTGCTTATTCTCTTCTTGCTAATGCTTTAGGGGTAATTTGTTGAGTTTTCCTCGCCTTGGGCTTCGGAATGAATATTGACTTTTTCTTTGGGCCTTTTTTTTGCACTTTTTCGCATTCAACCTTCTTTCTTGCATACAACTTCAGTTGCTTGACCACTTTAGGCTTGCAAAATGGCTTATTAACACATAAATACAATGCACTGCCTTCTTATTATGCTAAAACTGAATTTACATGTAATTTTCGGTTTTAGACAGTAACTAGAAGCTAATTGAGCCTTGTTTAAGGGATTAGAAATGTAATTTTTGTGCTCAATCACAAAGCTTGGCACAAATTTTGCTCAAGTCTAAGTTGTATAAATTTAACCCATTTGGCTATGCCGAACCTAAATATAATAATTTTTCGTGAAATACCTTTATAGTATCATATAACTACAACAAGGCAGGGTGGGTCAAAGTCGACCAAATTAAGTTCAGGCTTATATATATTGAAATATAGTTTGTTTAGGTGTATCAAAACAAAACAAACACCGGTTATGTCAAAATTTTTTTCTAATTGTCTGGTTTATATTGAATTTTTGGGAATAACCAATGGTCTAAGATATATTTCTTTTTAACGGGTTGGGTTTGGGACAGTTTTTAAATAAGTGTTTCATAACAAAAGAAAGTATTAGTTAAAGTCAGTAGTGTTGTAGGCATGTTCATGTCTAGATGGACTTAGATTTATTGAGACAATTATAATGTTTATTTTTTATTTAAAAAATCTATTAAATTAACCTGTTTGATCCATCTGACTTGATTTAAATGTAATAATATTTTATCAAAAATACAACTGTAATACCATAGAATTACAACATGTTGGGTGGTTAAAGGCAAAATATATCAAGTTTGAAAATATGCATATAGTAAATAGAGAGGGGGGGGGGTCATATGGACTATGATCACCTTAATAAATTGGGGTTAAAACGAGTTTGAATTGGGTTCGTGTTGGCATAAATTTAACCCGTTTAATCTAATCTAACCTAACTATTTTTTTTTTAAATACTCTATAGTAAGCTTGAAATTTTGTTATATGACCTGGGAACATAACATGAAATTTGCATGAATTTTCTGGGAAGGGGTGAAATCTTAACTAATAATTATAAATGGGTTATAAATAGATATTATCAATATTATGGTATCTTATAACTATAGAGCTGGCGGGTGATGGCTTCGAGCACTAAGTTCAGGCTATGCATAATGAAAAAAAGTTGGTTCAAGTTTTTAAAATAAAACCTGTACAGATTGGATCGGGTTATTTCGAATCGGTGTTTATATTGAATTTTGGTATAAATATTCAACGACCTATGATATCTCCCTAACGAATCGAGTTTGGGCCAGATTTTAAAAAAAAAATTCCCAACATGGCGTGGTTGAAATAGGTTTTTTAAGATATAAGGTGAATATGAACAACAAATACCCAACACAAGGTTGGGTCAGGGTTGGATTCGCATAAATTTAATGTATTTGATATGATCTGACCTAAATATAACATTTTTTCTTTAAATACTTTTATAGTAGGACTGACAATTTTTTACACGCCTCGATAACAAAACAAGAAATTGCCACAAATGTTTTGGGTAAGGATAAAACCTTAACGGATAATTGTAAATAGGTCATAAATGGATATTATACGGCTTCTGATATCTTCTAACTGCAACGCCACCGAGTGAGTCAGCTTCGAGTTCGAGCTATGCATATTGAAAACAATCGGGTGCTATTTTTTATTTTAGTAGAATTTTTTCTAACATGGTGCTTATAATGAATTTTGGCATAAATATTCAACAGTTTACAATATCTCGTCATAAATCGAATTTGTTACGGCTTATTGAAACACGGGATGAGTTTAAGTATGTAGTACCATTGCCATAGGTACTGACATATCTAATACGGAGTATAGTAATGAAACACAAAAAAAATTGTCAAATTTGTTTATCTTTTCAACTAGTAGCTTAGATTTGTTCTCACCTATTTGTAGTGCCGTGACATGCTGGTAAATTAAAACATAATTATGGTTAGTTATATATCCCATTAAATTTAAAACTATTTCAAGAATATCTAAGTTATATTTTATTTCAAATTAATTTACTACTTTTTATTAATATATAAATAACCAAATATGAATAATTTATTTAATTTCTTAGTTTTGAAATAAGAATATTTATTAGTACAAAATTTGTTTTTTTAATTAATTTTTATTTCTAAATTATGTTTAAATATTTTATTTCTTTAAAATAATAATATAAAACGTACAAAATTGATTTTTTCAATTTTTATCTAGATGACTTTAGATTATAGTACAATTGTAATGTTTATTTTTTATTTAAAATTCTTTTTTACATTAACCAATTTGATCCATTTCGTTCCGATTTAAATATGAATTTCATAAAATACAATTATAATATCATATAATTACAATGTGTGATCGATAGGTCGGGATTCAAAGTTTCAAGAAAAAAAATTCACTTATAGGGTTGAATTCAATCAAATCAGTGACTCATGCATATTGAATTTCACTATATATTTCATATGGATTAGGATTTGCATAATAAGTTGGGGTTAAAACGGATTTTTTCAAGCTGATGCGAATATGGGCTCACGAGTTTAGGTCAGCTTCAAATTGGTATAAATTTAACTCATTTAATTCGATTCAACCTAAATATATTAGTTTTTTTTTAAAATACCCTTATAGTAAGCTTGATAAAAATTGTTATACGACCCGATAACATAACACAAAATTGGCACGAATTTTTTGGGTATGGGTGAAACCTTGATGGGTAATTATGAATGGGCCATAAACGGATAGTATAAGTCTTATGGTATCTTATAATTGCAATGCTGATTGATGAACTCAAGTTCGATTACGGAGTTAAGGCTATGCATATTGAAAAGAAGCAAGTTTAGTTTTTTCAAAACAAAAACTATAGATATTTGGTGAGTTCTTTTTAACTAGTGCTTATAGTGTATTTTGATATAAATATTTAACAATCATGATATCTCCCTAACAGATCGGATTTGGGACGAGTTTTTTGAAAAATATCCTTAAGAACTTGTCGGTGACATGGGTTTTTTGAGATAGGGGTTCATATGGGTTCCATAACAACCCAACACGAGCTTAAGTCAGGTTTAGTTTCACATATATTTAACCTATTTGATCTGATCCGACCTAAATATAAAACAATTTTTTTTAAATACCTTTATAGATGCCGTGATAACACAACACGAAATTGGAATGAATTTTCTAGGTATGGATGAAACCTTAATGGATAATTATAAATGGGTCATAAACGGATATTATACAGCTTATGGTATTTTATAACTGCGACCCCCCTCCCCCAGGAGGACCAATTTTGAGTATCTAGTTCAACTTAGGCTTATTAAAAACAAGCGGGTACAATTTTTATTCAACAACCTACGATTTCTCTTTAATGAAATGGATTTAGGACATTTTTTAGAAAATCGGCACAAGTTCAAGTTGATACTTGCATAGGCATGGGCATATCTAGTACCCTATATATATATATATATATAATTGAAAGGTATTTCGGGCTATTGAATCAGTGTTAAGTTCTTTTTTTTCTTTCTAATTTTCCCCTTTCACCGTCAACGATGCAATTAAAACTTTTGACCCTTACACTACTTACTACTTTTTAACAATTTCACTTTGATTTATATGTAACTCAATCATACACATATTGCACGTGCACAAATTCTAGTCATAATAAAACATCATAATACTGTTATCCTTAAATAAAAGGGCTCTTAATTATACTTAAATTTTGTACAAGGTCCATGTGCATTGTACAACTTGTTATCGGGCCTATTCCTGGTGTGCAAGCTACATGTATTTGTTGATTTAATTTTAACATTAGACACTATTGTGCACATAATATATTTCTACCATTTTTCTCGTTCTTTGAATACGTATGTCATGTTACTTATAATAAAGGGTGATATTATTGTCAAAGTAAGTTACAACTTTAGAACTATAAATCGAGTATAACTTCTCAAATAAGTACTATATATGCTCTCTCAAAGAAAATATTGTTTAGACAATATGACTACCCATAATAAATAGTGGCTCAATGGTAATTGGAATGTAATCCTTTCCTAGACAAGATCTTTGAAACTTACCCATATACGGTCCTAATTTCATAAAATTATGATTATTTTAATTTGCACTTGGATTTACAATTTGGTTCGCTCCTTAAAAAAAAAACGAAAGGTGTTCTATTTGTATAGTAACAGATAAGATGAATCAAATTAGTGTTGATCGATCATTTGCTCAAGGTACGTGGGTCGGTGTATTTATCTAAATAGTGTGTCCGTGGCTTTCCAATTAATTGAATTACAATATTTTTTTTTTGTTTTTTGAGCAGTGAATTACAATAAATTTCTAACTAAGAATTTGTGTTTTTGCTTTCAATATTGAAGACTAATCACAAGGGTTGAAATAAACGCTTGAAATGACAAATATACCCCCAATTATCCTATAATCTAGAGGAGAGCTAAACTCCTTTAATTTTTTGGCATCTTAATTACTGTTTTCTTAAGTAATAACCTCTTAATATGGCATCTTTAGACTTTAGGGATAACTTTAATACTTGAAAATGTTGTGAAATTCATGCCACTCTTCAATAAGGTTTACAGAAAGCCTATTATTAATATGATAAATTCATATTGAACTTAATTGTGTAAAACGTACTGATCAACCCCATTAGCTCATATTAGTTAATTATTTTAAATAAGTAGGATATATTAATATTATAACACTTTGCTGTTAAGTAAGCAAATGACAATATTAAGTTCCACGGATTTTTCTTTTATTATTCAAATTTCAAAGAACTCTTGTCAGTTTAAAATAAAATCTAAACAACTGCACTATGTTCGTTTGGCCACACAATAAACACTCAGGCGTCTGACTAAATTAAATTCGTCAATTACTCTGTTAGGTAACATCTCAATTAAATTAGATAAATTTCATAAAAAAAAAGATAAGTAAGATAAATTTAATTACTGTATATATCATATTTCATAAGTTTTCTAAAATGTCTCATTTGGAAAGATACTGTAACCATAACAATATTTTATTAAAATATGTAAAGCATATTGCAAAAGAAAGTAATGGAATTTTCCAGAATGCAATAAGATTGGAAGTAAGTGTTAAGGCAGAACCGAAAGAGAGAGAGAGAGAGAGAGAGAGAGAGAGAGAGAGAGAGAGAGAGAGAGAGGGGAATATGAATAATCCTCTTTCATTTAGTTTTTGCTATTTATTTAATAACCCTAATGTTGTCTAATCACTTCCTTTCTCGTCCTATATATTGTGACACACTCTTTTCCTCAACAAACCCACAAGAATTTCTTGGTTGAGCTACCCTATCTTCTAATATTCATACTTCTCTCTCTCTCTCTCTCTCTCTCTCTCTCTCTCTCTCACCACACGAAATACACACATCCTTGCGTTGAAGATCTTTTATACCTTGACATTTGCATTTCTAGTTAAATATGGTGTTGGTTAACAATAAGGATTTTCAAAAAGCGAGCTTTCTTCAGTCCACTCATGGGTGGTAACAGGATTCAATTAGCTGCCGACTCATTCAACCAAATACTGAGTTGAAATGACAAACTCTGTAACTGAGTGAATGAAGCGGGAGACTGGTTGTATCTTAAGCTTCCTGTACTTGGACTGAAGGGAGCTCCCTTAATTTACTTTCTCTTAAATACACAAATACTCATGAAGTAACTTAATTATTTTTTTGGTCTCACAACTAACCTAGAAATTATATTTTACTAATTGAATGTATATATATTGATTAGTGTATTTCATCAAGATTTTGTTAGTTTTTCATGACTATGCAGATTTATTTGATTTTTTTAGTTCGTATGAAGAAAGATTCACTATCAATTAAGTAGAAAAGGTATGGATCTTGCTATACCAGAGTTGTTTTATAGTTCATTTTAGGCTATGGTCATGATTTTATATATGGTTATTTTTCTTACTATATATCTGTGGTTTTAATTTTGAGCCAACTAAAGTTAATGGAACAAACATTATGTTTTTTTAGGGTTTTCTCAAGGAGAAGGTTCAGAGGGCAGTCTAGTTAGCAGCTGCAATTACAAGTTCCTAGACATGGCACAGCTCCCAGTTGGACAGTTGGTTCAATTACCCAAATATCCTCATCTTCAAAACAGACTTGTGAATTGTGATATATATATATACACTAAATCTTCCATTTTGTTCTTATAATTCTATTTCCTTGTTGATTTTGTGGTAACTTTAATGAAGAAAATGATAACTTCTGCCCTAAAGATTCATATTAAGCATACTATGAATCAAAAGAATAATTTTATGTGTGAAAATCCATGTCTTATTAAATGTGTATTTAAACATGTTTCTTGTTATAAATAAATTGTTGAAGGCACATGTTAAGATGACCCATTTAATTAACCCTAAAATGTATGAGCTGGTGTACTTGTGTGGATTGCAACGAATTGTGTATTTAATTATTTATTTTTTTCAAGGATGTAATATATTATACCCTTTTCAAAAATATAGTAGCTAGTACCAATCAAATACGTACTTATCAATGATATATTTTAGTATATATCGTAAGATTTGATACGATAGTTATGTTTCTTAACTAAAAATAAAATAAAATTATTAATTTAATATTAATTCGAGACTTTGGCTTTGTCTAATTTGTTAGTTTAAATAAGCTGATATATACTGTGGCATCCATGTTTGAATACTTATTTAATTTCATCTTAACAAAGGGAAGAAATTTAGATGAGTGTGCAGTTAAATTTTTTCTTGTCATGATAAATTTTAAATATTGTTGTTTCTAAGGCTTGCAATTAAATATATTGAAGACATCTTTAAAAAGGATGTTCTTGAATTAGGGCTCTTTCTAAGAAGACATTCATTAACACTTGATTTCTTTTTTTACCAAAGTTGATAAGGTCTTCTTCAGAGAAAAGTAGTGTTGCGAAAAGCAAACTATAAGCTTTAACTTAAACAGCTTTAAATTTAATTACCTTAATTTTGATAATTAAGGGGTTAGGAAGAAAAGAAACCCTAGAAAGTGAAGAGGGATCTTTCTGAAGCATTACCATAGAGATATCAAATCAGAATCTTTGAATGAAACCCTATAATATCTACTGTGTATTTAAAGGGGATCTAAGGAGAAATTAAAAGAACTAAACACATTTGGCTATTTTTTAGCAGAAGCACTACAATCAATAATCAAACACGAAAGGTTTGGTCTTCCTTTAGTGCTTTACACTTCTCACAACCTTGGATGACAAGTGCTTAAGTTTCTCTTTTCCCTAAACAAGAATCTGAAAATAAATAAATTATCTCTCATTTTAGTTTTTTATGCAAAACGAATTCACATTATATTTGCTTCAGCACTGCACTGAAACATTTTCAACCATGTTCTGGTCGAAATTTTGAAACGCTGACATTTGAAAACTTGCTCTCCTGCATTTATGCTTATATTTTTTGTCAATTAAATCTTTAATTTTTTTAATGCATATATATAAAGCCTACAAAACTATGCTAAATTTGGATACAAAGCTTTTAGAAAGGCATACGGAATCATTTTTACTTTATTTTCAAAATCCAATCTCTCTTTAATTTTTCCATGTAAATTAAAATGATTGACCAAAATGCAACATCTTTAGGCAACACAACTCCCATTATTATTTTTGTCACCATTGGATTATAATTATATATATCACAAGGAAACTTTTAGTAGTGCCATGTTTTTATTCCAAAATTTGGTGCTTTGGTTGGTGCCATTTTTGTCTGGTGCTCAAATTGTGATTTGACCAACAAATATTTTTTGCTTGAGACATCGATATCTTTGTGTTAACAAAGCTTGATCTTTCTTTATTCTCTAGGACCAAGATGTCTCAAGCCATTTGGCTAGGCCTCAAAATAACTTAAAATATTACGTCTTTGGAATAACTACAAGATGAATTTTTATGTATTTTAGATTTAATTATCATATCTACCCTACTTTTGGTACTTTAATTAATATTTTATTTGGGTGCAAAATGGAACTTTAATTAATACTTTAAAATGATGTATAGTGAAATTTTGTAACACGCAATTAGGGTGTTAGAACGGAACGAATTTGGCCCACCTCTAATTCAAAATTATGGTAATTTATTAACATTTTATATTTTGAATTGACATATTTTGTTCATACTTCTTAACTGATGGTTAACATGATCAACCGTTTATTCTAATCAGTGGCTATATTAAAACAATAGGGATTCACAATTATTTATGTATTAATGAATTTTATATATATATACACCAATTAGAGTATACGAACTATGTTAACACTTACTATGTCAATCAACAATACAACAAATATATGATCAACAAGCGTATCCGATAAAATTAAGTTACAACATTAATAAATGGGTATTGCCAGAGCAAAATATCCTTACCATAGCAACTTTTGTCCAAGCGGACAAAAAAGATCATGATGTCGTTTTCATCTATTGCCCATAGTGTCATCGTTAATTAATTGTTTGAATTAGTTTGACTGATAATACAATTAATAGGTACACTCTCTTCATTTTAACTAATAGTCTCAGATTCACTTTAATATATTTTAAGAAAAAACGTCAATTTCTATATAAGTGATAATCAAGAATATAACTTCGTTGCTTTTTATTGGGAGACTTGCATTGTTCATTTAGTAAAAATTCTCGATCGAAAATCATCTTTATATGAAACATTGAACTTAATTAGCCATTACGTGTATAAATCTCATGAGAGTGGAAACAACTTCTTGTCAGAGAGCGAGCGAGCAACTCTTTTTTTTATTTTTTTTCTAAGCAACTATATTTGAAGGGATTTGAATACTAAATTTCTCGCTAAATATATCATATCTCACAAGAATTTAATGAATCACTAGGCCAATCTCGTAAAATTTAAAGAGCAACTTCAATTGACTATATATATAGATACATAAATGACGAATGAAAGGATATAGCCGATAAATGTGTACACCCCATACTTAAAAATTCCCAAGTTCAAGTCGTGTGGTTTGGGAGGAGAATTTTTTGTTATTATATTATAAGAGATTTAGACAATTATTTTTAGAGAAATATATATATACACATATATAGATAGATAGATTTTGGATGATTTAGACTTTTGATGCCGTTTATTATGTTAGGTATCAAAGTTTTGCATAATTGGTGTTTGGGTGACATTTTGAACGGAATCCATTACTCAACGTAGTCAACCATTAGTTCAATTAATTTTTGACCCAAGTTATCCATTCTACCCCTAGAAAAAGACAATATATTGCTTTTGCTTAGGGGTAAAATAATCAAAAATTAACGGAACTAACAGTTGATCACATTGACTAACAGATTCCGTCCAAAATAACACTCAAATATTTATTATTCAAAATTTTAGCACCATAAAAAAATAAGTGGTACCCAAAGTTTAAATCACCCATATTTTTTTTAAAAATAATAATATAATATTATTAGTAATAGAATTATAAGTAGGTAGGTAGATAGATAGATAGATAGACAGATACTCCCTATATTTTAATTTTTTTAAAATAATCATCAGTTGTCATATAGGCCTTTTTTTCTTTAAAAAATAAAATAAAATAAAAGTTATTCCAAGTATGCATCTCTGTTGAGAAAAGTTAAAATGAAAAAAACAAAGTATATTTCTATTGGAATCATGTGAATATATATATTATATGATGTGACTCTCTCAGGATTATATCACTTTAAAGATCACAAATTGGCCCTTTCTAAAATTTCCCGACAAGAGACTATAGGTAAATTTCTTTAATTAAAATATATAAAAAAAATTCACTGTAACAGAGTGTGTATGTGTTTAATTTTTTAATGATACAATTGGACAAAGTACAAGTAGCTAGCATGATCTTAAAAGGCTAGTACACAGTAATATTCATGGCTGGTAGAACATTCATAAAGAATAAAAGTATATAGGGTGCGCTACTGCCGCCCTTCATATTTCTCTATAACATTTTCATAAAAAAATTAAAATTTTTTTACTAATGTTACACACTATTTTTTTTAACCCTACTTATCAACACTTTATAATCATTAATTAATTAATTACAATTAGTTACTCTCATCATCATTATCATTATATATAATTAATAACCTCACAACCCCACCACCCCCATAATCAATAAATTTTCGAACAGAGTGGCTAAGCAATTTTGTTTAAAAATTTCAAGCAATAGTCTAATGCCTTTAAATCAAGCCAACCCGCCCACCTCTCTTCCTATAAAGCTCCTTAAAATTCTCTCTGAGCCACTATGTAAATATACACCAGTCGACTGCGATTGCTTAAGCAATTTCAAACAACAATACAACACCGACTCAATTTGTGGCTATTCGGCCATACGTAACCGAATCGGGTAGAAGAAGCTAGGTTATTCACAGTCGAGCAAACATTCTTTGGGTTGTTGAGTGATGAATTTTTGCTCTGTTGCATAAGGACGAAGAAGATGACTTCACTCGTTCTTAAGGGGTCGAGTTTGGCTAAAAATATTGGTTGGTAACAACCGAGCATGCATTGTTCCTTGAAAAATCATGCTCGGTTATTTTAGGCCGAGCAACATACCTTCACACTCGGTGGATTCCGACCGAGCAACGTTGGATGAAAATTTTGCAGGACTCGGCTTATCTGCATCGAGTCCTTTGCTATTTAATTGGTTGCGTTAAACCGGATATAGTTTCATATTAAGTTTTAGAGGTCACTAATGGCGGCGAGGTCGGAGGTCGTTAATGATGGAAAAGTCAGAGAAGAAAAGAAGAGAGAAGAAATGGAGGAAGAAGAAGAGAGGAACTTGTACTAATCAATATACTTACATAGCTGCTCAATATACATATAAATAAACTTATTTAACAAAGAGAGAAAGAAGAAGAGAGGAAGAAAAAAATGGACGAAGAAGAGAGAGAATGTGATTTTTGGTAAAGTTAAAGAATTATGTTATTTTTATTATTAGGATTAGGATTAATTATTATTATTATTATTAATACTATTAATTAAGGGTGGGTGCTCTATAGACGGTGTGTGTGTGTTGGGGGGGTGGGGGGGGGAGGAAGAAAAGAAATGTACCAGAGGAGTGTTAGGCCATCTCCAATGGTGATTTCTATCCAACCAAATTTCTAAGATAGAAAAGCCAAATAAAAAAAATATGCTCCAATAGTATTTTATATCACCATTTCTATGTGATGTGGAAGGTGACTCACATTAGTAATTTCTATCACCATTTTTACATGTATAAATGGTGATAGAAATTCCCTATATGACATGGCACATTCTCATTAGGTATTTTAAAACCCACTAATTCTCTCTCTTCTTAAATAAGTGACAAGTAAGGAAAAAATGCAAAAATAAAAATTACTGTTGGAGATGGCCTTATAGAAATGGGGAGTGTTACAAAGCGATATGCAGGGCGGCAATAACGCCACCCTAAAAGTATGAAACTATAAAATATAAGATAAATTAGATTAGATTAAGTGCTACAAATATTAATAATGAGCAAAATTGTACAAAAAAGAGTAACGCTACATATCTCAAATCATATTTTAGACGTGTATCATGAATACCAAATTTTGTTTACTTCCTTGTTATTTAATTATTGTTTATCATTCAAATTTGGATATCCATGGATGATGCACCTAGTGTGCAAGTAAATTCACATTTTGTTGTATAAATTGATTAATTATGAATTAGTCTATTTTAAATTGAAAAATTGAAAATTTTTTATTTTAAAGAAAAATTATGTACTGTGATTTTCATCTCACACACTTTGTACGATGACCGTAAATTATGTAATATTAGCAATGTCTTTATGTTATTTTATCTAATGTCTTAGGAATTAACGTAAAGTTATAATTTTTTAGACTAATTTATTTTACAACCAACCGTTACTATAATTAAATAATTTATAAATTATGTTCTTATAAACGGTCCAAGTCGTCTGTTGGAGGACGTACAGCATTACGAGCCCTAAACAAATGGCTAATTTTTTTTTTTTTTCAATCTGGACTAAATAAATAGCTAATTGATGTGAGACAAACGTCTCATATTGGATTCGAGATTTGTATCATTTTGCTTATTTTCATAATTATTTGTATCGAAGCCCAAATACCGGCACTTTGGGGTAAGCCTTTCTAATTTCAAGTTTGATTGGGGCCTTTTTGTCCTGCCCTATCTATGTGCACCATTTGAGTATATCATATATATATATATATATATGAAAGTACGAAAATTTCTGACTTTAAGGACAATAATCACGGTTTATTTAGAGAACTAAATAAATAATTTTTTTAATGAAACTTTTTGAATATGATCTTTATATATAAGGAGTAGATCATTTTCACTAAATTTTATAATCTACTTTTATAGAGATAATCTTCATCAGGTTTTATAAAAAAAAAAGAAAGAATTTTTTGAGTTTGCTCTCTATTATTAATGCAAAATTCAAGATAGTCCCCTATTTTACTAATCCTTTGAGTGACCCCCTCTTTTGCAACATTTGTAAAGTGAAAATAGGGGGGTAACTTAAAGGATTAGTAAAAGGGAAGGGGGGTGGAGAGAGTGGGGGTATCTTCAGTTTTGCATTAATAATAGGGGGTAACTCAAAAAGCCCCTTAAAAAAATTATATGTTTATCATTCGAAATGTACGCTCCTTATTATTCTTCAAGTAAAGGATATCCTTACAAGAGTATTTTCGTATATATGAGTAGAATAATAAAATGGTAAGTACTTTCCACCGTAAGCAATGATGGACATCTTTCTAAATTAATAAATTTATAGGATTCATGTTTACGATTCAACTTTTTAATTAGGGTTAATTGCACTTTATCCCTCTAAACTACTAAAGTTAGCAATTAATGCTACTAACTATCCAATTTGCTACAATTAACCTGTTTTGGAAAACGGAGTTAAAATTTTAAACAATTTAGAGCCCAAATATAATTTTAGATAAATAAGGGAAATAAATGTAATTTTTAATCTCTTGTCATTATTTTTAGTCATCATCTCTGGCCACCTCCGTCGTCACCATCTCCACCAATATCAAAAGACCACGTATTTATTCCTAGTAAAAAATGTAATTGACTTGTTTAACCCTTACAGTCAACCTTGCTTCAGTGGCAAATAAAGAAAATCCATTCTAAGTCTCTCCCTTAATCCTACAAATAAAGAAAAACCCCCACCCCACCCCCATGAGTCGAACCCTTGACCTCAAGACAAGGGTGGGGGTTGCCTACCACTAGGCCAACCCCTCTCCTCAAGTATATGCATATTTTGTTTGACGGGATGTATTTATGGTAGGGGTGTCCATATGATTCGATCCGGTCATTTTAAACCATTCTCATTTGATCCAATCAGATGTCGGTTTTAGGTTTTGGCATCCAATCTAATCCAACACACTTTACCAATCCAATCCAATCCAATTAAATGTTGGACTGGATTGGTTTCGATCCGATCCGATTAGAAGTTTAAAATAAGATATATTATATTCTTAAAATGTTCAATTCTAATGTAAAATAAGACATAAACTACTTGTAAATTAAATAAAATCCATTACAAATAAATTTCAAATGTTCAACCAATTAGTTTCAAGTTAAAATGTCTACTGTCTAACCAAAAATACATAATTAAACCAAGTGACAAACCATATATGATTAAATTAAATATTAAATAACAAAATAAGATTAAATGATTGAACAAAAGAGCATTAGATAAAGATTTTAAATCTACAAAGTTTCAAGCCTTCAACTTTTTAAGTTATCCATAAGGGAGAGACATGTCAAACCAGAACCGATCCAATTTTCTCGATTTTCAAATTTTGCATCCGATCTAATCCAATCTAATCCAATCTAATCCAATCCAATCATCCATAAAATCCAGGAAAAATGGATTTGATTGGATTGGATCGGTTCCTCGGTTTAGATTGGATTCTGGACACCCCTAATTTATGTTTTCCTTTACCTGACAACTACCACCCTAAGATTTAGGATTTAAATTGAGAGTAAAATCAGTTCAACTTTTTAATTAACTCGGTTGCGCTAATGTAGAAATTCAATAGACATCTAATTTATGGAAAGGGAAATGCTACAAAGGATTTCGAAACAAATGTTATTAAGAGGATAATTTTTTTTTCAAGGAATCAACTTGGAAATGCATTTATGGCCTTTCTTCAAAGTTTTTCGTTCTTGCTATCACCTATAACGAGCTGTGTTGTTTGTCCTGCGTGTAGAATGATGATGATACTGAAAGAAATGGGGAGATGTTGTTGAAAAAAGAAAAGAGAAGTGGGTTTTATGTTGGTGGAGATGAAAGAGAAATGAGTGGAAATGGTGGTGGCAGAAGTGATCGGAGATGATAGTGGTCAGAAATGGCGACAAGCAAGAGATTAAAATTAAATTTATTCCCCTTATTTATTTAAAATTATATTTGGCCTTTAAATCGTTTCAAATTTTAACCTTGACAACCAAAACGGGTCAATTACAACAAATTTAATAATTTGTGGCATTAATTGCTAACTTTGTTAGTTCTAATGGCAAAGTGTTAGTATCCCAATAATTAAGAGGGGAAAAGTGCAATTAAATCTTTTAATTATATTTACATGAAGTCAAAAAGACCAACAATTCAATTTGAGATTTTTATTTGTAACTGAAACTTTTAATTTTAATCTTAATTTTAATTTTTTAAACAATATATTTGTTGACCTTGTAGGTCTTAATATTATTTTGATAATAACAATAAATCAATCATGTGTAATTTAATATGTTTCTTGATAAAGGTTTATAGTTCATTTACTTGGAAAATCAAGAAAGCATGCTACTTGACAAGGATCATTCAATCATTATCCGATTAAGTCAACTACGCATTGGACTAGCAAGAAGATCAATCTTATCACAATGCAAATCCATAGAGATCAAGATCAAGGATCACATGCAAAAGTTTCAAGTGAAGATCAAATTGAAGAAACAAATCAAAGCATTCAAAGACTCATTAATTCGATAATTGAGTGAGTGCTTAGGTATTATGTAAAGCTTCTTATTTGATGATTATTATAGCTCATATACATTGTTACAACATTCTTAGATAGATCAAAATCAAGTTTGAATCAAAATCATTTCAAAACATAATTCTAACAAAAATCGGTTTTGAAATAAATTCATATTAAATTCAAATGATCATATTTTGAGTTTTCTCAAAAATAGGTGTCTTAGGAACTTATTTTTAAGGTCCCCAAAGTATTAGAATGGATTTTCGAGCTTATATGCAAAAGTGCAAAAATTAGAATTTTGGCTTGATGGACAGAACCCATTAGTCGACTAAGCAGTTTTGCTCAGTTGACTAAGGGTCCATCAGTCGACTGATGAGCTTTGCTCAGTCGACTGATGTTTCAGAATGTAACCGTTGGATTTTTAATTTTTTACCATTTTTGGTACCAAACTTCTACCAAACCTCACAAACGACTAAATCACTTTTAGGACTATATATACACTATCAAAGACAGATTTTGACCATCTCGAATCACTCTCATACTCTATTCTTCATCTATCTTCAATATCAAAAGATTCAAGAAATTATTTTTGATCAATCATTCTTATTGAGCTATAAATCTTGATCAAATAAGTAACTCTAATGTGAGCTTCAATTGTATCTCTTAAACACTTTAGAGTTATTGTTCATTAGTGTGAATCACCAAACAATATATATTCTAATTGTGAGAGGTAAATTTCATAAGATAACAAGAAGGCAAATTATTGTTTAGAAATTGTGAGAAGTAAATCTCACAAAGTTAGCAAGAGGGATTCTTGTGAGAATTTGCGGTGAAACAATATTTGTAGAGTGTGTGAGACAACAACACTTATAGAGGTTTGATCTTCATCCAAAAGGAGATTGATTTTAGTGGAAATTCTTGGAGAACTAACCGAGCACGAACTATGGTTTGGTAAACCAAAACCGTGATGACAAAAAGACTTGGGCTTCCAATTGGTTTAATCTTTCTAACTCAAGCTCCTTATTTGATTGCATTTATATTTATTGATTGCTCTTAGGTTTGGTTGTTTAATTGTTTATTTCTTGCATTCCTTGATATATTGGTTTAGTAAATTTGTTTTATTTAAACATTTTTAGAAAATTTTTTAATTCCGCATCAAAGTTTTCAAAACCTTATTCACCCCCCTCTAGGTATGTTTTTCGACCAACAATATTATTTTGTGAGTATTCACTAGAGTGGGTGCATGCCTATTATAATAAGTCAAATCATACCATTATTTAAAACAAATTTGTAAGAAAATTAAGTGCATATTATATTATTAATCGTCATCATATATAATTATTATAACAATATTTAATGGATCATTTTCCTTAAAAACAACAAAAATATTAATTTAGAAAGGTATCTACCGTACCTATAGTGAAAAATATCCACCATCGTGCTACTCTCTCTCTATATTTATATTTATATATATATATATATCTACGAACATTTAGATTTTGGTGCCATAATAATAATTGAAATTGGAATCAGGTATGTTGATGGAATTTGTACCAAAGTTTAATTTTACCAAAAAAAAACCTAAATCTAATTTCGACTATTATAATAGTGCCAAAGTATAAACGTGAAATTGAAGGAATATTTAAACAAATACTTGATTCCACGACTTTAAACATGATTGTTGCCGTAAAAATCAAGAATATATAATTAATCACTAAGTAACTATTGATTACTTTAATTAAGGGTGTTGTATAATGAGCTGGCTATATATGTGACACGTTAATAATAACATAAAATAGTTATAAAATACAGAGAATGAACAAGAGGATTATGGAGGACGTTTAACCCTTTGAGATAGGACTTAATCCACCTCTATGAATGAGCTCTGTGAAAAAGCTAAGGCGCGTGCGAAAGCGATTTAAACGAAGTAACCCTAGGTTTGTTATTAGATGGATGTATTCTCAAAAACCAATTTTAATCGAATCAAAAAGTAAAAGCTAAAAGTTTATGGATTTTAATTCTAAAAACTCTATTTAATCTTTTCTATTATGCAACAATTAATAAGGCAATTAAACAGATAAGCAAACACCAGAATTAACGAGGTATCTCTGTAGTGCAGGACTAATCCTCAACAATCCACTATATGCACAAAGGTTTACATACTCGATTAATCTCAAACCGTACAGACTTACAAAACTTGAGTCGCACAAGCCGCTTGCAAAAGTTTCCACCTTATGTGCGTAGAGTCCTATTCGAATCACATGAACAGGTTCACAATGAATTACTCGCCACAATATCACACCGTTCTTCAACTCCGTTTGCGAATCACACGCACTTTGGGATCTGAATTGTTCTTTATAAAAAGAACGCTTGCTTTAGCATGAATAAAAACCCTAAGGTGGTTTTATGTTTTGAGATTTTTAATCTCTTTCTAAGGTTTAAAAATCTCTCTCAAAACATGTGAAAAAGTGTGCTCAAAAGTATATTAAAGTCTCTTGGCCTATGAGTCTATTTATATAAAAATATGGAGACCAACTTACTTTAGGAAAGGGTCACAAATAATTAAAATTAGAATTTTTGCGATAAAAAAAATCACTGCCCAGTTTTAAAAGCCGGACCGGCACATATTATAAATGTGTGGATCGGTCTGAAATTGGAAAACAATTTTAAGCCTCGGGACAAGCCGGACCGGTACACATTATCAAAATGTGGACCGGTCCACCACCAACTCCAATTTAATTAAACAAGAGCCATTAGTTTAATGACACATGGCAAAGGTTATTTTCGAAAAGGAGGCAACCACACGTGGGTTTTTAAAAAGCTGTCAGAAGACTTTTTCTTTCCTTGTTAATTCTTTATTTATTAAATATATAAATATAATTAAATCTCTTTTCTTTGTAAATTAATTTTTCTATTATTTTTATTTTTGTTTTTCTACGTATTAAATTCGATTGAGTTCAAATTCGACTCAAATTTTTGGAACAACTCTAGGAACATATTAAAAATATAATCCAAGAATTCTCTCATAAATTTGATTCATTGAAGTATTACGGACGCATGAAAAACACTAACAAAAATAATAAAAGAATTAATTCGACCCAAAAGGTTTTTCTAAAAACAAAAATACCACATACGAAATTAAATTCAAATGCCAATGGTTACCGTATCTATCTCGATGTAATTCTTCAGTGCATCTCTTCGGTAGCTTGGCTTGCTTGTAATTCTTCAGATGCAATTTTGAACGACTCAAACAACTTACAAACAAACGTGTTTTTGTCGAAAGAATAAAGCTAACCAAAATATAAACTTTACACTCTGGGAACCTTTATAAATTATAACAGTAAGGAACATAACTCTTATTATAAATGGATTATAACTCTCAGCTAGTTTAAGTATTACAACTAATATATAAATTTTCTCACATCAATATCTATATGATACCAAACACCTTTTAAGGAAAGGCATAAAACATTATAAGTGTGAATCTTTTTTATAAAACTCTCTTATTATTGCTCAATCACTTATATTCAATTCAAAAAAAAAAAATTGGTCGTTATGAAGAAGTAAATACTTCATATATATATATATATAATGCGGGAGAAGACAATGATATAAGGCTGGAGTGGTTAGATTTAAGATACGCTTTCATTATTATAGTGGTTGATTAAGCATGTTGATAAGTTGATCTTGCTTTCTCCTCGTTAATTTGGTATATTAAATGTAGTTCGTACTCATATAATGTAGGCGTGGCAATATGGATACCAATTATTGTCCTCGCGTTAGTCGCCTATGCTTTCTCCACATACTCTGACACATACTTACTTGGAATTGTATCAGCTCCATTATTAAAGTCTAAGAGAACCAAGTCTTTAGGGGAGACGCCCTTCTCCTTAGGTAGGGTTCATATAAGCATCAAGGGAGGTTTGGTTATGCTAGAACTCTAATTTTAAACCTGGTTAGACTCACTACCACGTCATGGTTCTTGTCCACAGGGGCAACCATATGTCTCTATTCACCTGCTGCCACATTTACGCACAATCATTTAACGAGGTAATTTATCATTTTACCCTATCAATGATGAACACATATTATCACTTGAACGCCTTGTGTATGCCATCGATTCTAGTGTATGTATATGTGTGTGTATTTGTTATATAACAAATTATTATACTTGATACAAAAATGAAGTCCGTAAGAGAAGTAGAAATTGGAGAAGTAAAAATAAAACTCCATTAAAGATTACCGATGGGTTTTAGCTCACGTTTTAAAGAGTAAATAAGGTTATAGTCCCAATTTCAAAGAAATTGTTATTAAAAGAAGACTAATCCAATTATATAACTATTTTAAAAAGGTTTTTTTTTGTTGGTTTCATCCTCAAAGCTTGGAGTAAGATTAATCTAATTTAAATGTATTTGTGATTTAATTATTTAATATATTAATCTAATTTAAATGTATCTGTGATTTAATTACCTAATATATATATATATATATTTGAATATAATATAGTGATCCAAAAAAATGTCCTAATAAAAGTCAAACTGATGAAAACTTTAAACAACTTCTAAAATAATTAATCAAGATGTCAAAAGACATTATTGAATTGAAGTGTCATAACTTGATTGGTTTTGTTAAAACAAAGAATAAGGAAATTCAAAATATAATAGGAAGATAACATGAATCATTTGATATCTTATCCATTGTGCTAATTGTCAACTAGCCAGTGTTGTAGCAATCACTTTTGTGTTGACATGAATATTCAAGTATTATTCCTTTTATTATTAATCGTACTATTTTTTTAATACAAGATTTAAACTTTCTAAAGCTTATATTTATAACGAAGGTATTTGTATGCAGACCACCTTTATTATGATAAAGAATCTTTCACAAAGAATTATTTTAGGAACACCTTTTCTTAATCTTATAGAATCCATTTATTGTTACTACAGAAGGTATTACTACTAAATACCAAGACAGAGATATTATTTTTCAATTTATTACTAAACCCTTAAATTAAGAAAATAAATAAAATGAAAGACCATCTTATATTTAAAGAAAAACATATAAATTATTTACAAAAGGATTTAAAAATTATGAACATAGTTTCTCAGATAAACTCTCCCAAAATAAAAATTACTATTGAACAACTTCATGATCATATTCTTCAAGATATCTGCAGTGAACTTCCTACTGCTTTTTGGGAAAGAAAACAACATATTGTTCCTTTACCTTATGAGAATGATTTCAAAGAAAAGAATATTTCTACAAAAGCTAGGCTTGCATAAATGAATTTTGTCCTCCTTGAGTATTATAAGATAAAGATCTCACATCTTCTAGATAAACACCTTATTTGTAAGAGTTATTCCCCATGGAGCTGTACTGCCTTTTATGTCAATAAAGTTTCTAAAATTGAAAAAGGAGCACCAAGATTAGTTATAAACTACAAACCTTTAAATAAAGTTTTACAATGGATCAAATATCCCCTTCCAAATAAAACGGATTTATTAACAAGGTTCACGCAGCTACTATTTTTTCAAAATTTGATTTAAAATCAGGATACTGGCAGATTCAGATTGCTGAGAAAGATCGTTATAAAACTATGTTTTATGAATATATTGATGAAAACAAGGAGGTTATACCTTTTGTTGTCTGGTTTTATGATCATTATAACCAAGATTGCCTTAATATTTGTGTTATCGATGAGTTTTATAAAACTTGGAAAACTCTCTCTGGGAGAAATATTAAGTCCATACATCCTCCCACTAAACTTTTAAAAATTGATTTCAAAAATAACCAAAGTCTGGAAATAAATGCTTTCTACTATAATATAAAATTTATTAGGAAATTAAATAGCTCTGTTTATAGGAATAATACTTCTTGGGGTTATTTCGTGCCCAAGGAACCTAACTTTAGTCTAAAACATACTAATTTTCTTGGCAGAAATAACATGACCTGGCCTCTTAATAATTTTTATAAAAATATTGATATGTTTGATATGTTGATCTATAGATTATGAGAAAATTAATATATTGTCAATATAGACTGATGGTGCAAATTATTAATCCAATTTATCACACCAACCATATGCTAACACGTGGCTGTGAGAATCCCGACGCCCCCCCCCCGATGCCGCTAGGCGCGTGGCTTTATTTAGGGAACGGTTTTGAGTCGTCAATATGTTTATTTTAAAAACGGATAAAAGTGTATTTTGTACCCTAAAAAGGATACAACACAGTCTGTGCAACTAGATTAGGGTTTGAAAACTATGTTATAACACAAGAAGGTATTAGGCATCCGCGTCGCCCTTCGGCTTCTAAATAGACATGTTTGCTTTCATATTTTATCGTTCCCTATTGTTTGTGGCTTAGAAGTGCATATATACTTATTTTATTAACACGCATGAGTGATTGTGAGAATCCACAAATGCGATCCCCGGGTTCTCGTTCCTGTTGGTGGGCGTCTGAAACATCGGAAAGGATTTCGTTGTTCCATTTTGCTTCTATGTGTTGATAATTCATATCGGGAGTCCCTCTATCCTATTTCTAGATGCAATAGGGTTCGTTCAGAGTCGCCAGTACGTTTTACGAGAAAACGGACAAAATGATTGTGTAAGAGGGAAGGCTACAGATAAGCCTTTCTTTACACGTTTGTCTACGAAGCCAAGATTTTATAGGGTTCGGGAACTATATTACGGTTTGGGAAGGTGTTAAGCACCCATTCCGCCCTTTCAGTCTCTAGTGGTCTTATATGTTTATTCTATGTTGGAAAACTTGGATGCTTTTACTGATATTCTACTGTTTTCTGGAAATAACTAATGAAAACCTGTTTTCGAGCGCGTTAGAAATCTACCACAACTATGTCGCCACTTCGCTTACTAGAAGAGACTTTAGTTACCTTTCCGACGATATATATAAGAATCAGAGAGAGAAAATATAATACGGCAGAGAAGACCTCCGGCGAATATTAGCTTTTCCTCTTAGAAATATTTTCAGCGGTCTGACTTTAGAAGGTGGCACTCCGGGTGCCAAGATTAGATCCGAGACTCTTGCGGAAATAAATGTTATCGCAAATGCTTCCGGAGAAGGCTTAAAGATTAGAAAATATGAGAGAGAATAAGGAATTTTAGTATAGAAATTGTGGCGAGAAGTTGCCGTCCTAGAACCCTTGGGGGTATTGGCCTATTTATAGTGCTCGGGAAAGATTGTCGCGCGACATTCCCCCAGAAAGGGCAAGTGTCGCGCGACATATCTTTTTGTCGCGCGACAAATGGCTGAAGTGATGGATTCTGACACTGTGATGTGTCAGAAAGTGGTTGGTCGGGTGCAGAGGGGTTTGTCGCGCGACATAGGAATGATTGTCGCGTGACAAACGGCTGAAGTGATGGTTCTGACACTGTGATGTGTCAGAAAGTGGTTGGTCGGGTGCAGAGGGGTTTATCGCGCGACATAGGAATGATTGCCGCGCGACAAACGGCTGAAGTGATGGTTCTGACACTGTGATGTGTCAGAAAGTAGTTGGTCGGGTGCAGAGGGGTTTGTCGCGCGACAAGACATGATTGTCGCGCGACATATCAGGGATTGTCGCGCGACAATGTGATATGTCGTGCGACAATCTCTCTAAAAAATATGTTTGTTGGCCAACAAACCCACCAAGGGTAGTTTCGGGTGCTCGGGTGGTTCCCGGACCTAAAAACAGTAGTTCTCGAAGGTCGTTAGGGTTCTTGCGGGGGTCACGGATCGGGGTGTCTACAGTGATGGCACGAATTTCGAGGCTAACAGTGTAATTTTAACCAAAGACCGATCGATCACTGCATAAGACCGGTCGATCATCCAATGACAGTGTATTGATTTTTATATTTTCAGCCCAGAAAGCATGCAAGGTTGATTTTAAAACCAGATTCAAGATATCAAAGTAATTACAGTGTATTTATAGCTCTATTCGAGTTCAAAATCAAAAGTATGTGTTATATAAGTATTCATGATCCAATTTCGGTTTATTGACATACATACAATCCATTTTTTTATAGATATATACACAATCATTCGCAGAAATATATATTCATAAGAGGCAAGTATTTAAGATTAAGACTGAATTAGAGAGATTAATAGAATATTGTATTTTTAAGACAAAACCGTTTTGTTTCGATTGATAATGAGAATGTGTTACAAACTAGTCTAAGAATTTTGGATACAATTTGGTCTTATCTTTAGATCTAATTTCTACATATCTGTATAATCTTGAGCTTTTGCTCAGGTTCTCCGGGTTTTGCAGCTTTCCTCTTCAGCGTTTTTGGCTTTCTTTCGGACCTCTCTCGAGGGCTCTTTGCCGTGCTCTACCCTTATTCAAGGACCTTTTTCCTCTTTCTATGCCTTCTCTAACTAATATAGAAGAAGGAATGGTCATCCTCCCATCAAAGACCGATTCAGGAGGCACTAAAAACTGATTCGTTGAGGCCAACAATCAATCCGTAGAAGCTTATAGCCCAATTGGCTTTACAAGAAGACCGATTTGTAGATGTGAAAGATCGATTCGTGGGCTTTGACTACTGATCAGTGAGGCATAAAAATCGCTAAGGAATGAAGGCCGATCCGGTTATGCCAATAGACTGATCAATTTTTTCAACTTTTTCCCTCTCAGAAGCTATTTTCCCTTGGATTATGTGCTTTGATCAGAGGATTGATTTTCCTAGTATGAAATCTGCCTTTCTTGAGTGCTGTACAACCTTATATTTGAATCTCCGATACGTTCTAAGTTTGATTCGATTATGGCGTAAACCAAACAACAAAATCATCCAAGGGTTACAAAATGGGGTGTCCACAGTGGTCCGCCCAAGTCAACAATCAAGCATGTCCCAGCGGAAGGAGCTCGGGGGAGCCCTGTTTGGTCACCAGAAGAAGGATAGAGCCCCTTGACAAATTGGGTACCTACTTAGGAGTTAATTACATATAGCGAATTGCAGAGCTTTGGGCTCCAGAGCTCTAGAGTTCCCTCTCGCCCAATCACTATGCTAGAGTGGTTTGCGGAAATTATAGGCGGCTGCAATCTGCTTTGCAAAGTGCGCATAACTCCCTTCACCTTCATTAAATGCACACCAACCGTATTTAAGGTACCGAAATTCATGGAAAAGTAAAGGTCAGAGTTGGTAATAATCTAAGCATGGCCCCAGACCTGCTCTGAGAGCTCTGGCCACACGTTTCCTCCCAGTCATATATATACTATAAGAAACATTTACTTCTTTCAATAACCAAGTTCAACCAACCTAACAACAACCAGACAAAATTTAAGAACAGAGAGTACCTTACATTCAATAGCAATAAGACAAGGGATAAATAGAAATTTAGAGCACCCAATAGAGCTCCTAGAGTAGAGGAACCAGAATTCGGGTAGCCTGAGAACACTATTGTTGTAAGATATTAAGGATATAATAGTTAGAAAGGCTTTTGTGAGTTTGTAATACTTGTTTGTCTATAATCAATACAAAGCAAACCGAGCACCTAGCTCTATTCCACAGAAGAGGACTAACATGTATCTTCATACGAGGCCAACCTCCTCTATATATCTCCGCCTCTTGTTGGTTTGTTGCATTTATAACACTAATCATTTGGTCCAATCATTTGACTGTGTGATCTAAAATACCCCTCCAGTTTGTAGCATCCAACAGTTTGGCACCGTCTGTAGGAAAGACAGTTTCTCAAAGTCATATTATTTTATAATAAAAACACACTACAAAAATTACCATGTCTTCTAGAAACACCCAACCAGATCCCTCATTAGCATTATAAGAGCAACAATCTACTATCTAAATCCAGATTGACAGGCTCATAGCCCAAAGGGGAATACCCTCGGTCAACTTGTGGAACAGATCGGTCACAGCGTCTGCGACTGCGGATATTCCTTTAATCCTGCCACGAGTCCCAGCCATGCAAAGGCTTGGAGACCAGGGCAGAGAATTTAGGGAGAGCTGCAGCAGAACCGGTGAGTTCGAATCTAATCGATCTTAGCTCTAGGAGAGAAACATCCTATAAGGAGATCTCAGCCGCACTTCCTTCCCCCATCGCCGAGGGACCCTCAGGTGCAAGTGATCCGCGAGAGACGTTCGAAGGGGGCCACGACACAGCAGAGCCACAGTAGAGGAGCTCGATCTCCATTCCTTCCAGCTCGAGCCCTTCAACGAGAGGTGAATGCCAAAGCTTGGGGGTCAGTGTTCGACAGGATATCGCACCAAAAGCTGGTGGAAGAAGTTGAGAAAAAGTTGATGACAGAAGAATCAAGCTCAAGTAGCCGAGATGATGAAGTCGATGGGCTAGCTGGGAGGCAGCTTAGCCGCGGCTTTGGTGAAGGACTTAAAATCTCTATTTTTCCGAGCACATTCTGAAGTTATCAGGTCCCGAAAAAGTTTAAACTCTCGACACTGGAATCATACGACGGGAGCACCGACCCTGTAGATCACTCGGCAACAATATTGAAACATGATGGGGCTCCAGAATGTCCCAGATTGTGTAGTGTGTAGAGCTTTTATCACCACTCTGAAAGGGGCTAGCCCAAATGTAGTGCAATAACCTACTCCCCGGATCAATCCAGAGATCACGAGAGCTAGGCACCAAATTCATCTCATATTTCCTTAGAACCCGAAAATAGTCCAAATCCTCCATCCACCACTTCACCATCAAACAGAGGTCTATAGAGAGTTTGAAGGAGTATGCTTACCGGTTCAATCAGGAGAGCCTTATGATCACAAACCTCAATGAAGGGGTAGCAGTGGCGGCCTTTATAGAAAGGATAAACTCCTCTTACTGGCTCATGACTTTGGCAAGACTAGCTCACAAGACCATGTTCGAGCTCCTGGATGATGGTCAATAAACAGATTGACATGGAGAAAAATCTACAAGGACGAGACCTATTAGGTTTATCAGCTCTCCTGCCCTTCCTCCAAGCGTCAAAGGGGGCACAGCTCACCCCGTGGTCAAGAGAAATAAGGCAAGAAAGAATTGAACAAGTCCGAACCAAGTGAGGGTAAAAACACTTCCAGCTGTTTACCCCTTTAACGGCTCCCTTAGGTGAGGTCTATGCCCAGTTAGAACCAGGACAAATCCCAAAAGCTCGAAAGATGAAAACTCTAGAAAAATGAGGGATACGATGAAGTACTGCTGGTACCACAAAGGACTGTGGCTATGAGGATAGACGATTGCTAGAAATTGAAAGAAGATATCGAAAAACTCATCGACATAGGATAGCTCCAGCAGTACATGGACAAGAAGAATGAGGCCCCCCTAAAAATCAAAGGGAAAGAGCACGAAAATAAAATTTTCTTGATCGAGGAGGGCTTATCTTATTTTAAAAACAGCAACAGGTCTAGAAAGACTTACATTAGGCAGGCCAAGTCTTCGAGCTCGGAGGTAGAAGTGCCTCAGTTTCAGGCCTACTAAAATGGTGAAGTATGAAGTCAATGAGATCGTATTCACAGATGAGGACATGAATGGGGTAGAATTCATGCACAATGACCCTTTGGTAGTAACTACGATGGTGGCAATCACAATATCCACAGAATTCTCATAAACACAAGGGCTACCTCCAACCATATGTACTACAGTGCCTTCAAGGCCATGGGCCTGACAACTGAGGGTCTAACCCCTTCAACAATCATTTTAGTTAGTTTTTTTTGGGAAAAGACTAAGTCTCTGGGGACCATCAAGCACGCTGTAACTCTAGGAGTAGTTTCGAAGCAAATCACCACTATCGTAGAGTTCCTTGTGTTAGAACAGAGCTCCCCATTACAACACTATTATTGGCAGAGGTACGCTTCAATGAAATAAAGGCCTCCATTTTAACTTAAAGTTTAACAATGAAGTTCTCTACCCCCACGGAGTCGGGGAGGTCAGGGGAAACTAAGTGAAGGCTCGGTACTGCCAATTTGGGACTCTGAAAGAGGTCAAAGCCGCCAATGTTACAATTGTTGAGCTTGAAGTTATAATCGTGGAGAAATTGGCAGACACAGAAGGGCTTCACGACTCAAAAAAGATGCAAATAGATACTCCCTTCAAGATCAAGAAAAATAACTCAGAGGCAAGCCGGTGGAGGACCTAGAGGACTTGCTCTTAGACCCTCTGCTGCCCTAAAGAATTTTGAAAATAACCAATCAGCTCAGCTCAGAAATCAAAGAGGAGCTCTCCCAATGCCTCAGAGCTAACGTCGATGTCTTTGTTGGTCCCGTGACAATATGAATGGACTGAACCCAGAGCTTATGGTACACAAGCTGAATGTCGACCCAGTTTTCAAGCCCTTAAGGCAGAAGAAAAGGAACTTTGCAGCTGAAAGAAATTTGGCTGCCAAAGAAGAAGTCCAGAAACTCCTCAGTGCTGGCTTCATTCGGGAGGTCCACTACCCAAAGTAGCTTTCTAATGTGGTGCTCGTGAAGAAACACAGTGAGAAATAGAAGATGTGCGTCGACTTCAAAGACCTCAACAAGGCCTACCCAAAGGACAGTTTCTCACTCCAAAAAATAGACTAGCTCGTGGATGCAACCACAAGTCACGAAATGCTGAGTTTCATTGATGCGTACTCTGGGTACAATTTGGTTAGAATGGCCCCAGAAGACGAACAAAAACATTATTCATCACCAATGAAGGCACGAACTGTTACAAGGTTATGCCGTTTGGCCTAAAAAATGCCGAAACTACCTACCAAAGGGTTATGACTACGCTGTTCAAGAGCCAGATTGGAAGAAACATGGAAGCCTACGTCGACGACATGTTGGTCAAGAGTCTCAAGTCCTCTAGTCACGTGGTAGACTTCAATGAAATCTTTGCCATACTCAGACAGAATGGCATATCCCTTAACCCAGCCAAATATGCCTTTAGAGTGAAAGAGGGAGGATTCTTGGGATTCATGGTGAGTCAAAGAAGAATTGAAGCCAATCCTGATAATATACAAGCCCTTCTTGACATGAGATCTCCAACCAAGCCAAAAGAGGTCCAGAACTTGGCAAGAAGGGTACCAGATCTAAAATATTTATTTCAAAAGCGATAGATAAATGCCACCCCTTCTTTAAAACCTTCAAGAAATCATTCGAGTGGAAGAATGAGTGCAAACTGGCTTTTGAGCAGCTTAAGCAATACATGGGAGCTCCTCTTTTTCTTAATTCATTAAAGAAAGGGGAAATTCTCAGTTTGTACCTATCTACTATATAAGCAAAGTTCTATATGTTCCTGAACTGAATTACCTAAGGTTGGAAAAATTGGCCTACACCCTCCTCATCACATCCAGGAAACTGAGGCCCTACTTTCAAGCCCATGCCATTAATGTACTTACTGATCAGCCTTTACGAAGAATTCTCGACAAGGCAGAATATTCAGGAAGTTGGCTCTCTGGGCTGTAGAGCTTAGGCAATTCGTGATTAATTACAAGCCTCAGACCTCAGTCAAAAAATAGGCTGTAGCAATCTTCATAGCATAATTCACGTACAATGAAGAGCTGATCCTTGAGCCACTAGATCTACTTCCACCTGTGGACCCGAGTACCTTGAGCTCCACCTCTCTGAACTTGCGACCAGAGGTTCCTATATAAAAACTCCACGCGGATGGTGCTTCGAACTTACATAGGTCTGGTGTTGGTTTAGTACTAATCACTCCTGAGGCCAATACCTTGAAGATAGCTCTAAAATTTCTCTTCAAGGCCTCCAACAACAAGGCTGAATACGAAGCCATCATTTCAGGACTAAGAATAACTGGTAATCTAGGGGCAAGACAAATGGTGGTTTATAATGACTCCGCAGTCGTAGTTGGCCAAATACTTAGCGACAACATGGCTAAAGAAGATCACATGGCTGCCTATCTGGCTAAGGCTATGGCAGTGGCTCAGAGGTACTTAAACTTGGTTTTTGTCAAGATCCCATGAGCTTAGAACAATAAAGTAGACCGCCTGGCCAAACTTGCTTCATCATCAGATGTATCAAGTGGCGTTCATAAAGAGTACCTGAAAAGATTTATAAGTGTTAGATTGATCTAATTCTGAACTATCTAATAAGCGGAGCTCTTCTAGAAGATAAGAAGATGACCAAAAGAGTAAAGTACATTTTTAACAGATATGTGGTTGTTGAGGCAACGCTATACAAGAGAGGGTACGTCCTTCCATTATTACTTTTCCTGTACCCCCACCAAACCCAGACAGCTCTGTTAAAAATCCACGAAGGTTTATGTGGAAGGCACTCAGCAGCTCGCTCAGTAGCCCTCAAAGTTGGCCTACAAGGCTACTTTTGGCCCACTATCTTGCAAGTTGCTAAGGAGCTGGTAAGAAAATATGAAAGGTGCCAGTGATTTGCCAACGTCCAGCAGCTTCTAGTACTCATGACCCATGTCAATAGCCCCTGGCCTTTCTCTCAATAGAGCATGGACATAGTTGGGCCTTTCTCATTAGGCAAAGGGCAAACCAAATTTGCAGTGGTAATAATTGATTACTTTACAAAATTGGCTGAGGCAGAGGTACTGACCACAATCACCACCATGAAAATCCAAAGTTTTGTCTGGGGGAACATCATCTGTTGTTTTGGTTTACCAAATGTGCTAATCACCGACAACGAAAAACAATTTGATTGAGACCTCTTCAGAGATTTCTGCGAAGGGCATGGAATTGAGAACCATTACAGCTCCCTTGTCCATCCTCAAGCCAACAGACAAGTAGAGGTCACCAACAAAACCCTACTGAGCTCGTTGAAGAAAAAACTTAAAAATTGCCAAGGAAAATTAGTCTAAAGAGCTCCCATCAATGCTGTGGGCCTATAAAACCACCATCAGATGTCCAACTGGCGAAACTCATTTTTCTTTAACCTATGAAACTGAAGCATTTATTGAAGTGGAAATATGAGTGCCCATATAGAGAGTTAACTATCATGATCCAGCTCGTAACAATGAAGACCTATTGGCTAACTTAGTCCTCCTTGAAGAAAAAAGAGAGCAAGCTCGAATCAAGGAAGAGACTTTATAAAAGAAGCATGGTCAAAAGTTACAACAAAAGGGTCAAGCACAAAAGTTTGAATGTAGGTGACTTAGTACTTCGAAAAGTCATCCTAGCCACCAAGATTTCTGAACATGGTAAGCTCACTGCTAAATGGGAAGGTTCCTACGTGGTTACCAAAGTCAGCTGACCTGGTACCTACTATTTAAGGACCGTAAACGGCATGGAGCTCATAAGACTATGGAATATAAAACACCTCAAGAAATATTCTCCTTGAGCTGAAATGTATTATACTTTTATAATAATTGTTTTCAAGAATAATGTATATATAAAAACTTGTTTTGGTATTTCATTACTTGTAAAGTGCATTCTAAAAAAAAATTATCCTCTCACAAAGATGTCAGTTTAGTAAGTGGGCAGCTCGCTGAGAACACTTGCACTCTTTCGCAAAACCTCTCACAGATAGGTCAGTTTAGTAAGTGGTTAGCTCGCTAAGCACATGAACTTGCACTCTGCAAAAAATCTGTCACAAAGAGGTCAGTTTTGCAATTAAAGAGGCCTGGTAACGAATGAGAAAATTGTTAGAATTTGCCTAAGTCAGAAGAGGGTATGACTTTGCTTAAGACTTAGACAAAAAGAAAAAAATTTCTTTTTTAAACATCAAGGACTTCACAAATTTTTTCTATTTCCATATAGGTCAGTCACTAGGCATAAAAGGACTTTACAACAAGCCTGCTAAAGACTGAACGATTCCTCCCACGAATAGGTCGATATAGTAACTGTTAGCTTCCTGAGCACATTTACACACTAAGGAGTGCAAATGACATTTGAGAATTCTTAATAAACTTTGCTTAAAGCCTAAGGGGCATGACTCTTATAGACTTGACCAAAGTAACAAGAATTCCATTTCGCACTAAGAGACTCAAGAACAACCAGTTCAATGAACTACAGGTCCTTGACCTTTTGTGAATATGGAAAAGACCTCTCTTGAGGCATTTTGTTTATCTTACTTAATAATGTTTAACCTTTTTCTATGTTGTGGGGTAGTAGAGTATCAATAGAGCTTATTACACCTTACATAACAACTTAGACAAAAGAAAAAGGCAAGAATTAAGGCAAGATAAGACAAACAACACACAACAGACAATTTTTAAAACAAAATTATTCATTTCATTAATAAGGAAAGTAGTTACAGGGGTCTTAAATTCTATACAAACAGAAAAAGGTTAAACCTATTAAAATTATTGCCTTTCCCCATCGCCAGTCCCTTCATCAGCCCCTGAATAAGAGGGCTCACCAGTCTCCCACTTGGTCAACATATCGAGCTCTTTAGCTTTGATTAACTGCAGCACTGCTAAGGCGTCACTCCTCTTTTAAGCTAGTTTGGCCTCTAGTTTTGGAGTCAAATATATCTTCAATTGGACCTCGAGATTCTCAAGATCTTTAGGCTGTTGAAGGGCCAACTCTTTGCAGTTATAGAAGCCGGTTACGAAGGAGTCTAAAATCCTTAGCAAAGGACCTTCAGCAGTGCATAACTCATCCACATCTTGGGCGCTTCTTACTTGAACGGACTTCTTTACTTCCTTCAACTCATTTTATCACAGAGCTGGACTCACATGACCTCCTAGTGTTGAAGAGAAGTCGACAACTCGAGATCCTTAGCCTTCAGTTGGGCTTAGAGACTTTTCAATGTGGCTTCGACCTCCTTTCTCCTTTTGCGCTCCAAGTTTGCACTTTTTTGAGTCATCTCCAATGCGGGCCCTGTAACATGGAGCTCCCTCCGGAATTAAATCAGCTCGGACTTGAAGTTAAAGGCCTCATGTTTTTTAGCCTTATGATCTTGCTCTAGAGCTCTGTATTCAACCTCCATCCGGTTAAACATCTTATTGAAACCCTCCCACCTTATTCTTCAGGCCTTTTGTCTCTGACAGGGCATTATTGAGTTGTTCCAGCATGACTTTCTTGTCATTACCAGCTCTTTCCAGCTCACTTTTAACAACATAGAGCTCGTTCTGTGTCCTAATGAGCTCTTCCTGAAGTTTCGAATTGGTCGCAGTAATGGAACCCTCCTCGACCAAGTGAAGAGTTGAGAAAAATAGATTCATGTCATGCAAAGAAGCGAAAGAGATAAGTTATGCTCTAAGAACTCGAAGAGTGGAGCCCAGAATGAAGACTACACATACCTGGCTCATGTGGAGGATAAAAGAGCTAGCTAATGAGCTTGTCCCCCGCTCATTTGCCTGCTTCGGTACCTTCTGCGATAAGGTAAGGATCGAATAGCCTTGAACAAAGAAGGCAGAATTGCTTTGTGCGCTGGGATCAAGCATATTCTCATTAGATCCCCCATGTTCAAATGTCTGCTCTGGGGCATCCTTGGCCTTAGTTATAACTACATCCTCCTCCTTTGCCCCGAGCTCTTCCTCTCAAGAATAGTTTTCTATGGGCTGTAGAGACGGAGGTCCTCTAGCGGGGCATTCATAAGATCCACCCAACTCTGTATATTTTCTGGGCAGGGGCTGTTATGAGTGATTGTGCTGACTTGGGCCCGTTAAGAATCCTTGGGCAGAACTAAGGCACCCTCCTTAACTCTCTTAGATCCCTTAGACCTCTTTGATGGGGAAAGGCCCCTTGCCAGCGCGGTCCTTTTCTTGGTGGCCTTGTCAGTGTTCACTTTGAAGGCCAGTGCTGAGATAAAAATGGAAGAAGATCAAACTTGGTGAGAGCCGAAGTTGTGGTGACTTGGGCCCGTTGAGAATCCTTGAGCAGAGCTGTGGCACCCTCCTCAACTCTCTTAGATCCCGTAGACCTCTTCGATGGGGGAAGGCCCCTGGCCAGTGTGGTCCTTTTCTTGGTGGCCTTGTCAGTGTTCACTTTGAAGGCCAGTGCTGAGATAAAAATGAAAGAAGATCAAACTTGGTGAGAGCTGAAGTTAAAAACACTAGGGCTCATAGTTTAAATAAAAACCAAAAATGGGAGAAATTAGAGGATTATTTTTTCTAGGCACCTGAAGAAAAGGGGCCATCGTCAAGACCCTATATCCGGGGAAACAGGTTGAGCTTCTTTCTGACCTCCATCTTGTGAAGTGCTATTTTCAGCTCCAGCTCTCCTAACAACTACAAGACCTTTGAGACCCTAGTCGTCACCCCTTTCTGAGCCACCTTGGAGGCCTTCAGAGCTGGGTCATTGCGTTCGGAGGGCAATAACACGTCCTGAGGTGGGAGGTCATCCACAATTAAGATGTTAAAGCCGATATTAGTGGGCCTAGGGCCCAACCTATACCTCCACAGCATCACATGGGCTACTATTTCGACATAGTGTTTGAGATAGAAGTCCTTTAGTATCCTCCAATCCAAAACGACTTCACCAGCTCAAGTTTCTTCTCTTTAACTACAAGAAAAAGAGACCAGGGAGGTGAGGTTAGACATTACACTAGGATAACATAATTAAAGGAGAAAATATTACTAGAGAGCAATGGGTAACTTACTGACAGAGTCTGGCTCTGAGAACCAGCGTTTGAGGTCATAAACACTGAGGTACCTGGAATCATGCTACCATTCCACACCTGAGATGTAGAAGAACCTTTTCTTCTAGTTTGGAATGCTGTAGGGTAGGCCGTAAATGATTTTCGAAATCCCTGACCTCGTGGGAAAGTTGAAGATACCTTTATTCTTCTCACCGCTCTCTTTGGGCTGGAAGAGGGAGATGAACTCCTCGATGGATATGTCGTGACTCCCAGCGAAAATGGCCCTAAAGATCAGCACTAATCCTACCAAATGGGACCAAATTTTGGGCTGACCTATGTTAAAGCCAAGGTCCATGGTTACCAACAACTCCCTTACGTGATCATTTATGGGAAACCTCAGCCCGTGCTCGAAGGAGGTTTCGTAGAAGTAGACCTCCCCAAGTCTTGTAGTAACATGCTTTATCTTCTGGGCCTGGCCCCCTAATTTTGACTGAGTCAGGGATCTGGTTTCTCCTCTTAAATATAGGAATGTTGGGGGCGGAGAAGGTTGATGGTATACGAAAGTAGGTCAGATAGTTGAGGTACGTTGTGTACTTCTCAATGTCCATTGTGTCGTTGGATACACTAGGAGGAAGACAAATATGGGCCAACTCTTCCTCACTGTCTAAAATCTCTATCGACTTCACTTTAGCGAGATGATTAAGGGCATCCCCCACAAAGGAGCCCTGCTATGTGTCAAGAGGGATCCCTTGGCCCTGACTTGAGTCGGTGAAATGCTCCATTAGCAATGCTAATGTATAGAGAGGAAAAGACGGTGCGAAATGGGGAATAAGCCTGATGAACTCTCCCAATTATACACTCGAAAACCTCTTGAAGGAGTTTTTTAAAAGGGCTTTATAAGCCAGAATGACAGAAAGCGAGAAAGATGAGGGTTTAAGAGCTCTAAAGTGTTTAGTGTTCGAGAGAGTGAGAAATGAAGAGTAAAAATTTCTCTTAAAGGTAGAAGGGATTATATAAGGTGTGTATGAAAAGTTAAGTGTCTATTCAAATCCTTAACTGTCCACTCACAGACCCACTATTACACATTTGCACGATCTCCAAGGAATATGGAACAGCTACGCACGATCTCAAACAGTATCGGTCATTTCAAAGAGCTCAGAATATAACGGCAGGTCATACAATCATTTTGAAAACCTCAGTATTCAGGATATCCACCAGATCCCACGGAAGACACCAAACCCGACCTCTACAAAGAGCTCATATCACACACTATCCATCAAACGGAGCTCGAAACTCCACTCTGGATCGAATAAGAGTTTTATCTCACCAATCAGCTCCTCTGAGTTAAGTGGCAAGGATAGGGAAAATTGATGGTGCAAATTATTAATCCAATTTTTCCCGCTAACGATGTGCTAACACGTGGCCGTCCACGTCAGCAATCAGGCCTGTCCCAGCATGAGAAGCTCGGGGGAGCCTTGTTGGGTTACCAGAAGAAGGATAGAGCCCCTCATAAATTAGGTACCTGTTCGACAGTTAATTATGTACAGCAAATTGCAGAGCTCGGGCTCCAAAACTCTTTCGACGAGCTCTGGAGCTCCCTCTTGCCCAACCACTCTGTCAGAATGGTTTACAGAAGTATGGGCGACTGCCACCTTGTTCTGCAGAGCGCTAAGAAAGCCCCTCACCTTTATTAAATGCACACCAACCGCATTTAAGGCACTAGAATTCATGGAGAATGAAGGTCAGAGTTGGTATTGATCTAAGCATAGCCCCAGACCTGCTCTGGGAGCTTTAGCAACACGTTTCCTCGCAGTCATATATATAACAAGAAGTATTTACTTCTTTCAACAATCAAGTTCAACCAACCTAGTAACAACCAGACAAACCTAAGAATAGACAGAACCCTGCATTCAATAGCAAGAAGACAAGGGAGAAATATAAGTTTAGAGCGCCCAATAGAGCTCCTAGAATAAAGGAACCAGAATTCGGGTGGCCTGAGAACGCTCATGTTGTAACATTGTGAGGATATAATAGTCAGTGAGGCTTTTAGGAGTAGCATCACTTTTAATATTTTGATTTTAACAACTTATTTGGTTATTACATTTGTATATATGTATCTAAGTAGCATCACTTATACGTGTTAAGATTATAAATCTCACATCGGGAGTATGAATCCTCCTAAAAGCAATATATAAAATCTTGGGGCTACATCACCTATCGTAATTGAATTTTGGGTTGGATGCTCCAAACTCTAATATAGTATTGGATAGAATGTTATTCACCATGGCCTTGACGGGCTCCATGTAACCCAATATAAAATAGTCCATAATTTAGGCTCAAAATTACGCCACACATGCAGAGAAATATTGAAACTATAAATCCCGCATTCAATTAGGTTTTGATTGAGTTAGATTCTCTGAATTCTAATAATATAGAGCTTGATTGCCTAGTCCACTTCTCAAAGCTAGTTTTGCTTTTATTCTTAATGAAAAGCCTCTTTATATACGATGAAGAATTAATAACTAAATATACATAGCACATTAATTTATTACACTCATATAATGTGTGATAAAGTTCTTACAATGTTTGCCTGCTAACGCTTGTTATAGTCGTACAAAAGATTCAAACAATATTCCGCGTATAATAATACTAGCATAATTAGGTAGTGTTTCTACGAAGTATCTAAAGAATAGGAATTTTTTTTCCCATTTTTTATCCTTGGCTTTTTATTTGTCTCATTTTTCCCAAAGAGATGTTAATTGATGAAAGCTTGAAACAACATTTTCAAGAGAGAGAGAGAGAGAGAACAACTAGTCAATGCTCCTAATTACACAAAATAAAGAAATTACTAGTACGAAGCAAAATGATTATCAGATTTACCTCTTTATTTGTAGGATTAAGGGAGAGACTTAGAACTCCCTTAATTTTTTATTTTTTATTTTTTTTAAAAAAAAAAAACTTTGCACTTCTTTTGAAATTTGGTCAAATATAAACTCTTGATTTACAAAAATATTAATTCGTTGTTTTTTTTTTCCAGAAAACTCTTTAAAATAGTCCCATTTTTCAATATCCGTTACAATTTTAAATTTGTTATGGTTTCGAACCTTTCATACTAATAAATCATATATGTTGCAAACAATCTTTCTCTTTCTTTTCCTTTTCCTTTTTTATAGGCTTTTTTTTTCTTTTTTGGTCTAGTTAATTTTTGTTTTGATAAATGTGGCTAGCTTGTGCACACCAGATTAAATTTTGACTGCTTTTTTTTTTGAAATGGAGAGAGAAATATATAATATATATTAAATTGTAGCGGATACAAATATCCGCCAAATCGGATATCCATAAATATGGATAATCCACCTCGGATACAGGATTATTCAGGTTGAATAATATCATTGTCCATATCCCTATCAATTTTCTCGAATATTTATAAATACTAACCAAATCCTCTTTTTCGAATATCCATTCAGATAAATATCCACAAAATACGGTTTCGAATTCGGAACAAATTCGAATTTTCAAATATCCATTTACAATCCTAAAAAAGGGTGAAATGATTACAGTATCTTCTTCTTATTCTTTTTATCTCTGGAATTGCTTGTATAGATAAAATTGATGAAAATAAAGGCATAGTGCGTGTCTGTCTTTCTTAACGGTAAGGCTCCGTTTGATTGCAAAGATGAAAAAGGAAAATAAATTTAGTTAGTTTGTGTAAAAAGATAGAAAATAAGGTTAGAGATGTTACTCATTTTATGAGTATATATCCCCCATCTTTCAATATTTTTGGTGGAAAATTTTTACTCACCACCAAGCAAAGAAAATTTCTTCATAGAAAAACTTAAAAATCAAGAGCATATCACCTCTATAACTCAACTTATTTTCCATCTTTTCATCAAAACTAACTCAATTTATTTTTCTTTTCCACTTTGCAATCAAACGGAGCCTAAGAGTTTAAAAATTGTATTGCAAGTATATATTTTATATATATTAGGTATTGCCCATGCTAAATAACAGGTAAAGACGAATAAAAGCTGACAATTGATGATGAATTATTACATAAATTGAATGTCTGTTCAAATGAAATTTACACAAAGTGAAATGTCTGCGTAGTATATGAGTTTTTCCAATTTGATAAAAACTCAAGAAATATATAGGAGCTGGAAATATGAAATACAATTAATCAATAATTTGTTTGTGCATGAATTATTAATGTGAAAAATAGTTAATTAATGTACAAACCAATCATCAAATTAAATGTGGCCTCCCCCTATTTTGGTGCGGTTAAAATTAGAAATCTTTGCTCACTTGTCATGGTATATAAACAATATTAATCAATGTACCAAATTTTTTTATTTTTTTTCTCAAATGGTACAAAAGTAAAATAGAGAAAGAAAAGCGACAACAAAAGTGAAAAAACAGATATTATCACTCAAAAACTTGGAGTAGGTGGCCACAATCATATTTATGTAACTCAAAAATTGTTTTTATTAGTAAAGAATTGTTGAAAAGTATAGATTTACTTTAAGATTTCATATTAGAACTCAAAATCAAGTGTTTATGTATCTAGGAGTAGATAATAGCAATCAAGTCTCTCTAAAAAGTAAAAACCAACGTGTTCTCACGCATAAACTTAGAGCCGTGAGGCACAGCCACTTTTTTATACGAATCAATAGCTAAATGTGTTAGAAAATTTATATTTTATAATTTATGTGGGCAACATATTATAATATTTCAATTATATTTGTTATTTAATTAATGGGCTAATTTTTAGTGGTCTAATTAATTATTAGTTAAGCCCGTAAGACTACTCTAATAAATGTGGGCCAAATGTGTATATACCTCATATGGGCTTATTAGGGTTTAATGGGAACTCTAATTAGTTTATATATAAAGAAGATATTAGGGTTATGGTCCCCAATACACCAAATCAAACTACGGCTCCCTTCTCCCCATCTGGAAGAGAACTAAAATTCTCATCAATACACTAGGCCTGGGACCGGTTCGGTTCTTTAAAAAATTTTGAGGAACCATTAACCGAACCGGTTCTATGTTAACGGTTCGGTTCTACTTATAAAAAGTGAAGAACCGGTTTAAGAACCGAACCGGTTCTAACGGTTCGGTTCTCCCGGTTTATCGGTTAACCGTTAACAAGATAAAAACCGGTTCCTTAACGGTTATTGGAAAGAACCGGTTTATTGGTTAACCGTTAACAAGAAAAAAACCGGAAAAACCGAAATATTAATAGTTATTGGAAAGAAATAACGGTTCTAAGGGTTCCTTAATGGTTCTAACGTTCCTTAACGGTTCTAACGTTCGGTTCCTAAGCAATTTAGAAGGAAAATCTAATAACGGTTCCTTAACGGTTATTAGAAAAAAATTATATCAAGAACCGTTAACGAACCGTTAACAACCTTCAAGAACCGAACCGTTAACAAAAGTTTCCTATTTTTCAAGAACCGAACCGAACCGGGTTTTATCGGTTCGGTCCGGACCGGTTCTCCGGTTCCCGGTTCTAAAATCCCAGCCCTACAATACACTAAGGCGATTTGGTTGAGGAAGACCACGTACCCGCTCGATCCGTGTTGTTATTGTGATCGATCCTCGCATTCCGCATTTGTTTATCATGAATCTAGGTACGCGGTTTAATTATTGTTTTAATTTAGGGTGCGTTTGATTGCAAGCGTGAATTTGCATGAAAGAAAATAAGTTACCGTAATTGAATTGCCTGATTGAGTTGCATGGAAAATGAAGTGTAGTGTGTTTGATTGCCAATTTTCACCCGGAAATATTGGTTGTATTGTGGCATTTTTAATGTAGAAAAAATTATGGGTATTTTTTTTTACATAATTTTATAGTCATGATGGAATCTTGTTTAATTGATCTTGATGAGTAGATTTTAAATATAAATTTTTTATTAAATTTTGAATTTTGTAGTTTAAGTTATAGCATTTTTAGTGTAAAATGGGTAAAATGTTGTCTCGAATAACCGTGCAATTGCCTGGAAAATAAAAACTAGCCCCCCCCCAGAAAATATTTTCCTTGTTTACAAGGAAAATGTAAGTGTGTGAGCAAAAGTGGGAATTCATTGTAAAAAAAAAGCCAATAAACACCTTAATTTGTCAAATCAAGTGGAAAATGGATATTTTCCATGGAAAATGGATATTTTCCATGGAAAATACTCCCAATCAAACACACCCTTAGTTCTTGATGATTTGACATGATGAGTTAAGTGATTTAATTCCAACAAAATGGCCCAAAATAACACATAAAAATGAAAAAATAAAATTGCAAAGTATATCATTATTGTAAATAGAGGCGTTTGGAGGATGAAGATTTTCGCAGAGGAGGTTGGGATGCAGGCGTGATGATAATAGTTGAGCACAGGCCCTAGCACAGTTATGATGATATATTGTATTTTAGTTATTGTTTTCACTATGAAATATAGTCAAAGGAGGTATAAAAAAATTTTCCAAAAGCGGCAGTGCCCAACACACTACATTATCATATCATCGTTAACAAAAGAGGTAATTTAAACGTTGATGGAAATGTAGAAAGAGAGAGAGGAAGTAAAATAGGGGAAACTGGGAAAGTAATCTTCTTGCTGTTTTGGGGAATTTTTGAGTTATGTTTTTGGGAAGCGTAAAAGTAAGTTTTTTTCTTATTTAATTTCGATTTTTGGATTTAAAGTTACGGTGTTTTTAAAAATTTTATAAGAGAGAAAATAAAGTGAAGTGAATTTTGAAAATTGTGAAAGTAAAATTGACTTTTGGTATAAAACTCAAAAACTAGTTTTTAAAAACTGAACCAAACTGGGGCTTGATGTTTTAAAATTTAAAATTTAAAATTATTATTTTTCTTTTTTATCCATATATATTATAGAATGGTATGATATGATATTTTTATGTGAGTATGAAATTACAAGCTACTTATAGGAAATAATTAATATGGTTAAATTTACATTTGACTCTTCCTATAGTATAGTTATATATCTCGTTTTGTTGCATAAATTATTTCATTAGTGACAATTTTGTTGTAAATTAACAAATTGTATATTGTTTCATTATAACATAAAATTTTATAGTGTGATTTTTGTTTCCGCAAATACTTGTGTGATAGTTATAAATTATGTAATTTTAACTACATGTCTACGTTTTTTTTATTTAATATCTTAGGTATTAATTTAAGTTTCTGACTTTATATACTAATTCATTTTTGCAACAAAATGCTTCAAATTAAATAATTCATGAATTAAACTGATGAGGTAAAATATTCAGTTGACCTCTAGGCCAATCACAAGGGGCACGTGGTAGTCCATGCCGACGTGCGATAGAAAACCAGAGAAGTTCGAAGCCCAGTGCCACTTGGACACCGAGCCCGTGGAAGTGTTAGGGTACGACTGAGACAAATACTCAGATCAAAAGACTTTCAGAGTTGGACCTTCAGAGCTCTCCCAACGAGTTCTGGAGCTCTCTTAGCTAACTACTGTGTTAGAGAAGGCGCAGACAACATGGATGACTGCTACCAACTCTGCCAACGCCTCAGAACCTCCATCAACTCTATTAAATGAATACCAATTGCATTTAATGCACAAAAATCCATGGAGAAGCAATGTCAGAGTTGGTGGAGATGAAGGATGGCCTTGGACCTACTCTACAGAGCTCTATCCACACGTCTCCTCTTTATCATATAGATAGGAAAAGCATTTACTTTTTTTTAAGAATCAAGAATAATCAATTAATTTAGCAATCAAGTAGCAAACAGTGAGCGACCAAAAGAGAATTGAGCCACTAATCCTCCATCACAAGAGAGATATAACTAAAAAGCCCACGGCAGAGCTCCTGACATCGAAAGTCTAGAACTCGTGTGGCTTAGTAATACTCTTATTGTAACCTTGTAAAGGATAGAATAACTAGAGATATTTTCTAAGCTTGTAATATCAATTTAGTCATTATAATACAAAGCAACCCGAGCTCCTAGCTCTATGTATCAAGAGGAAGACTAACATATATCTTTATATAAGGCGAACCTCATCTTTATATCTTTGACTTTCTTAGTTTATTTATTTGTTGTTCTAGTCATTTAAACCAATTATTTGACTGTGTGGTCGAAATTAGCATTCTCTCATTTTTTGCACTAACAGCTTGGCGTCGTCTGTGGGAAAGACATTTTTTTAAAGTCACATTCCTTTCCAAAAAGCTAAACACGTCCAAAACACACTATGACTTCTTCGGGACAAGCCCATCCAGACCCTTAGCTTGGTGGCACTGATGGCATAGTAAGCTACCCTCTAAGCCCAAATTGATAGGCTGGTGGCCCAAAGAGAGACCCCCCAACATAACTCAAGACTTCAAGAGATTAGATTGTTTCGGCCTTCGTGTCCGCACTTACTCCCTCAGCTCCCACGCGAGTTTCAGCTATACAGAGGTTGGGGAACCATCGCTGGGGATCTAGGGGGAGTCGTAGCAAGGACTAGTGAGTTTGAAACTGATCCACCTGGCATTAGATATGAGGCACTTATGAAGAAGTATCTGTCAGACCTCTTATGCCTCCTATGAAAGACCTATGAGCAAATGTGATCCACAAAGGACGTTCAGAAAGAACTATTGTGCACCAAAGCAAGAACAGAGGAGTCCGACCTCTTACTCCCCCAATCCTGAAAGCTTCTACTAGAACCTCGAAGGGTCCGTATTCAACAGGATATCCAATAAATGTTCTGTGGAAGAGGCGGAGAAAAGACTCAGGTCGAAAATGAAAGCCCAGCTGGCCGAAATATTGAGAACATTAGGCCGCTTCCGGAGGCAGCTCGGCGGCTGCTTTGGTTAAGGACTCTGAGTCCCTATTTGCCGAGCACATTCAGACCAGTCCTATTGCGGAATGATTCAAACTCCCGGACCTTGGAGTCATTTGATGGCTCAACTGACCCTGTGACCACTAGGAATAGGTATAATAACATGATTGTGCTCCAAAATATTTTAGATGGCATCATATACAGAGCATTCATCATAACTCTTAAGGGGGCAGCTTAAATATGGTGCAATAGTCTACCTCTAGGGTCAATTCAGAGCTCGCAGGAGCTAGGAACCTGATTCATAGCTCATTTTCTCAAAACACGGAGACAGTTTAAAACCTCCACTTACTTCTTCACCATCAAATAGAGGTCGACAGATAGCCTAAATTAAAGGACTATGCCTACCATTTTAATCAGGAGAGTTTGATGATTAACAACCGCAATAAAGGGGTTGCAATAGATGCCTTTATGAAAGGGGTGAGCTCCCCTTACTGTTTGATGACTCTGGCCAGAATAGCCCTAAAAACTATGTTTGAACTCTTAGACGAAGTCAACAAGCATATTGGTGTCGAAGAGACTCTTTAAGGCCGCGACTTATCGAGTTTATCAGTTCTCTTGCCCTCTTTTGAGCGCCAATGATACACAGTCACCCTGCGGTCAAGAGAAAGGGGGTAAGAAAGGCAACAAAGAGGGAAGCAAGTCCGAACCAGATAGAGGCAGAGCTTGACAACAGTCCACTCCACTAACAGCTCCATAGGGTGAGGTCTATGCCAGTTGGACCCAAGGTAGCTCCCTAAACTCAAGAAGATTAAAGATTGACACACCGGATCCCCCGGATGAAGAAGCTCCGAGAAAACCTAATTAAGGACCTAAAAGACATACTATTACACCCCTTTGCAACCTATAGGATGCTCAAAATCAGCAACCAACTCAAACCTGAACACAAGGAAGGGTTCTCCAGTTGCCTCAGGGCTAGCTCGAACTTCTTCGCATGGAATCGGGTTGTCTGTAGGACAGAAAAAAAGAAACTTTACTGCTGAAAAAAATTGGGCTACCGAAGAAGAAGTACAAAAACTGCTTTAAGTTGTTTTCATCAAAGAGGCCTAATAACCCAAATGGCTATCTCCAACTAAACTGAAGGAAGTCCAGAGCCTAGCTAGTTGGGTGGCAGCTCTAAATAAATCCATCTCCAAAGCTATTGACAGACGTCGTTACACTCGGCAAAACCTCTCACAAAGACGTCGGTTTAATAAGTGCACAGCTCGCACTCTGTAAAATCCTCGAGGTCAATTTAGTAAGTGCACAGCTTGCAAGGAACACTTACACTCTACAAGAACCTCTAACAAAGAGGTTAGTTTAGTAAGTGCACATCTCGTAAGGCACAATTACACTCTACAAAATCCTTTCACAAAGATGTCAGTTTAGTAAGTGCACAGCTCACAAGGCACACTTACATTCTGCAAAAACCTCTCACAAAGTGGTCAGTTTAGTAAGTGCACAGTTCGCACTCTGCAAAAACCTTTCACCAAGAGCTCAATTTAGAAAATGCATAACTCAGAAAGCACACTTACACTCTGCAAAACCTCTCACAAATAGGTCAATTAAATAAGTGCACAGCTCGTAAGACATACTTACACTCTGCAAAATCCTTTCATAAAAGGGTCACTTTAGTAAGTTCACAGCTCACAAGGCACACTTATATTCTACAAAATTCTCTCATAAAGAGGTCAGTTTAAGTGCATAGCTCGCAAGGCACACTTATACTCTGCAAAATCCTCTCACAAAGAGGCTAGTCTAGTAAATGCACAGCTTGGAAAGTACACTTACAGTCTGCAAAATCCTTTTACAAAAAGGTCAGTCTAGTAAGTGCACAGCTCGCAAAGCACACTTACACTTTGCAAAATTCTTAAACTATGAGGTTGGTTTAGCAAGTGCTCAGCTTAAAAAGCATATTGGCTTCCAAAATCAAAATTGTGTGAGATTACTTTAGCGAGCACATAACACGTGAATTGCACTTGTGCTCTTTACCCGTTTGAAGCAAAATGATGAACACAGCCATGGCTCTCGCATAATGTTTCAGACCTCATACAAGTCTTCAATGACGACCCAAAAATAGGCCCAGTCTTCGAGGTAAAAGCTTATCCTCGCCGACCAACTCTTTTAAGCTGAGTGCCAAGGATAGGGAGCAAATAATGGGGTAAAATATTCATTTGACCTCTAGGTCAATCACAAAAGGGCACGTGGCAGTCCATGCCTATGTACAATAGAAAAGCATAGATGTCCGAAGCGCATCGCCAAGTGGACACCGAGCCTGTGGAAGTGTTAGGGTACGGTCGAGACAAATACTCGGATTAAAAGACTTTCAGAGCTGGACCTTTAGAGCTCTCTGGCTAACCACTGTGTTAGAAAAGACGCAAACAACATGGATGACTACTACCAACTATGCCAACGCCTCAGAACCTCCGCCAACTCTATTAAATGCATACCAACTACATTTAATGCACATGAATCCATGGAGAAACAATGTCAGAGTTGGTGGAGATGAAGGATGGCCTTAGACGTGCTCTACAGAGTTCCCTCCACACGTCTCCTCTCTATCATATATATAAGGAAAAATATTTACTTCTTTTAAGGATTAAGAATAATCAATTAATTAAGCAATCAAGCAACAAACAGTTGAGCGACCAAGAGAGAATTGAGTCACCAATCCTCCATCATAAGAGAGATAGAACTAAAAAGCCCACGGCAGAGCTCCTAGTATTGAGAGTCTAGAACTCGTGTGGCTTAGTAATACTCCTGTTGTAACCTCGTGAGGATAGAGTAGTTAGAGAGATTTTCCAAGCTAGTAATTATCAATTCAGTCATTATAATACAAAGCAACCCGAGCTCATAACTTTATTTATCAAGATGATGGACTAACCCATATCTCTATATTAGGCGAACCTCCTCTCTATATCTTTGACTTTCTTAGCTCATTTATTTGTTGTTCCAGTCATTCGAACCAATTATTTGACTGTGTGATCAAAATTAACCTTTTCTAGTTTTTCGCACTAACATAAACAATTTTAAATTATCTAATTAATAAATTGGAATACAACCAAACGAGTTAGAATATAGAATGACATAATTTTCCTATACTTATAAAACTCTCATTCTAGCAACTAATTAACACAATGATTGATTTCAGTGCCTACAATTTTCAGGTATGAAATTATTTTGTCTCATATTCATATCCAAATTTTGCTACATAGTTGACATGAAATTAAAGTTGTGTTATGTTAATTGTGTATGAATGAGAGAAATAATTTTGTTTCAACTCGTGTTGAGATGGGTATATATATTAAGATGCAATAATTATAATCATGTCTAATGGTTCATATCGTGTTTAAGTGAGATGTGTTTGTGTCGGTTAAAATAACACAAAGTTGTACCTTGTGTTGTGATCCTTTTTTCGTATTAGGAAAATATACAATCCAAAATCATAAATCAATGCTATAGTTTATACTCCTTTTTTTTAGTAGAAGTTTATACTCCTTTGATACACAATAGATATTTTTTTTTGTCCCAAATTTACTTAAATTAGGAGTCACACGTATTCAACGTATTGGAAAAACTTTTACTCTAGAACGTGACCAGTAAAAAAGGTACACATGATCACCGGAGAAAAAGAAAAAAAAATATAAAGTTAATTTGGAAATTGAGGTTGTACGTGGGTTTGTGGAGTGGACTTTACAAAATATGCTTTCGGTGGGGGCTACATGCTTACTCAAAACACGCATCTAATGGATCCATCTGTCAGATTCATTGGACCTTTCAACCACGGATATAACGTGTTTGTTGGTGAGGGGGGAGAGGCTACTTTTTTTTAAAGTTCTCGCTTCAATAAGTGAATGCTAAATTTACAATACCTACGCACCGGGTATTAACAGCAATCACAATAAATATAGTAAATTGTTAAATTTATTGTATCACATGACACCATAAAAAAAATTTAATAAGCAATTTAAAATTGGTATAGTAAAGAAAGTGCTAACTTAGCATACAATTAAATTTTACTCATTCGGCTCTTATTTATTTTTATGGGTCATACAGGTATTTTAAACTCGTATTTATAAAAAAAAAATATACGAGTGTGTGAGGCATACATAACTCATACGAGTGAAACACACTTACATAAAACTTTTCAAATATTTATTTTTTATCTTTCATTCTATCTCACAAAAGTTAACAAGAAATAAAAAAAGAAGAAGATAGAAATGCTCATACAAGTTAAGCACACTTGTATGGCTCATACGAGTGTGAATCACTCTTGTGAGGCATTTTTTTTAAACTCAAAATTGATACAGGTTTCGCACGCTCATATGACTATATTTTATACCATATATACCCGTTGTATCCGGTTTGAAAATTTATTAAACAATTTGTAAATTTGGCTTTAGATTTTGGTATCACACTGTGGATGCTCTTAACGGGTTAATTTGGCATAGTATTACACCAAAATTTTTGTATTGTGTATTTTATCAAAAAATTAATACATAAAAATTTATTATTATTGTCGTACTAAAATTTTTGATAAACTAAAGTTTGGTATATTAAAATATTAATGTGGTATGATACGGTAAGATATATTACCAAAAACTCAATTAAAAAAAAAAAAGTAGACTGTAGCATGCTTGTTGCTGTAACATGATGCGCTATTTTTAAAGCTGTAACTTGATGCACCTTTTTTTAAGCACATTAGCAATGTGGTACACTAACAAAAAAGCAGCAAGCATTTATCCTAATGTACACACATTGTCACACAGCACAGCCACATACTTGTAAGTTGCAAGGCTATAACTTGATAATTCATATATGTAACCAAAGTACAAAATAACTAACACTAACACTAAAATTTAACAGTGGGCATAGAAATCCAGTAGTGGGCATACAATTACAACAATGGGCATAGTACAAATTATATTTTTTTAGTAACAAAAACACACTTACAACATTGGGCATATCACATTTTTTATGGAAAAAAAATATTTTTTTTTACCAAACTAACACTAAAATCAAATGTCAAAAACAATATGATTACAATCCTAAACTGGTTATTTGATCTGGACCGTCCATTACAAGTTTATCTCTACTATTGTGTGACATTTGGTATTTTGGTAGTATTAGTACAATTTGTAATAGTACGGTATACCATGATAAATATTAATATTTCGATACGGTACGGTATACTATCAGTATTGATTTTCAATACTCCGTGCCATAATATTTCGATACGATACAAATACCGATCGTTAATTTACCATACCAAACTTCAGCGCAATTTGGTAATAGTACGGTATGGTGTGGTACGATACTGATGGTACAAAATTCCATCCTTAGTGGATATGGTAAATAAATTTATCATATTTAGTTTTGTAGCAGATGAAAATTGATGGAAAAACTTAGCTTTGTATGGTAGATGCTGGCCAAATTCACAATACACTTAAATTTTACTTATATAGGTCTACCTTGTTCATATGAGTTAAAAAAATGTTATTTACCCATATGAAAAAAAAAATCATAAGGGTGTGTGCCTTGCCCGTATGACCCGTATAAGTAAAGTAAGACACTCGTATGTACCATTCTTTTTTTTTTCAATTAGACAGAGATCCGTTTGCGAAGTTAACAACATTATTTGAGTCAATTTGCATATTTAGTTTCAAATTTTGAAATTTCAAACCATTTTTTGTTAAAGTGGCATTCTTGTTAACTATTTTTACTCACCAATCTTCAATAAAGTTTGAATATTTTGAAAAGAAAAAAAAAAAGCATATATATAGTTGTAATAATTTAGTAGGGACGAAAAATGGCAAGGCGTCCGTGCGTATTAAATATGACAACGCATAAAGACGAAATATTATGTCGAATCCTATATTATTATAAGTACAAATTAGTTGGAAGTTCTCAAACTTCCAATAAGTTTTGGGAAATTGTCTCTTCAATCACACTGCCATGTTATTAGTAAATATGTTTGTTGTACATCACAAAACTTTCAGACGATATGCAACATCAACCTAGTGAAACAAACGAGATAGATGTTGTAAGCCATTTTGGCTTTTTTATATATAAACTAACTAGAGTTTAATTGAATTAATTTTATGTAAATGTTTTTCTACTACAACATAGCTAGATTACTATGGCTTAAAAGCTTACCAGTCAGAAACGGTTAAGCAGTTTACATTTAATCGATGTTACCAGATTCTGAAGTATAAGCGCTTTGATTTTTCGACGACGTCTCAAAATACTTAGTGTTCACTATTTGTTACTGAAAATGGTAACTCGTCGTCTATAAACTTAGGTGATGATTTGTCTCCCGTTAACATTAAATCAACTTCTGGTAAGCCTAGAAGCTTGTAAAGAAAAGGAAGAATCATGTAGATGTACTTGCCGCCACGAAAGCAACCCTTGAATAAATAAAGAAGATGGCCGGGTGCATAAAATTTGTGTTACACAAAAGAAGCTCATATATATGGATGCATTTTGTCAATATCAAAAATCATTTGGAGTCTGAAAAAAGTAAAGTTACAAACATAGCAATTCGCAATTGAAAAAAATAAAGGTGGAGCAAATTATTTTTTGTACCATTCATTCTTCAATTGGAAAAAGAAGAAGAAGAAGAAGCCATGCATGTGTATTAGTAGACATCATAAATTATTTGAAAACAAGCCATACGAGTAAATTTTATCTTATGAAAAAATCGTTGGAATTAGAAATAGTGAGGTCAAAAACATAACAATTGAAAATTCAAAAAAGTAAAGGTGAATCAAATTATTTCTTGTACCATTCATTGATGAATTATATCTGTGAGACCACCTTTAAATCATTTTTTGTGTCATTCATTTATAAATATACTTATATACCACCTTTAAATATACCAAAAATTACACAAACCAAACAATTGCAAAACATTGACATTATTATAGTGAAAAAAGATAGTTCATACAAATGTGCCACACCATATCAGTCATACCAGCGTGCCAAACTAGCACACTCATATGAGCCATTTTTTTTCAAGTTTATATTCCATCCGGGCTTAGCACACCCGTATGCCTATTTTTTAATTATACTTACTGTAGCCATTCAAGAAACTTTGCCATATTTAGAAATTTGGGTTTAAGTTTTACTTCAATGCCGTGGATGCTCTAAGATAATAATTTACTGGATTAAAAGACTAGAATCGGAAGATTGGTTTTGAAGTCAAAATATTAATTTTAAAATTCTGTTTTTTTTTTTTTTGAATGTCACATATAAGGTTTGTTTGAACATATCACATCTAAATGAATATTATTTAAACAAATTTGCCCTTATCCTTTTCATTTATAAAAATGACTTAAGGGCAAATGATGTATTTTACCTCTTTAAAAATTAAGTAATGAGGTTTGAATTTTAAAGTAACAAAATAAATTTTAAAATCTCTGAAGTTTGAATGGATCCATTAAGACTTTAGATGTCAAAACAAATATCCCCTTAGTCTGGTTCACTGATTTTATTTAAATCGTACGGACAAAAAATTAATAAAAAAGAAAACTTACATTTTTGTGTGACATGAAAAATTGGTATTTCAATTTGGAGATGTTATAAAGAATTTTGATAAGAATGAAATCATATGAACTACACATTCTAATCAATAGATGGTGATCATATTACATATGTTACTAATGATAATGTATTACTCATTTTCTCAGATTAACATTTCACTTTGACTTTAATATCTTTTATGAAAACATTAATTAATGGTTAATGATATAACTCATGTTTCATTGTAAATATAGATGTATTACTTGTGAACCAAAAAAAAAAAAGAAATTATTAATTTAATATTTTATTTGTTTTCAAAAAACAGTGCAACTAATAATTTAAGACAATGAGAATATTAAATTCAGTTTAAATTTTGACAACTTATTAAGAGTAAACTAAGCTCTCTCTTTTTTTTCTTTTTCTTTTTTATTGTTTATTTTTTTTTATCTAACAGATATTTTCTTTGTTTAGGGAAAAATGATCAAGACTAATTCCTATCTTCTACAGCTTTATTTATTACCTGATTACATTCATGGAGTTTATAATTCGAAGAATTCTGCATTTTATATTGAAGTTTTATATATTATAAAAGATACGATAAGTCGATTACCTTTTGAACTTTGAAATTTCCTTTTTAAAATTAGCCTACTAATCCTGATACAACTCGTGTTGATTTTGTGTAATAATTTATTTACTACTCATCTTTAATAATTTTAATTTTGAATCAATCTACACAAACATAAATAATGAAAGATATAAATTTTATATCAACATCTCATTCTAACTAATATATAATTGCAACGCAAGATTTATCGCTCTTTTGTATAGTTCTTTATCCTTTGAAAAGAAAAATTATGTTCAAGTTCGCAAATAAAAAATCTTTTATAATTAGGGAAGTCTATTCATCGCATCACTCTTCTATACGACATATATTTGTAATATGTTACGTACGTATTCCATTGGCGACTATTGCAGCTTGTCGATAGGCTCCTGTATATAGGAGCTGTTATAGCGCACTAGAATTAGGTTATTGGGCCTTTTGTTCTGCCCACTCTTCCATGGCAACATCACCTGTTTCTATGTGTAACGAAATAGAAACAAAAGAGAGATTGAAGAAGGAGAATGAAAGAATTGTATTACTTTCTTGATAATTGAATGTACAATAGAGTAGGAATATATATAATAGAAATAAAACCCTAATCTAGGATACAATTAGGAAAGTATAATGGGAACACAATCAATACAATTAATACAATATAGAAAGTATAATAGAAATAGGAAACGTAATATATATTATATTCTAACACCCCCCTCAAACTCAAGGTGGTAAGTGAGAGACCAGCTGGAGTTTGAAAATCAATGCTTGGAAACGGCTAGGCTGGTGAGCTTTAGTGAAGAGATCTGCAGGCTGGTCATCTGAAGATACGGGCATAAGACGAATGTACAGATTGCGAATATGCTGGCGAATAAAGTGACAATCAATCTCAATGTGTTTAGTTCGTTCATGAAAGACGTCATTGTGACTGATTTGAATGGCACTGCGGTTGTCACAATAAAGAGTAGTAGCAGAGTCTTGAGGAGCACCTAATTCATCGAGGAGGCGTCGAAGCCATATTAGTTCTTGTGAAGTATCAGCAAGAGCGCGGTATTCAGCCTCAGTGCTTGATCGAGAAACAACAGACTGTTTCTTACTACGCCAAGTAAGAAGGGAGTCCCCGAGGAAGAAACAGTAACCAGTAATAGACCGACGATCCGTAGGGTCACCGGCCCAGTCTGCATCAGAGTAAGCCCTTAATACAAGAGATGACTTTGAGGAGTAGTGAAGCCCATGAAAAACTGTCCCTTTGAGATAACGAAGAATCCGAATAACAGCATCAAAATGAGTAGAGCGAGGAGCAGCCATAAACTGATTGACAACATGGACAGCATAAGCAATATCCGGGCGAGTAACAGTAAGATAAACCAGACTGCCAACTAACTGTCTGTATAAAGTTCCATCAGAGAGAGGAGTTCCATCAAACGGAGTAAGTCTAACATTGGTGTCCAATGGAGTAGATGCAGTTTTACAGTCAGTGAGACTAGCACGAGCCAGAACGTCAGACGTGTATTTCACCTGAGATAAATAATAACCTGTTGAATCAGAAAGGACTTCCAGCCCTAAGAAGTAGTTGAGACGACCAAGATCCTTCATTTCAAAAAATTGACTGAGAGATTGTTTGAGATCTGAGATACCAGAAATATCATCCCCAGTAATTATCATATCATCCACATAGAGGAGAAGAAGAATAGTCCCAGAATCTGTCTTTCGAATAAAAAGGCCTGAGTCTGACGAACTGGATGAATAACCAAGCTTTGTGATGGTAGAGCTAAATTTTGCGAACCAAGCTCGGGGAGCTTGCTTGAGTCCATATAGGGCACGGCGAAGTTTGCAGACTTGAGTGGACTGGTGTGAATAACCGGGAGGTGGTTTCATATATACTTCTTCTGTGAGGTCCCCATTAAGAAAGGCATTTTTAACATCCATCTGAAAAAGATCCCATTTGCGAACGGCAGCAATAGCAATAAGACTGCGAACAGACGTCATTCGAGCCACAGGAGCAAAAGTTTCTTCATAGTTTATACCATACTCCTGATTGAACCCCTTGGCTACGAGACGAGCTTTGTATCGGTCAATCGAACCATCAGATCGTGTCTTGATTTTATACACCCATTTACACCCAACTGCAGATTTTCCAGGAGGAAGAGTCACAAGATCCCATGTATGCGCTTTATCTAAAGCTTGTAATTCTTCTGTCATAGCTTGCTGCCAAAGTGGATTAGTACTAGCTTCCTTATAGGATGTAGGTTCATAGTGAGATATCATAGTAAAATAACAATGGTAATCACGAAGGTGATGAGGGAGCTCTCTTACCCGAGTGGACTGTCGTTGTGGTGGAGGTATGACAGGATCAGCAGGCGAGACATCATCATTGGGAGGTGCCGTATGTTGAAGCTTGTTGGAAGAAATGACGTCAGGTGAGGATGGTTCAGGAGGTGTTGGACTGGGAGGTTGAGGTGGTGATGGCGTGGCTTCTGGTTCAGGTTCTGGTGGAAATGTGACAACTGGAGCCTCAAGTTCAGGGGTGAAAAGGTCAAGAGATGAATGAGTAAAGAACGGAAGTGGTGATTCTTCAAGGACATAAAATTTGGATAGAGAGGAGAACATTTTATGTTCCCAAAAGACAACATGACGAGAAATCCGTAAGCGTTTGGAAATAGGATCCCAACATCGATAACCTTTATGTTCTATCCCATACCCCAAGAAGCAACAAAGACGAGCACGTGGTTCCAATTTAGAATGTTCATGAGGCTGGAGTAACACAAAACAAGCACAACCGAAGACTCGTAAGAAATTGTAATCAGGAGAGGTACCATGAAGTCTCTCATATGGAGATTGATGCTGAAGAAAGGGAATAGGGATACGATTGATAGTGTAAATAGCAGTAAGTGCTGCTTCCCCCCAAAATCTTTCAGGACAACTACTAGCGATAAGAAGTGTGCGAACAGTATCAAGAATATGTCTGTGCTTGCGTTCAGCACGACCATTTTGCTGAGATGTACCGGGACAAGAATATTGAGAAACAGTGCCTTGTTCACGGAGAAATTTAAGAAATGAGGTTCCCTTGTATTCCATGGCATTATCAGCTCGAAAAATTTTTATTGGACGAGAAAACTGAGTTTGAATCATGCGAGCAAAATTAATATAGATTTGGGGTAATTCTGAACGAGTTTTCATAAGATAGATCCAAGTAAAACGACTATAATCATCCAAAAAGATAACAAAATATTTTGAACCCCCCATGGTAGAATGTGGAGAGGGTCCCCAAACATCAGAGTGAATAAGATCAAATGGTGCTGAAGAAATAGAATCATTTTTATTAAAACATAATGCCGGTTGTTTTCCAAGTTGACAAGATAAACAAGACAATTTCTCAGACTTTATTGACACTAACTGACCAGATGACGCAATAGAACGAAGACGATCAAAAGACACATGTCCTAAACGGGAATGCCACAACTCAAATGAAGAAATAGGTGGTGGGGATGCCACAGGTGGTGTGGATGCAACAATAGGAGTGGGTGAGGTACGGAGGTGTATGAGCTCGAACATGCGGCCAACCTTACGGCTTATCCCAATAATTTGTCCCGTCTGAGGATCCTGCACATGACAACCAGAAGAGGAAAATATAACATTCAGCCCAAGATCACATAGTTGACCAACAGAAATAAGGTTGATAGTCAATTTGGGAATATGAAATGTAGCAGGTAAAGAGAGGCTAGGAGTAGTAACCGTTCCAACATGACTAACAGATAATTGAGAGCCATCAGCAGTTTTAATGGTGGGTGTATGAGAATTATGACTTTTAGAGGTGAAAATAGTAGGATCAGAAGTCATATGATTGCAGCAGCCAGAATCAAAGAACCAAGATGTACCTGTGGTGGTGGCCATAGCAGAACCAGAAGAGGATGTAACCTGTTTCAGAAGAGCTGTGATGTCAGCTAGAGTCACTGGTGCAGTAGAAATGTCTGCTTCAGAAGAATCAGTGGTGGCAGCGGTGATGGTGCCAGAGGATGATCTAGAGGAGGATCTCCTGGATGGGTTCTTGTGACAATCGGCTTGAAAGTGACCTGGTCCCACCTTTTTGCAAAAGAAACAAGTTCTAATTGGACACTTTAGTAGCATATGGGTGGTGGCATGACAGTATGAACATTCTCGAGAAATCGGACGCGAAAACTCGTACTTTTCCATTGAGAAACGTGTAAGATAACACAATATCTGTAAAAACTAATCTGATTCCGAGATATCTGAGGCCAGAAATGGATCCGGAGCGGTTGATTTAGTGAGGAACCGGTCTTAGAGTGAAAAAAACCGGGTTAAATATAGGTGAACCGGTCAAGGGAGTAAGAATTGGTTCAGAAAAAAAAAACCGGTTTTTTTTTTTTGGGCAGTGGCGCGTGGCTGTGTTCTAGCGGCGCGTGGAGGCGCGTGCCAACTCCGATTGGGGTGATTTCGACGGAGTTTGGTTCGTATTGAAGAGACGAAGGTTTTGATATATTATATGGGTAAATCGAGGTTCTGTAGAGCTTCGAACAGTGGATCGACAGTTGGATAAAGTTAGGGTTTTTGATTGGTTGGTTGCTTGGGTTGATGATGCTAGGGTTTTTGATTTGGATTTGATTGAAGATTAGATGAGAGATTGGTTCTAGAGGAGGATGAACCCCTCTGATACCATGTAACGAAATAGAAACAAAAGAGAGATTGAAGAAGGAGAATGAAAGAATTGTATTACTTTCTTGATAATTGAATGTACAATAGAGTAGGAATATATATACTAGAAATAAAACCCTAATCTAGGATACAATTAGGAAAGTATAATGGGAACACAATCAATACAATTAATACAATATAGAAAGTATAATAGAAATAGGAAACGTAATATATATTATATTCTAACAATATGTGCTTCACAAAAATAAGCTTGTAGGGAATTGAATCACAAGCCAAAATTTGGAAGCAGACTCTTCTTACCACAATACCAAAAACTCCTTTAATCAATTACTAGGGGAAGTTATATAATATACATCATGAATACATATATAAACTAGATCACATGCACATTCACGCACGATGCGTGTACTATCAAGATATATTTAGTTCAAATCAAAATATAAAATAGATATATTAAGTGGTTTAGTGGTTAAGTTGCAAAATATTTTGTTAAAGATTCAAGGTCCGAACCCTCTTATAAGTATATTGGTTGAAATTGGTCTTAATTTTATATAATAGTATAGATGTTACTAAAACATTTTTTTTAATGAACAAAGAGACCGCGTAAAATAGGGACACAGTTTTGTGGCAATTGAAATTTCTCTTGATACAATTATTGTATCCAATTTTTCGATAATAAACAAGCTTTATTACTAACAATTAATTGAACCCTCTTGCAAGCATATTTTTTAATAAAAAAATATACTGCATGGGTAAAATAGGGATACGGTTGGTTGAAATTGGTCTTAGTTTTATATAATAGTATATATGTTACTAAAACATTTTTTTAATGAACAAAGAGACCGCGTAAAATAGGGACACAATTTCAAGGCGATTGAAATTTCTCTTGATATAATTATTGTATCCAGTTTTTTTATAATAAACAAGTTTTATTACTAACAATTTATTGAACCCTCTTGCAAGCATATTTTTTAATGAAAAAATATACCGCAGGGTTAAAATAGGGATAAGGTCGGTTGAAATTGGTCTTAGTTTTATATAATAGTATAGATGTTACTAAAACATTTTTTTTAATGAACAAAGAGACTGCGTAAAATAGGGACATAGTTTCATGGCAAATGAAATCTCTTGATATAATTATTGTATCCAATTTTTCAATAATAAACAAGTTTTATTACTAACCATTAATTGAACCCTCTTGTAATAATATTTTTTAATGAAAAAATAGACTGCAGTGGTAAAATAGGGACTCAACCGGTTGAAATTGGTCTTAGTTTTATATAGTAGTATAGATGTTACTAAAACATTTTTTTTAATGAAAAAAGAGACCGCATAAAATAGGGACTCAGTTTCATGGCGATTGAAATTTCTCTTGATATAATTATTGTCTCCAATTTTTTGATAATAAACAAGTTTTATTACTAACCATTAATTGAACCCTCTTTCAAGCGATTTTTTTAATGAAAAAGTAGACCCCAGGGGTAAAATAGGGACACAGTCGGTTGAAATTGGTTCTAACTTTAAATAATAGTGTAGAGCTAATTGAAATTGGTTTTAGCTTTATATAATAATATAGATGTTACTAAAACATTTGTTTAATGAAAAAAAAGACCGCATAAAATAGGGACACAATTTCATGGCAATTAAAAAAAAGAGAACGCATGGATAAAATAGTTTTCTCTTGATAAATTATTGTATCCAATTTTTCGACAATAAACAAGTTTTATTATTAACCATTAACTGAACCCTTTTGCAAGCGTATTTTTTAATGAAAAAAGAGACCGCACGGGTAAAATAGGGACAAATTGGTTTTAGGTTTATATAATAGTATAGATGTTAGTAAAATATTTTTTTAATGAAAAAAGAGACCACGGGGATAAAATAGTTTTCTCTTGATATAATTATTGGCCAATTTTTCGATAATAAACAAGTTTTATCATTAACCATTAATTATATGGGAGATAAAGTTTTCTTACAAACATGTAATAGTTAAACTATGTTCTAAATAATACTACACTTACCAATTTTATAAAGCAGTAATTCATTTCAAATTCATTGATAAGTAGCATATTTTTAGAATATACAATTTATCAAAACACTTGATAAAAATAATTTGGTATTAAAAACTAGTAAAAATATTTATTTTTTTATATGAACAATATATTTGATAAATTTCAGGTTTAAGAGGACGAGAATGAGGCGTGGATTACACTGCCTTGTATAAAATTACACACTTTTAATTATTGGGCCAGTTTACGGGAACTTACCAGCAGCGGCGGATCCGGGGCTCTGCTAGTTTTTTCATAATCTGAATAGTAATAATATTTACTTATTATGTATAAATATGTTACATCTTATTGATCCCTTTCAAGGTTTTCTCTATACATAAAATTATTAACCCTTTGAAGTTTTGTGGGCATTTCTCTTAAAAAGAAAAAGGAAAAAACTTAAAAACATATAGATAAAAACTCTAATGTTTGGTGGGTGATTTTTTTCCAAATTTTAAAAATCCAACTTAAAATCAACTTTACTTTTACGCTTTCCAAAATTTATTTCACTTTATTCTCTCTAAAAAACTTTTAAAACACCATAACTTAAAATCCAAAAATTAAAATTAGATAAGAAAATATATATTTGAAACCTAGTTGTCGAGATCTATAAAACAAGATCCATGGTGACTATTTTTTGATTTTTTTTTATGAGATTTTTAGTTGATTGAAAAAAACTCAAACAAAAACCAAATACTTTTCAACATACTTTCAAATTCTACCAAACACCATATTTTAAAAATTCAACTGAAAAACTCAACTCAAAATATCAACCGAACATCATAGTTAACAATGGGATTTATCAGTACATATATATAGAGAAAATACCGCCAGCAAGTAGCCCGGTGCTAACACAATGGGATCAACGCTAGGTTCGATTGGGAGCTTGATCCTCATGTCAAATCTTTACAGTTGCAAAAAATATCTAGTGGACAATGACTTGCCATCGATTTGTAAATAGGGATTAGGTGAAAGCTTGTCCGTACACCATGTGGTACTAGAAAGTATTTAGACAAAAAAGAAAAAGAAAAAGGTAGCATGTCTTCCTTGGTTAGCCTATTTTAAGTTTATTATTATATCAATTACTTTTATGTCAAAAATAAAATAATATTTATATTTTTGCCCCTAAGTTTTAAATTCTAACCCGTTGCTGCTTACTAGTAAAAACATCCATATATAGAGGGTATGCCAGCTTACACAGCAAAAACAACCTAACGTCTTAACCTACAAACTTAATTGCATATTGTAGAGAGAGACTAAATTTACCATTTGCTTAAATTTTACTCGTATGGGTGTCATTTACTTGTACATTATTTAAAAAAAAATACAGGAATGGTATACTCGTATGAAGCATTTTGTTTTTTTCTTAATCATATGGGTGTGATACACTTTTATGAAGCCATAAGAAGGTGGCACATCCTTATGAAGCCCCTTCTTTCTTTCTTTTTTTTTAAAAAAGCAAATTTCTTATATGATTTTGGCACAACCGTATGGCCATTTTTTATACTCTACCCATTGTAACTTCTCAAGAAAGTTACTAACATATTTTAAGGCATGTAATTTTTAGTATTTCTATATATTTTAATAAATTCATTGATTTTTTTGATTACAATAAATAAAATCAAAGGATATTACGACTTTAAGTAATAAGAAAATTATAAATCCGTTTCAAACGGTTCGGATCGAGTTTTGAAACCCAAATGGTTGGGTTTCTTTGCCATTTCTATTCAATTTTCATCTCTGTCTAAAAAAATTTATAAAAAGGGAGAAAAAATCAATGCGGGGGAGGGGGGGGGGGGCGCATGCCTATAGTTTCGGAAAAAGATAATTATTTAGTTAGTTAAAAGCTTTAAAAGTAGCTGTATAGAAAGAAAAAAGAGGTTTAAATAGAATGAATGGAGTCAAGAAGAAGAAATAATACATAGGGTTTAAGAGAATAAGAGATTTTAGATAGAGAAAAATGAGTATAAAAGTTTAATAAGATTATAGATATGAAGAATAAATAATACCTAGAGTTTGGAAGAAAGATGGAAGAGAAATCTATGCGAAATATTCCGTTGAAAGAGAAGATTTGCTAGTGAATTTGTTATTCATAAAATTACTCTCAAATTCATCAATTTATAAAATCATTCAAAGTTTATTGAGTATAATTTTAAAAGATTATTTTTAATTCTAATTGAATATAACAAAATTAATTTTAAAATAATTTTTAAAATCTTAATTGAATATCATATGATTTTAAAAGATTTTTTAAAATCCTAATTTAATACAAATGAGCTTTAAAAATCTAAATATATTTTTTTACAAATTCTGAATTAAATATATTCCCTTTCGTGCTATATTTAAAAATTTGTAGATAAATTTTACTTAATATGCTCCGAAAATCTCCTAGGTTTTTCTCTTGTATCCAAAGTCTATTGGAGTAGGCACGGATACGGGTCTCACTCGTACACTTCTCCTCAATTAATTAACATTATAATAATAATAATAATAAAATGGCAAAATGGTTTTTGAGAAAAAATAGTAGTAATAATAATTTCGGGGCTTCTATAAATAGTTGTCCATAAACATGGACCAAACTCCAAATCTCTCTCTCTCTTCCTCTTCTGTTCCTTCTCTTCAAGCTTTCCCTTCTCCATCTCTCCTCATTCTCTGGAACCTCTTTCTTTTCCCCTCTCTCTTAACACACAAAAGCCCAAAATTCCCCATAATTTTATTTTCTCGCAACAAATTTCCCTACCAAAAAGGTCGAATGCTTAGATGATTAAGTAACCGCCAAAAAAAATTTACCCAGCTTCAGGTGGGTTTCTCTCCCTCCTCCTCCTCCTCGTCTTCTTCTTCTTCTCTCTGTCTCTCTATATATGCATTTGTTTGTTGATTTGTATATGTGTAATCTATGAATTAGGAAATTATTTTTTCGCTGGAAATTGCGTAATTTATTTATTTTTGTTGACACAATAAGGTTATGTGGCGCTAGTATATTAGTCGACATGACATGGCACTAATATATTGCGTAATGTGTTGTTTCACTACTAACCAATAAATTTATGTCACGTTGTTTAGTTACTGTGGTAAATTTAAAATTGAGTCAAACTATAATTAGCAGGTGATACGAAGAGTAATATTATACTCAGACAAATTACAGGCGAGCTGAGGTTCACAGTTTATTATTAAAAAAAGAATTAATCAAATTTAACTTTTCATTGAATCTTGGATTGACACCTCGTCTGCACTATTTTGTGGTCGTGTTTGTAAATATGAAGGAAAAGTGGAAGGGTATTTTTGGTCATGGAAATCCCAAGATTCCACGGGGAATGAGACATTGGGCTCGAGTGGTTTCGTGTAATGCTCGAAACATAGTTGCAGGTTTTGAATGAACATTCAATTCAATTCAGCTCGAAAAAAGACAAAATTGCCGACTTCTTCTCTGTTTACTGTACATAGAACTTAAATGTCTTCTACGGAAATTAGATATAGTATCACATGTTTCAAACTCGATGGGCGTGTAATATTTTACATATAATTTTATATTATTATATCCGATAATTACTAATATTATATAAATTTTTAAAACACTTCAGAAATATGTCATAATCTTTTATTAAGTTACAGAGAAATTTCTTCATACCCAAAGTCATGAATTCGTATTCTTGATAAAGTGGAATTTTATTTTTTGAAGTTTGACAGGTATTTTAACAATTTAGTAGTCACACAAAATTTTCAATGCGTTTAATGTAATATATGTGTATATATTACGTATAATATTTATATGTGTGGATAGTTGTTTTCGCAAAGCATGAATGACTTTGCAATAGTAGTGTACTACTTCATAAGCATAAGTTATAAGTGTTTTATGCAATAATAGCTTGAAATAAGCTAAATATTTGTTTGGCATTACACCTCTTACCGATGACTTTACTCGCAAAACAAATATGATTATTGTCAGAATAATGTCTAGTTATAAAAATATATGATCGAACTTTTTTATTTGTTTAATATATAATATAATATTTGCTTAATCTCTTTTGCGTATTTGAAGTTTTAATATGTTCTCTCATAGGACGACCCTATGATTACACAACACTTGGTATCTTATATGAATTTATTTCGTAAGTTGTTAAATATTGTCAAATAATTGTTATCTTATATCAAATTATAAACTAGGATCTGATTTGACTAGGAGTAGGAGTAGGAGTAGCAGTAGAATTATAATTTTTCTTATCATAGTATTATTCTATTTTTGTGGTCCTATATTGCAATATTATTCTAAGCAGCTTTCAATTCAGACTAGGAGTCTTTTTCTGCATCTGAATTTTCATATTTTCATACGAGGAATTCAGATTTGGAGATCATATATAATTCTTTGACTATGTATTCTTTGAATATGCCCCAAGTCCTGTATCTTTCTCTCTTTATTTATTATATTTGTTATATTTTGAATTAAATTGAAGAACATGGTCCTTATAATTAGGTAAGGTTTTTTGCAGCAAGTAAATGGGTGCTGCCTCAGATATAGCTTGATCTCTGTGGATGCTATCTGTATAATGGGTTATAATTATTATTCATATAAATATGATTAGGATATTTGCGTTCAAGTACCTAAACTATTGCAGATAGTTAGAAATACCCTCTTAAATGAATTTGTTCTCTTGGAAATATCAACATGTTCAGTGCAATTTTTTCTTAGTTTTGGGGTTATCCTTGAAATTGATAGTGTTTTGCAAATCTTTTGGAAAATAATCTTTGGACATGATTAACAAAGTTTTCACCTTTTACATGGCAATAAAAATGATAAAGAGTAATTCTAATGATATATTTAAATGTTGGGCACTAAAGTGACAAAAAAATGCAGGTGTTGAAAGTGAAGATTTGAAGTTTGTGTTAATTTTCGGCTTTGTTTTTCGTGCGAAAAATGGCGTCGAATGGTACTGTTAAATGTCCATCTCCCATGAAAGCAACCTCCAACGGAGTCTTCCAAGGAGATAGTCCACTTGATTATGCACTTCCACTCGCCATTTTACAGATATGTTTGGTTCTTGTTCTCACACGAGTGCTCGCGTATCTTCTTCGGCCTTTAAGACAGCCTCGAGTTATAGCCGAGATTATTGTAAGTTCAATTCTCTCAGCAATTTTTAATTCATCTTCCTCGAGTCACTGCTTCTTTTTTTATCGTTTTACCTATAAAGTTTGAGATTGAGCAAAAGAATTGGCATCATGTAGTTTATAATAGACTTTGTGTAGATCTAACTTATGGGTTCTTCAAAAGAACAAAAATCGAAACAACCACCTTATCACGTTATGTTTTCAATTATACATTATCAGGGCGTTTGTTTGGTGGACGCCATTTTTTAAGCCCAGAACTTTTGAAGGGTAAGTCCATAAATGATTGAATTTTCTTATGAAATTTGGTGGAAATGATCGAATCATCAAAATGATCGAATCATCAAATTATATGTACATTTCAAAACGTTGAAAATTTTGATGGTCAACCATTTACCCCAGGGTGGCTTGTTTGTTGCTTAAAAGAGGGACACCCTTCATAGAGAGAGTCCTGCTAAATAATACCCAATTTGAAGAATGCCAAAAACGATTTGCCCGTTTTCTCTCCGTTCTTGTTTTTATTGTTATTGACTTATTCTTCTTGTCTAGGTTCAATGGTACCATTAGTAGTTTAGTACTGTCTTTTTCAACAAAACCATAGCACATCAAACTTCACGTGCCTTTTCTAGATCTGCAAGAATCTTTTTAAAAGTCTTGATATAATATAACGAATGGTTAACATCCCGTGTTCAAAAACCACCTTTTCTTTCTTTTCTTTTGTGGTCCTCATTGTGCCTTTAGATAATTCCTTTAATGCGAGTGCAACATATGAAATTTTTAATACTGTATTGCCAAATTAAAGAACTTCCACATGCTCCCCTGGACCTGTAATTAAATAAACTTAAAAGTGTTCGTTTGGTTCCGGTATTTGTTCTTTCTGGTTCGGTATTTTAATATATAAATTTAGTGTTTTGGCAAGATGAATGTTCCTATGATTCAAACAAGTGTTAAAAGTTGACGGCCCTCGGTCTTTGGCGTATTAGCTTAGCCTTAACAGTTAAATCAACCATAATGATTGATAGCAAAATTTAAATATCTTCCTTGATATTAAATATGATCGCATCATCAAAAGAGAAAATCATAAACCCGTGAATCTTTTTGAATTAAAGAAAGTTCTTGAATTACAATTATGATTTTGGGAATAAATCATTCCTCTTGTTGTTTTTGCAGGGAGGAGTTTTACTCGGGCCGTCTGCTCTGGGTCGCAGCCAAACTTATTTACACGCTGTTTTTCCAGAAAGGAGCCTCACAGTATTGGATACACTAGCCAACCTTGGTCTCCTCTTCTTTCTGTTCCTCGTTGGGCTCGAGCTGGACCCCAAGTCCCTCCGTAGGACCGGAAAGAAAGCTTTTTCCATCGCTCTTGCTGGCATAAGCGTACCCTTCGTGTTGGGGATCGGCACATCATTTGTACTTCGAGGAAGTATTGAAAATGACGTAAGTGAAGCTCCTTTTCTTGTTTTTATGGGAGTAGCGCTTTCCATTACGGCCTTTCCTGTACTAGCACGTATACTAGCTGAGCTCAAGCTCTTGACCACTGATGTGGGCCGTATGGCCATGTCAGCAGCGGCTGTCAATGACGTGGCGGCGTGGATTCTACTTGCTCTTGCCATTGCCTTATCTGGCACGGGCCGCTCTCCTCTCATTTCTCTGTGGGTCTTTTTATGTGGGTCCGGTTTTGTCATCGGTTGTATAATCGTTATGCTGCCTATATTCAAATGGATGGCACGCCGTTGCCCCGAGGGCGAGCCCGTTGACGAAATATACGTTTGTGCTACTCTAGGAATTGTTTTGGCCGCAGGGTTTGTGACCGATACTATTGGGATACATGCCCTTTTCGGGGCCTTTGTGATGGGGATTCTTGTTCCACATGAAGGGCCATTTGCAGGTGCACTCGTGGAAAAGGTGGAGGATCTTGTTTCGGGAATTTTTCTTCCTTTATACTTTGTCTCGAGTGGACTTAAGACTAATGTGGCCACCATTCACGGCATTCAATCGTGGGGCCTACTCGTTTTGGTCATTGTAACGGCCTGTGTTGGAAAGATTGTTGGGACCATTGCCGTTTCACTTTTGTGCAAAATGCCGTTTCAAGAGGCTCTTGCTCTTGGGATTTTGATGAACACGAAAGGGTTGGTCGAGCTCATCGTACTCAACATTGGGAAAGATAGAGGGGTAAGATCAAACTCCATTAACTGGTTTTCCATACCTATCTGTATCTTTGCAAAATACTTCTACGTCCCAAATTAAGAGTCCATTGTTCCTTTTTGGGATGTACCAAATTAAGAGTCTACGTTCTTTCTTTGGACTTAATTAATTTACCAAAACTCATGATACAAAAACAAGTTCGATCTGCTACCTCCAATGTTAGGTAGTATCTTGCACTTAAATGGCCTGGCCCTGCTTTTAGGGAATTTTTTTTTGAAATTAATGCGTTCTTTAAAACTGTGAAAGTCGAAGAAAGATTCTTAACTAGGGACAACTGGAGTAATAATATGTGGGAATCATTTAAATGACTTGATTCTGATTTTGATTTTGCAGGTACTAAGTGATCAAACATTTGCAATAATGGTTCTAATGGCTCTCTTCACAACATTCATTACAACGCCACTAGTTATCGCGGTGTATAAGCCGGCTAAAAAATTGGCGAAATCCGAATACAAACATAGAACAATTCAAGGGCTAGACACGAGGACTCAACTCCGTACAATGATTTGCTTCCATAGTACGAGAAACATTCCCACATTGATCAATCTTATGGAAGCCTCACGGGGGACCGGGAAGGGGGAAGGGCTTTGCGTATACGCGATGCACCTGATGGAGCTATCCGAGAGGTCCTCGGCTATACTTATGGTCCACAAGGCTCGAAAAAATGGTCTACCGTTTTGGAACAAGGGCCGGGACACGGATTCCAACCAAATCGTGGTTGCTTTCGAGGCATTTGAGCATTTGAGCCGAGTGTCCATTAGGCCAATGACGGCTATCTCCCCAATATCGAGCATGGACGAGGATATATGCGTGAGCGGTGAAAGTAAAAGGGTGGCAATGATAATCCTCCCGTTCCACAAGCACCAACGGCTTGATGGGCAACTCGAGACAACACGAGCCGAGTTTCGGAATGTGAACCGGAGGGTGCTCGAGCACGCGCCGTGCTCGGTCGGGATATTGGTGGACCGTGGGCTTGGTGGGTCCACCCATGTCTCAGCTAGCAATGTTAACTCGGTCCTAACAGTCCTCTTCTTCGGTGGACACGACGATCACGAGGCTTTATCGTATGGTCAACGGATGGCTGAGCATCCAGGCATTAGCCTAGTAGTCGTCCGATTTGTTCTGGACACTAAAGCCGTGGATGAAATGGTGAGAGTTGACATGAACGACTTTAACATTGCAGAAGCAAGGGCAGTTGATGATGAGGTGATCAATGAACTTAAAGAAAAAATATCGAATGATAGTACTATAAAATACGAAGAAAGAGTAGTTAGTAGTGCTGCAGACACTAGAAATTGTATACGTGAGTATAATAGATGTAACTTGTTTTTGGTGGGACGAATGCCGGAGGGGGAATTAGCAGCGGCGTTGTTGAAGGGAAAGACAGAGTACCCGGAGTTGGGACCAGTCGGAAGTTTGTTGACTTCGCAGATCTCAACATCTGCATCTGTTTTGGTGGTTCAACAATATCATAGACAATTGTCTTCGCATTCATTGGCTTCACTAAAGGAAGATGATCAACATGAATCAACTGATCAAGGGGATTATGATTCTAATTGATTTGCTTGATTTTGAACTTTGTTGTACAGAAGTGTAAAAAAGGAAAACTGCAGGGATCAAATGCAAATTTTCTTACCGCTTTATCCTTTTCTTTTTGGTGTATTCTTTGCATAAAATATAAAGTTTGAAATTTGAATACAAGCGCATGAAAAGCGGAAGTTTCTTTAACTTGTTTGCTTTGATAATATACGTGTATCTCTCTTCTTGTATTGTAATTCACCAGTCCAATTTGGCAGTCTGTAATGTAATTACATATTTAATAATGATGATTTTAAAGTGAGATTATGATGTTAAAAATATCTAATTGTATATTATGTTAGGAGAAGAGTGCAATTAAAAATGTCGTAGTGTTAACACGTTACTCTATACAAAAGAATCAAGCCACCAATAAAATAGTCGTGTCAGTGTCAGCATTATCTTTCAATGAGAATGTGCTACGGTTGAAAAGTATGATAAATTAGGTTTAAAACTAAAATTAAAAAATGTGATACAACTTCAAATTATTATAATACAAGTTGTATTTATAATAGTAAAAAAAAAAGAAGAGAAAAGATGGAGATGTTATTATTAAATCAATAGTTCTTTGTCAAAGCAATCTATCTCATGTTCGTTCTTGTGAAAATTTATTGATACGACAATTCTACAATAGTATCTCCCAAAAGATAATTGTATCATTGGAGTTTTTTTTTTGTCAAAGTAAGTCACTTTTTAAATTTTGTCAAATTAGCGCACTTTTAAAAATAGTGATTCGAAATCACTAATTTTCTTTTAAAATAGTGATTCGACAAAAAAACCTGATTCAAAATCAATATTTTTCCCCTTAAAATAGTGATTCGAAATCACTATTTTTTAAAGTGTGCTAGTTTAACAAATATGTTAAAAAGTGACTTAATTTGATAATGAAGTTTAAAAAGTCGCTTACATTGGCAAAAAACTCCATCATTGATATTCAAAGTCTTAGTAGCCTATTGTATATAATTCAAAAAACATACACGGAATTATTTGAAAAAATTGTTACACGTTACAAGAAGAAACGTATTCGTTCATGTTTCATATAAACTATTGTACAAATAAGAAAATAAGAATAGATTTCAATCTAAAATTGCATAGTTCAAAATTTTATTGAAAATGAGATAAAAGGTCTCGTGTTACAATATTTTTCGTAAAAAAACAATGAATGATATTTTTTAGAAATAAAAGTTTGTTTATCAATTGTATTTTAAAACAAGGGTTTTGACCGAGTGCAAATTTAACTTTGCGCAAAATTGTGTTTTGTGCAAACTTAACTTTGCAATCAAAAAGATTTAATGCATTTTTTTTATATGACGTGTTTATATTTTTTAACAATTATATTATAATGTTTCATTCATAAAACTTTTAAATAACTTCAAATAAACACAAATATATAGTAATGTTTTAGAAAATAAATAAGCAAACTTAACTTTACATAACTTCAGAAAAATTATTATGTGCATTTTATTAATAAATAGGTTTTGAATATGTAATTTGTTAAAATTATTTTAAAGAACTATCAATTAAACACTTATTTATAATAATATGTTAAGAAACATGTAGTGCAAACTTAATTTTGCATGATTCCGCTACTGAAAAAATAAAATTTAAAAATCAATTGCAAAGTTAACTTTGAACTTGTTTTGGAGTTTGGTCAAATATACGCCATTAATTTACAAAAAAAATTATTCCCTTGTCCTTTTGCAAAAATTTTTGTCAAACAAGCCATATTTTTCAATATTTCGAAAAATTTAAAGAGGTTATGGGATTGATTCACATGGTATAAAAAAAATTGTATTATGGATTAATGGCATGTATAAAAAGAAAAAAAAAACTATCTTCAAAGGAGTGGATATATTTATGTGATAAAAGATCCCTATCCGAATTGGAGTGAATATATTTCAATGATAAAAGACTTCTATCATATCCAAAGTGAAAATTTCAACACAGGAGTAAGTGATGTATAACTGTGAAGATATAAATTTTACGTTGAGAAATTGGATCATCTCAAATATAATGTAAATGGGTTACTCCATTTATAACTAATTGATTTTGAGTTGAATGTTCTCAAATTCTAATATGGTATTGATATTCACCGTGTCAAGACCCAACAGGTACATGAGCTCTACCCCATTATATAGAGGCCATTCCACTCTAATTAATTTTGTGTTAAATGCTTCGAACTCTAATAAAATCTACACGTTTAGACCAACTTTCAAATATAAAAGAATCTCTTTAATATGAAAATCATATGAGTCACCTTCCATTTAGATAAAGGGTGTTTTGAAATGCATCCATCAAAACATTTTACCCACCCCAATTGGAGATGGAAACCTTCTCCTCACCCCGCAGTATTTTAAAAATATCTTTAAATTCACCCTGCCTATTTCTCAAATGACAAACAAATCCTTATAAAATTATTTACCCAAACCTCTAAATTGATACTCTCTGTTTTTACCGAAACGGCAAATCATTTGGGACCCTTCAATCTTCTACACATTAATGAACACTATTTCTCACTATAATTGCAATTATACTTTTGTTTGCATTTCAACACTGTTACCGCAAGTGATTTCAATATTTTAAAGCATAGATTTAATAGTTAAGAGAAAATGGTTGTGATGTAAAGATTTCTTAATCATTCAATTGGAGAATCATTTATCTTTTCGGTCTCTCTTTGGGTGGATAATAGTATTCAGGGAACCAATTTTGAGTTACAGAAATGGAATTAAGAGTAAAAATACCAATCTAATTTCAAATCATAAAATGGTTCTCAAACACCATAAAAAAATAACGAACAATTTGTTGTTTGATTGAATAACCACCGGCAAGTGGCCAATGGTAACGCACTGTGATCAACGCTGGGTTCGATTGGGAGTTTTCCAGGTCGAATCTCGACAGCTGTAAAAATATTTGGTAACTAGCGGTTGGCCACTATTTCGCAAATAGGGATATATTGAGAGCTTCACAGGTCGAATCCCGGCAGCTGTAAAAACATCTGGTAGCCAGCGGCTGGCCACTGTTTCACAAATAGAGATAAATCGGGGTATGAGAAAGCTGGTCCGAATGGTAGTAGAAAGTATCTAAACCAAAAGAAAAGAAAAGAATATAGACATAATGTTGAGAAAATTTAGAATTAAAGCTCCAAAGAAATATTTCGTTGGATGAATCACAAAAAAGATCCGCCTTGATTCCCTTTTCACTTGCAAAATGAATCTGTCTCGGTTCTCTTTTTTTCTGTCAAGTCCTATAATTTAGGCAGGGTGAATTCCATAATTATGTGGGAGTAAACAAAATTACTCTTTAGAAAATATGGAGAAATTACAGAAAAAGACGAATAATATTGGATTTGGAACAAGAAATAATAATTTAAGTGCTTGGATCAATTATTGAATTGTATTAAAAGAAATTATTTTTTTTTTTTTCAGATTTTATATATTAATTATCTTGTGAAACAAAAATAAACTTTTTAAATTGAGACATTTCAAAAATAAAACCGAAAATTATTGATTTGAGATGGATAAAAGAAATTTTATTCTTCACCATTAGTTATGTTAAAATTATTAAAACTAAAATATCATACAAAACTCTTTATTTAAGAAAAAGTTATCATATAGTTTGTAAAATTGAATTTCAAAGTTTGAAACGTTGTGGTGAATTTTGCACGCCAACGTGCCAACACTCAGCAAACAATTATACTTTTATTGTCATTATCAAACATAAAGTCTAAATAATCAAGTGTTCTCAAAAGAGAATAACCCTTGGGTTCACATACTTGCTGTCAAACTTGTTATAGTTACTACAATCCAAATTTTTGAAAGCAACACTATTCATTAATGGAAATCAAGTTAATATTTACATCATAATTAATTTAAAAAGTCTGGACACTCTTCTAATTACATTGTGAATTCATAGACATGGCTAACGTGTTGCTAGCCAGAAAGTGCGCAACGATATTAACGTTGTGATTGTTCCAAGAAACATGAAACTAGAATATTAACGTAATCACAATTGAATTTCTATGATAAAACCACAAATTTTAGATAGATTTTTGCCATAATGAGTTAGGGCATTGATAAAATTTCGAGCATCTCCTTCAACATGCAAAAAATTAACAAAATCCCATATATGTGGCAAACATAATATATAACAGTAAGCAGTTTTGTATCAGTCTTGAGAGATCTCACCTTTCATTAAGGATATCCGTGCTCTAGTGCATGAGTGTAATATCTCTTTTCATTTTGTTAACAGATGTAAAAATCGTGCAGCTCAATGGTTAACTTCCGGGGCTCATTTAAATCTTTTGACTGGCGATTAGATCGGGTGTCCCCTTCCTTGTCGTGTCTCTCTTTTAGCTTTGTCAGGTTGATTTCCTTTTTTGTTGTATGTCGATCATAAAAAAATAAAAAAAAGGTCCTTTAAACGTATGATATATAACAGCTAAAACGTCACCTTCATGGTCTCTACCCCCAACCACAATACACTTACAAAAAAATAGCTACATCAAAATTAATTTTAAAAATATTTTTAGAGACATTATTATGAGTCACGTTTTTGTTTTAGAACCGTCTCAAGTAAAAGTTTGTTTTATCTTGTAGAGACATTATTTTTGGTCTGTCTTTTCATGACTAATGTAAAAACTAAGTTTCACCATGGTAAATAACAAATTTTATATTTGATAATTAATTATGATAAAATTGATATTTGTCAAAATGTTGGGGCAATACAAAATACCAAATTTCACTTGGGCGAATAATTTTTTATTCTTGACCATTAGCTAATTAGGTTGAAATTGATTTTTTTTTCTGAAATGTACAAATTAAATGTCTACTAAAATAACTTGTTGAATTTTTTTATTTTCAAAATATAAAGAATATGCCACATCTTGCTTGGGTAAATAATTTTTATTCTTAACCCATAATAATTAAATTGAAATTTTCACAAACCGTCCAAAGTGAAGTCTACACGAAAAATTTAATTTAGAAAAAATAGGTAAGCCGAAATGAGATAAATCTAAGTAGAACTCACGATGTATGATATGATGTCACTTTTTATTAATTTAAAATTTTAAATAATTATTCGTTGACCTAGCTCTAGTTTATCTGTATGATATTCAACGCCAACATAGTATGTCACTACCAGTGGTCTCCCCAAAAAAAATAATAATAAAAAATAATAATGATAATAATAATAATAAAAAGAAAAGAAAGAAAAATTATGTCACTACAACTAATTAACTACCAATGATACCGTATTTAATTTTTTTAGTCTATAATTTAATTAGAGTAATGATATTAATACTTTACAAAAGTATTCTAACACTTTAAAATTATTTTTAATGAATATTTTATATAAATCTTTTGAGACATTTTTTAGAATATCTCCAATGGTATAATCAAAATAGTCATTATAACTAACTTTAACAATGTTAGCTAAAAAATCTACACCAATGGCATAATCAAATTTTAGCAATCCTTTAATCAATAACTAAATCTACCTCTTCTATAATCAAAATTAACAACATTTTTTAATATTCAAAATGAGAGTCGTAGTAATTCCATTGGTTAAAAAAAAATATAAGAGTTTGTTTTTTTCAAATTTTAGATAATCTTTAACTTTTATTTTTTTAAAAATAAATTAAATTGATTAGTTTGTGGCCATTCAATGTAATAAACCCCACAAATTTGGTTATTTGAGAAAAAATAATCATTGGAGAGCCCCACATTTAACACTAACAACTTATTAAATGAATAATTAAAAGCCATTTTAATTATTTAACTTTGATTATTCCATTGAAGATGCTCATTAAAGATGATTTTTGAGTGCTAGAATACTTTTATGGAGTGCTAATATCATTACCCTTTAATTATTTAAATTATATAAGAGCATCTCTAATGAAATAATTAAAATGACTTTTGATTATTCATTTAGTAAATTGCTAAAGTTAACAATTTAGGGCTATCCATTAATGGTTATTTCTTCACAATGACAAAATTTGTGAGTCCATTACATTGATTGGTCACAAATTAATCACTTTTTTTTAAAGGAGTGAGATTATCTAAAATTTGGAAAGATTCTCTTATATTTTGTTTGCAACCAATAGTATTAGTGGGTCCTATAATGAAATAATCAAAATTGAATATTTTGATTATTCATTTAGCAAATTATTAAAGTTAACAATGTAGGACTCTCCATTAATGGTTATTTCTTCACAATAACAAAATTTGTGGGTCTATTACATTGATTAGCCACAAGTTAATCAATTTAATTTTTTTTAAACAGAAGGAGTGAAAGATTATTTAAAATTTGAAAAGATTTTCTTATTCTTTATTTTAATAAATAATATTAGTGAATCCCTTATTTTGATTATTGAAAAAAGATTTTTAATTTTGATTATAGAAGAGGTAAATTTGGTTATTGGTCAAAGGATTGCTAAGATTTAATAGTACCACTAGAGTAGATTTTTTAGCCAATATTATTAAAATTAATTTTAATTATAATATGATACCATGGAAGATACTCTAAGATATTATATTATCTTAATTTTGGTGTATTAAAATGGGAAATCACACTTTAGTTATTGATAGGATATTGAGTGAATCGAATAATTAATGTAGGTGCTATTTACACTCCAAAATTTTTTTGGTAACACTCCAATTTTCATTTGCTCGATAATAAGTGAATAAGTGTATGTTCATCGATCGATGATAAGCGAGTAAGTGCATATTACTCGCCTGATGACAAGCGAGTAAAAATTTCAATGCCTTACTTACTTACCATCGAGAAAGTAACATGTACTTACTTGCTTGTCAATGAGCGAGTAACATACACTTATTCACTTATCATCGAGCAAATAAAACATAGAATAAAACCAAGTATTTGATGGTTTATAAATAGCAGCCACTATAATTAATCCCGTAAGGATCATTTTATCACTATATATGATGTTACTCCTAGTTGACCTAGGTATCTTTTTGACTTCGTACATTTTGAGAAAATAGTGAATATATAGTTTGAGTATTACGTGGCTGCACTTGTTCAAATAATTAAAGATCAGAATATTGAAATATTCAACATAAAAAAATTAGTTTTCCGAATAGATGTAACATCTTGTGGTATTTTTTTTTTTTTATATATTCATTACTATCTTAGAACGTTTCATGTATATCTACTCTACATTTTATTTACTATTATATATAAAATACACATATAAGAGATAAATGGTCTCGTAGTTTTTATAGCCGTAAGAATTTGAATTAATTAGAAAAGAAAAATTGACATTACAAGAATATAATAATAACTTAAAAAATGGTTGAATTTCGCGTTTGTTGTATGATATTGGATTAGATGTAAATTATGTTACACATGCATGATGTAGATCGCTAAAACAAAAAACAAAAACAAAGCTATTGTTTGCCATTTTGGTGACATTTGTACTTTGCATTTTCTAATATAACAAAATTCTAACTAATTCTAACAAAGTCAACGAATTTATGTTTGGTTGGCATCTTCTTTTATTCTCGTAATAAGAAAATTATAGATCCTATCTATATAAATGCGGTACCAACCGTATCACCTTTTACTTATTATGATACCAGCGAATAAGAGAGAAAATAAAGGCTCTAACAAAATAAACTAAGACTAGAGTATATTATAATTTGCCTTTTGCATCTATTAATCCTCTAACTTAGTGACGGTTCGATTTGAATAATTTGATAATCATGAAATACTCCATTAATTAAGGTGATTATATTTTCACTCCCAATAACTCTTAGTTTCACTACACCCTTCATTCGGCCTTTTAGCACCGAGTAACGGCATATTATTCGGTTCTTAGAGACTGAGTATATATAAACCTATTACTCAGTACTTAGAGGCCTATTAAGGTATTGTTAGACTAATAATTGGCTTTCAAGAACCGAATAAAAAGTGAGAATGAAACCAAATATTATTAGGTATAGAAATATAATTACCATTAATTAAAGTACTTCCACTTCTAGATGTTATCAAACCGGCCGCACCAAAACATATAATTAATTACTCCATAATCGTAATGCTATGATCATTAATGTGATTAGTCACTACATTGGTGCCTAAAAAGGCTGTGATTGTAATTTTCTTAGGGCAAAGACTAATCTAATTATTAAAGTATTGTTGACTTTGCGTAGTGCATGGATTAATTTCATATGCTTAGTTTTTTTTTTTTTTTATTAGTTTGTCGGTTAATAATTCATGAGAATGCATTATTTTGTTTTAGCACATTCAGCGGATGTCATCTAAAGAGAATTAGAATAAAGGTCGGTTATCAAGTGTGTGATTAGGTTGTTTATTTGATTATTAATTTATACATAGAGAATAGATGTTGATATTATAGATAATAATTTTTTGTCGACACAGAATACGTGAACTATTTAGATATAAATAATTTAAAAAAAATGAGTTAAAAGAGTAATAAGTTGTGTGGCAGTCAAAAGTTTAAAAATATTTTTTATTCAATAATAAATTGCTTTTGTGAAATAAAAGCCGGTAAGGTCAAAATTGAAAACCTAATATAGTTTCAATAGATATCGAAATAACTTTCAACTTTCCATAATAATAGATGTTTGCGTATAATTTTTTTAATACTCCGTATTTTCTTAATAAAGTAATAATGATACTCAAATAATTTTTAATTGAAACAAAATATTGAAAGTAACGGGATGGGATGAGAATTTCTCTATTATTACTAGTGCACATATTCAAACTCTGAGCAAATATCAAAGTAAATTAGTCACCTACCAACTACATAACCTGACTATTTGATTTTGGGCTTCAGTGTATATGACCACAATTCAAATCAAAACTCCATTAGGCCCATGTATAATAGGGAACAGCTAGGACACAATTTGTAGCCCAATCAAGACTTTCTTTCTTCTTCAACGGAATGTCAAGATGAGTTAGTGTTACACTAATTGAGCTTACCTTTTAAGATTCTTTTTTTTTGTTTTGAACTGTTTTAATTGTACACTAAAATCAATACTCGCAAATATTATTATGAGATTTGTTGCATTTATTATGTTATAAAATTGAATTTTTTTATTGGAACATCCCAAATCTTTGTTTTCTGATTTACAAAGATGTGGTTCGAACCTTTACGCCTCCCTTTCAGATGGCGACATCTCGTTTATTTTATTTTTTTATTTAAAAATTAGATCTCTTAAATTTTTTTAAAGTGAAAAGATAATGAGAGTGAGAATAAAATATCACAAATGTATTTTTTTTTTTTGAGGTAAGCAATACATGGATAAATCAATGTTTGATCATGGGGGAAGAATGAGAGAATTGGGATTCTAAAAGCACCAACCATGACGTAGAGTGAAAAAACCCACCCTTTTCCTAAATCACGTGTAAAATATGACAATTGTTTTGAGAGAATTTTATATTTGATTTGGAGTGATTTGGGTAGGGCTTGGCTACTACAAAGTAAAATTGGTCCCCCCTTACCGGGATCCAATTTTATTGAACCTTTCGACCGGTTGACTTTTACTGCCCCATTGACTTGAGTCCCCGTCCTACCCTTTTTTTTTTTTTTTTTTTTCATTTACCAAGGAAAATTCTCTCTTTTCTGTGAATTGGGTTTTACTTTTTACCGGAAATCACATTACCATCCAAAAGAGAAACTGGAAAAGAGGAGCGTTATTTGTTCTATTGTGTATCTGCTGTTAGTATTCGATTCTCCAATTTTTTCAGTAACAAGTTCTCTTTTAAAATTGGAAGCCCACAGGTTCTTACAGGTATTATTGCTTAGTAATTCCATTACAAGAAAATCTCTTATATATGTAAAGATTTATTGTGCAACTGCTACTTGTTGGTGTGAATTTAATTGGGTCATTTTTCGTTTTTATAATTGAGTGCAGGGTATGCTTGATTATGCATTCCATTTTTCATGGAAAAAGTTCAAGATTCCATATCATATTTTTCCATGGTTTTGTTTTGTTTTGATTGCATTGATCTTTCGAAGAAATCAATTCCGTGGGTCAACTTGCTTTACCCTAATTCCCCAAATTCCAAGGAATTCAATTGTTTTCAATGTAAATGAATCAATTCAAATGCACTCTGATCATAATGTTAATACTTCTTTTATGGGCTTATTTATGTCTCCCATTTTATTAGTTCATGTATATTTTGTTAACTTCACTTATTTATTTATATCAGCAAATTAGAAGAAGGAAACGAGAACTTTTGATTTCCCCAGTAGAAGATTTTTTTTTTCAGGTAGAAAAAGCTGTTGGGGTGTGTATGAATGAAACATCTAATCAATGTACGAAATCACACAATAGGAAACAAGTTTTTCCGAAACCATTGATTGCAATGAATGAAATTAGTGCATTCTTAAAAAATGTGAAAGCGAAACATGGATTATTTGTTTTTCCTTACTTCCATTTGTCCTTTCATTCTATCAATCCTAAGGTGGTGTTTGGTTAATGTTTCTAGACAAGTTTTCTAGACAAGTTTTTAAAAATTTGTGTTTGAATGTTTGAGTGTTTTTATGTTGAAAAGTGAATTTGGTTTTGTTTGACTTTTTTTCGATCAATGAAAAAAACGCATAAAAAATTTCAAAAAATAGTCACAATGGATCTTATTTTATAGATCTCGATGAGTAAGTTTGAAATATATATTTTTTATTATTTTTTGATTTTTGGATTTAAAGTTATGGCGTTTTAAAAAAAAATTAGAGAGAGAAAGTGTAGTGAAATAAATTTTGGGAAGTATGAAAGTAGAGTTGATTTTAGATTGTGTTTTGAGAAAAAATTTTAAAATCTTGTTCAGAAATAGCAACCAAACACAACCTTAAGAGTGTGAGTTTGTGTTTGACGAATCATTTTGTTGTAAAATGTGACATACTTAAAAAGTCCGTTTTGTGTGTGTTTTTTTTTTGTGTGTGTGCAGTTTCAGTTTTAGATTTTCTTGGAGCAATGGCTTCTAATGGTACTATCATGGGTCATACATGTCCATCTCCAATGAAGGCTACTTCGAACGGAGTCTTCCAGGGGGATAATCCTCTTCATTTTGCAATCCCTCTTGCCATTTTGCAGATATGCATAGTTCTCTCAGTCACAAGGGGTCTGGCTTTTCTTCTAAGACCATTAAGACAACCTCGCGTGATTGCAGAGATAGTTGTAAGTACTTTTTTTTAACTTTATACATAGATCCATTTTATATGTGTAAGCCAATTAATCTATGTTTTGCGGGTAAATATGTGTATTGTTTTCTCCTTCCACTTTGTGAATTGTATGGATGTGTGTTATTTCAATGATTTTTTATATGACCTTCAAAAAACTTCTGATTCTGCATTCCCTGTTGTGTCCTAGGCCTTGAATAATATATACTACCACCGTCTCAAATTAGGAGTCCCACTTTGCATTTCATGATGCCGCAAATTACGACTCCCATTTCCTTTTCAGGATGTAGTCAACGTACAAATCTAATACAAAATAAGTTGTATTCTTGACATTGATTAGGTTGAAATTATTGTTCTCCTAAATGTACTTCCTTTGTCCCTAATTAAGAATCTATGTTTGACTTTCACATTTCCTTACAACGGACTAATTTCATCACAATCAATGGTTTGAAACAATACTTGTTTCCTATCGTGACTTTTGGTACGTTGATTATGTCTTGAAAGGGAAAGTAGACTTGTAATTTAGGACATTCCAAAGAGGAATATTGGTCTCTTAATTTGTGACGGCGGAGAAGTATACTTTTTTCTAAAGCAGGCACTTCTTTCTCCTTTGCTTCCTTCTATTTGTAATTAAGCTGTCATAAGTCCATGTATGTTTTTAATACAACTGGTGCTGCAGTTTAATTTGGCATTCCAAACTATGCATCCATCCTTCTCAAAATTAAAGAATTATTTATTTATTTTATGTAGTTTAATCAATGAATTAAAGAATTCTCCAAATTTGATCCTTAATATTATTTCTGGAAAAATTTACATTATGTTCTTGATTTGTAGGGAGGTATATTACTTGGGCCATCAGCACTCGGCCGAAACAAGAAGTATTTGCAGGCGAATATTCCCACCCAATAGCATCACAGTACTAGACACTCTAGCGAAACCTCGGTCTCCTCTTCTTTCTATTTCTTGCAGGCCTAGAGTTAGACCCTAAATCCCTTCGTCGAACAGGAAATAAAGCCCTTGCCATTGCCATTGTTGGAATCACCCTTCCATTCGCTTTGGGAATCGGTTCCTCTTTAGTCCTTAGGAAAACCATAGCAAAAGGTGTAAACAGACCTGCATTTCTTGTATTTTTGGGTGTAGCTCTTTCAATAACCGCCTTTCCCGTTTTGGCCCGTATATTGGCCGAGCTAAAGCTTTTAACTACCGATGTCGGGAGAATGGCCATGTCAGCAGCAGCTGTGAATGACGTGGCAGCGTGGGTTCTTCTTGCGCTTGCCATTTCTTTGTCTGGGGACCACATTTCTCCCCTCGTTCCAGTTTGGGTGTTCCTAAGTGGGTGTGGTTTTGTCATTTGTGCGATTCTCATTGTTCCCCCAATCTTTAAATGGGTTACCCGACATTGCCACATAGGCGTGCCGGTGGACGAGACATATATATGTGCAACACTAGCTTTTGTACTTGCGGCTGCCTTTATCACTGATACTATCGGGATCCATGCAATGTTCGGGGCTTTTGTTATCGGAGTTCTTGTACCAAAGAACGGGCCATTTACCAGTGCTCTAACGGAAAAGGTTGAGGATCTTGTATCCGGTTTGTTCCTTCCGTTGTACTTTGTTTCGAGTGGATTGAAAACGAATGTTGCCACAATCCAAGGACTTCAATCGTGGGGTCTCCTTGCTTTAGTCATATGTACCGCATGCTTTGGGAAGATTGTTGGTACTGTTGCTGTAACCTCTATTTGCAAAATGCCTCTAAGAGAGGCTCTTGCATTGGGGTTTTTAATGAATAGTAAAGGTTTAGTGGAACTCATTGTCCTCAACATTGGTAAAGATAGAAAGGTAATGCGTTTGTTCTTGTTATTCCTGTTGACATAATTCTCTTAATTTTAAAGTTACCATATTTTTTATGAAAAAGAAGACTGCAGGGGTAAAATTTGGCTATTAAAACTGTGACACAAGAATATCATGTTGACTTTATACTATTAGATTGTTCAGTGAACTTATCCGATTGCGTTTGCAGGTGTTGAATGATCAAACATTTGCCATAATGGTTCTTATGGCTCTCTTCACAACCTTCATTACCACACCTTTAGTTGTAGCCGTGTATAAGCCGGCTGGAAGAGCGAAGAAAAGCCGATTACAAGCATAGAACAATCGAACGTAAAAATTCTAACAGTCAGCTTCGAATCTTGGTTTGTTTCCACAGCTCTAGAAACATCCCGTCTATCATAAATCTTCTAGAAGCGTCACGAGGAACTGAGAAGCCGGGAAGTTCTTCGCATATACGCAATGCACCTCATGGAACTCTCCGAGAGGTCGTCAGCTATACTAATGGTCCACAAGGCAAGAAGAAACGGGCTACCGTTTTGGAATAAAGGCCAACAATTGGATCAAAACCATGTCGTAGTGGCTTTTGAGGCTTTCCATCAACTTAGCAGAGTTTTGGTCCGACCGATGACGTCAATCTCTTCAATGTCCGACATGCACGAAGACATTTGCGCAACTGCGGAGGCGAAAAGTGTGGCGATCATAATCCTACCATTCCACAAGCACCAAATGCTTGACGGGTCACTTGAGACGACTCGATCTGACTTCCAGTGGGTCAACCGGAGGGTCCTTGAGCACGCCTCGTGTTCAGTGGGGATATTCGTGGACCGTGGGCTCGGTGGAAACACTCATATACGCGCAAGCAATGTTTCTTACTTCATAACTGTCCTCTTCTTTGGGGGGCATGATGACCGTGAAGCCCTTGCTTATGGGGGTCGTATGGTTGAGCACCCCGGCATCCAGTTAACAGGTTGTCCGGTTCTCGGTGGGACCTGAGACTACAGGGGAGATCGTTAGAGTTAACACTAACGACAATCCTTCAGCCAAATTGGTTTCGGTAGACGAAGAGTTCCTCATGGATTTCAAGGAAAGAATCTCGAAAGACAAATCAGTCAATTACGAAGAGAAAATTGTTAAAAATGCTAGAGAAACCATGGATGTGATCCGTGACCTTGGCCGGTCCAATCTTTTTTTGGTGGGTCGAAATCCCGAGGGTGAACTAGCTTTGGCATTAAATGGGAAGGGTGATAGCCCGGAACTTGGGCCAGTTGGGGGTTTGTTAACGTCACCAGAGTTTTCAACAGCGGCATCGGTTTTGGTGGTGCAACAGTATTATGATAAGGGATCTCAAGGTTTGTCCTTAGAGAATCTTGAAGAGTTGCCCAATGGAGATTCGGTTTCACGATGACCGGATATTCCAAAAGCATGATTAGTATGCGTTTTAATAAGGTTGTTCTAATGGAAGGTTAGTTTTCTCTTCGATACTAGTGGTTCCAAACGTTAAATTTAGTTATTACTAGCTGCAAACGATAAAGCCAGAGTAAGGTACAATTGTAAAACATATGGTATAATTTTCACTCGAGCAGATTTTCAATAGTGGCTCTACTGTTGCAGAGTATGGTACCATTGTAAAGCATATGGTACAACCCTTCGTGGCAGTACTATGATATGGTAAAGCTATAATTGCTTTGACAATGGGTGTAGCCTTTTCAATATTTCTAGACTGAAGCAAATATTAAGGCATCTCCAGCTTTCAGAAAAATATAATGTTTAAAAACTTAAAAAGCTTTTTTTCTTCACCTTAATTTATGCAAGATCCCTTCCATCTAATAAGTAACTAGTAGCAACCCAAAGAGTATTATAAAATATAATTCATATTTAAAAACTCGGGCCCAAAATCAAATCAAAAAGCTCCCTCAAAATGCTTGGTCCTATATATGATCCTATCAACGCGAAAGGAAATGGTTCAGTTATAAAGGGAAAAAGCAAAGATTAAAAAATCTCAAGTGCAGTACATACTTGTAAATCTAATTTATATGTCAATGCTGAATAAGAAATACACCCTCTTTCCCAAGTTAGGATTGATACGTCCCAAATTAAGAGTCCAGTTACATCACTTAGATGCAATCATTGTACCAAATCTGTATTGTTGTTTTTTTCCACCATGTTACAACATCTCACTTCTTAAGAATTGTGTATATATATTTATAAGAGAAATCATTTGCTGTATTCTACCTTCAAATTCCAAAACTTGTCCGATAGATGAAACAATAAGAACTTTACCTCTTCTCTCTCTCAACTCTAATGTCCCCTCTCAACATATATGGTCCGCGCGAAGGGAATACTGAGAAAGTGAACCCTGCAAGAGGATCTTACTCTATTACCACGAAATCCTCTTCAACGGCATAAACACGGCCAATGTCACCCCGGGCATGGCCGCTAACAGCACTAATCTCGGGGATTTCAAGTTCGGGGTGCTTGTGGCTTTTGACAATCCCATGACCACATATAGCCTACCTTCTTTCTCCTCCGTTGGTTTTATTTTTAGTACATGAAGACCACTTGTAAAGCTTGGTTTTTGCCTACACTCTCTTGTTCAACTCTATTGAGCACAAGGGTGCTCTAAATATTATGAGTGGACACACATTTAGGACCAATACTTTTTGGGGTAATGCGTATTTTCGGTTAGAGATGGATACGTATGAGCGTTATCAGAGCTAAGAGATAGTAATTTGAAGTTTTAGCATGGTTTTAGGGGTTTAAAAGTATGTAGTATTGCCATTTTCTACTATCAATATAACAAGAATCAAACTCTTGTAATTATTTTTAGGCTGTGGGTTTGTCTGATTTGAATTATAGGAAAGGAATTGGCATGTTAGATTTCAAAAATCCTCCTTTCCTGGCATTTGGGATTCCTCACCAATTTTTGGTTTAGGTTGGAATTCCTTGCTTGGCATTGAGAATTGTTAGGTAGTATATAATCAAATACTGAATAGAAAAATTAATTATCATATTATATATAGAACGAAGGGAAAAAAATACTTCTAATTGAAATTACTGTCAGATGGTACTCATCTTCATAGAAATAGTATTCTTGCTTATTTTGGCAAGCAGAATGAGTTATTAAACATGGAATTATAGAAGTGCATTCAATCCTCAGAAAAGGGACTTGATTACTAGGAGTTAGGCCAAAATACCAAATGAAAATAGATTGAGTCTTTTTCATTTTGAAGGAACTGCCTATCTTAAATTGATCTTCTTCCTTGACGTACAAAATTATTGTATTATTGGGGCACGAATTAATTTAACTATGTTAAGCAAAAATGTGTTTGTCCGCATGGAGGGGGGAAAAAGAATTTAAACCTCAAACCTTTATGGACATGGAACCTATATATGAGATTGCATTAGCGAAGATAAGGAAGTGAAACCTATTTATGTAACCTCCTAATTTAGTTTGGTTTGATGGTGAAATCGTAGACACGCATATTATGAGATTAAGGCTGCTTCAACTTTTGGAAAAATATAATGTTAACAACTTGAAGAATTTTTTCCCCTATGCAAAATCCCTTCCATAAAATATGTGTAAATTTAAAATAAGTAAATTGCATCAAAATAAAATAAAAAAATAAGTAACTAGGAACAACCCAGATACTATTACAAAATATATGTAAATTTAAAAACCTGGCTAAAATTGCATCAAAATCAAAAAAACTCCCCCAAAAAACTTGGTCCTATATGTGATCCTATCAAAGCAAAAGGAAACAGTTCAGTTAGAAAGGGAAAAACCGAAGATTAAAAGAAACTCAAGTTTCACAGTACTCATATGTAAATGTACTGTTAAGAATCATCTCTCCCAAAAGCTTAAGTTGTTAGGTAGTGGACCAACATTGTATATCATGCTTTTCAATATAAACCTAAGATATATGTTAATGTTGAAATTGAAAATACCCCCTCTTTCCCAGATTAAGATTCCCCTAGTGGGACGTCGCAAATTGAGAGTTCAGTTTCATCTCTCGGACATAATCATGCACCATATCTCACGATAACAAACAAGTTTAATTCTCTGCCATTGATTATCTTCAAATTAGTTTATCCTTAAAAAGTGTTAAGAGTGACTCTTATTTTGGGGCAGACAGAGTATTAACTAAAGAATACGGCCATTATGTGATACAGAATATTGAGAGAGGGGGGGGGGGGAGATATATATATATAAAGAGAGAGAGAGAGTGAGAGTGACTCTTGTTAAGTTTGGGAGGATAGAGCATTGACTAAAAGAATGTTGGGCTGCAGAGAGATTATAGTGACCCAGATTCATTTTGTAAATGTACATGAAGTTGGACTACTCACTTTGATCTTTCCCTTTTGGTTGCCATCCACAAATGGTGCTTTCTTGTTTTTTCTTCTACCATTTAACAACATCTCACCATCTTAAGACTAATTTTCTATATATATTCATATCAAAATCATTTAGTATATTCTCTGCCGAAAAATTGCAGAACTTGCCTGATAGATAAAACAAGAAGAATCTCTATAAAATCCGAGATAGATATCTCTTCTAGGACAACCATCACATAAACACTTCACAAACCATGAAACTCCTGGTGTTCATCCTCTTCTCTCTCCTAACCCTAACATCCCCTTTTTTCTCGGTCCACGCAAAGAAATACCTCAAAAGCGAACCATGCAAGAGGTTCGTGCTCTATTACCACGACATCCTCTTCAACGGCACGAACGTGGCCAACGCCACGTCAGCAGCAGCCACGAATGCCACCAAGCTTGGGGAGCACTATTTCGGGAAGCTTGTAGCTTTTGACGATCCCATGACCACAGACCACCACCTTCTCTCTCCTCCGGTAGCTAGGGCCCAAGGGTTCTATTTTTACGACATGAAGAACACTTTCAATGCTTGGTTTGCCTACACTCTCTTGTTCAACTCTAGTGAGCACAAGGGTACTATAAATATTATGGGCGCAGATATGATTAGTGAGAAGACTAGGGATCTTTCGGTGGTTGGTGGGACCGGAGATTTCTTCATGACTAGAGGGATTGTTACGTTTACGACTGATACTTTCCAGGGTAACGATTATTTTCGCCTGGAGATGGATATAAAGTTGTATGAGTGTCATTAGAGCAATCAGAGAAAGACACGGTTTTAGGGGTTTAAGAGTATGTTGTATTGCTATTTACTAATATGATCCGAGTAAGAGTACTTGCTCTTTTATATAAATATAATAAGAATCCAACTTTGTAACGTACTTTTACGTTGTGGCCTCGTTTTGTTCAAGTTTTAGGACTGGAATTAGCATGTTGTATTCTAGGAGAATCCTTTCCTGGCATTTGAGATTCCTTGCCTGCCATTTAGATCGAATTATTACTGGGGTAGACAGAGAAATTAATCTAACTACGTTAGGCAGAAATGGGTTGGTCCGCATGGAGAGAAATAAAATTATATAACGAAACCTAAAATCTTCTCAGACATGGACGGTGGTTGGAGTTTGAGGTTCTTTTGGCCATCGTAAACACCATCAAAAAACGTGCATTAGCAATCATAAGGATGCGAAACCTATGTATGAAACCTCTAAACAAAGTTCGCTTTAGCGGTGAAAATTGTAGGCGCATGTATTATGATATCGCTGAACTTGGAGTGTTGTGGTAAATCTGAAAATTGACCGAACCGTCCCGTTAAAAACTGAACCGAAAAAATACCGAAACGTATCCCCATTATCCTACGTCATTTTGCGTTTTTTTTGGAACCCTTTATGCTGACAACGTTTCTCTTTCTTTCATTTGTCCGCAATACTCCGCTGTCTCTACAGTTTTCTTTCTCTCAGACTTTCTATCTTTCAACTTTTCTCAATCCAAAATTCCAACTCCAATTTCGTAAAAAAAGAAATTCTGTTTTAATTTTTACATATTTATCTAGTGGGAAAAGGTTTATATTGTGTGGTTGAGTTTAGTTGAGATGTTTATTAACTTGAAGAGAAAGGAAACAAAAGATATTAGTAACTTGAAGGTGTGAAGCACTGAAGCTGAAGCCTTTGCTTTGAATGTTTATTTTTTCTTGAACAGTGAGTTGCCATCTTTTCACATCTTCATGACTTATGGGTAACAACATTTTACTTAAACCTTCTTTAGTATCTTTAAATTCTATAATTTAATTTTTATTTCTTATGACCATAAGCAGCTAAAAGAGCAATATTTCTTGGGAGATACGCTTGATAATTTAGGATATTGCTGTACCAAGGCAATGCAATGCTGGTTCTTTCTTTTATATCATTTTTTTGGTTACTATTTTAGATAGAGAGAACAAATATCGCTAATTGGGCTTAAGAGAGAAATAATTAATTTTTTTTATAACAATAATAAAATGTACTGGAGCTATACATGCTTATACGTGTGTTTAAATTGTTTTTTTTTAAAAAAAAAAACACTAAAACCAAATAAACCCAAGCCTAAGAGTTTGGTTTGGGTCTGGCTGATTCTAAAACCGAAACTAAACTGAATATGACAAGTTTGATTCGGTTCGAGTCTCTTAAATTTCTATCCTGACTGAAACTAAAAACACACTAAACAATACTTTCTTTCAGGGCCGGTCCTATGATTTGGAGGGTCCGGTGCAAAAATTTAAAATGAAGTCTTTTTTAACTTAATCATGTAAATAATTATTTGAAAAACATTTATATCACTTTTTGTAAAGATTAAAAAATGTAACACAAAAAAAAAGACAAAAAATATAACAAACTCAAAGAAAGAAGAGAAAGAAAGAATATTTTTTTTCTTAAAAAGAAAAGAAATAATTAATGGGTATTCAACAATATTTGGGGAGAGAGAAAGTAGGAGAGGCCTAAGGGGGTCAATCAGTAGCTGACATGTGCGAAATATTGTAGTTATCTTGAAAAGATTAAAAAAAAAATATAGAAATAAAAGCTTGACCAATGTAAAACTTTACATCTTATATTAGTTGGGTCTTAATAATTCAAACTTTAAATTTGAGCTCTTTCATTGATAACAAATAAAAGTAGAGACCGGAACTTGAGCCCGCACATCCTCAGGGCCAGCCTTGACTTTTGCAATGGTTCAAATTCTTGTGACAACAAGATCAAGTAAAAAAATTGGATCCTACTGAAAACGTAGAAGAGCAAAAACGTATTGCCTAATGTATTTTCCTTGTGTGTTTTTCTTAAAGGCCACACTCAAAATAATTATGGGTTTGCCAGAATATAATACTATTAAGAAAAGTTGTACCAGTTGTTTTTACATATCACTCTCGTATACTTGATTAGTATTTTGGACTAATGTCAATTTCTTGCTGCCGCTCAGATTTGTCCATTTATCTGTATCATATACTGATCTGACAAACACTTTCTTGTTTAACATTATCTTATTTGGATTTGAGACTAGCTTTGTTCCATTTGATCTTTCTTTGCAAACTAAAATACTCGTATAGCACTCACTAGTACCTTGTCTGTGTTACCTATTTGTAGAAATGTGTCTAATATGCTTTTTCGTTAACTTGTAGAGTGAAATTGTTTACTGAAACTTTTTTGAAATACAACAAATTTCAAAACCTTGACTCTTCTCAATCACTGATCGCTACGAGCTAACACTACCACTGTGCTACGTGGCTATTGGGGAATAAAAATATAATCTATAGAAATGAGAAGAATGGCATTTAGATTTTAGAATAATTGTCAATTTGATGCTGCCGTTCAGAGTTGTCTATTTAGACAACAAGTATGCATATGCTGCACTAATCTGACAAAAAAAGATTGAAAAAAAATATATTTTATTTAATATTATCTGAGTTGCGTTAGTTGAAGATTGTTGTCTTCACTGTGCTCTTTTCTTTTGGGTTGCTTTCTGCAGGTACTTGTGTGAGTTGGCCCCCCCTTTTTTTTTGAGAAAAGAAAATTCGAATATAAGTGCTTGCTAGGGAATATTTTTGAATAGAAGACAAGAAATTTTGTTTTTATTTTGGTTTGGACGGGTTCCCTTATTGATAATTTTGTTTTAAAATGAACAATATGACTAAGATTAATTCAATCTTAATTACTATCATTATTATAATTGGTACTTCTGGTATACTAAATTAATACAAACTATAGTCCAGAATTAGATTGAAATTTTATTAGGAAATACTAGTAGTGGGTTACGCTAATGGAAATAACCCACAATCGTTGTTTAGAGGGATTTAAAACTATTCCTAACGAGATTAGAGGCTGCACATATTCTTTTGACTAAGTTTTCTTTTACTATTGATTTATCTTGTGTAATGGTTAAATTACTCTTTGCGTGTTTTCATGTTCCAGTTTCTGCTTTCTGTTCAGTTGCTCGAGTCTCCGGTGTAGGGGTGATAATTTGAGGTTATTATAGTAATTTTGCTCGATTCAAGGATATTGCTCTGTTTTTGGCTATGCAAAAGTTATTTGGTCTAGCTGAAATTGTTTGTGTAAACAAGGATGGGAGGTGGTAAGGGCGTTACAATATTAACTCATGGCATGCGCACTCTTTTAACACCACATATTTTATATTGGTTGCTCAGGGAACAATACAATGAGACGCCCCACATTTGCGCCATTGAAGAGGACATCATTGTAATATAATACATTTCTTTTATATGGTTGGCTTTCTTTGGAGGATTTTTTTAACTCAAACAACAGAAGAAATGGCTTAAAGAGAGGATAGATGAACATGGATTTTGTTACACAGAGATGCCATTGACTTTTATTGGTTTGTGAGACATGTGAGATTAAGTTTGTTCACTTACATACCGCAACTTTTTCAATCTGGATATTAATATTCTTATTATTTCATTTTTGTGGGTAACATGGGAAGTGGTAACTAAATTATTCTCTAATGAACAACAGTTTGTCTTATGTTTATTTTTTAATTTAGAGCATCTCAATAGTACCACCATGATATCGGTAGTTTTATTTGCAAAGGAATTTACGGCCATCAATGCACAGCATACTTTAAGGCCTCGTTTGATTCAGGTATTAGGGTCAGTGGGATTAATAATAACATTATTAATAGTACTAGATTATTAATTCTGGTATTAATTTAATACTAATACCCTGTTCGATTCATGCATTATTAATAATGGGATATCCCATGTTGATGTTAATACCATGTTTGACTACGTAACTCAGGATTATATTTTAAAATAACACAAATATGTATATTATTATTATTATATCCTACTAATAATAATAATAGTAGTAGTAGTAGTAGTGGGGGTGGGGGTGGGGGTGGTGGTGGAATAGGGGGGATGGAGGTGGTGGTAGTGGCATTTTTGAAAATATTATATTAGTAATAGCATTTTTGAAAATATATGGTTCATTTTTTTTAATCCCGGATAAACAATACCACCTCCCCCTGGTATTAAATTATACCACAAAGAGTGGGATTAAGTTAGTTCCGGTATTAATAATTCCAGCACATTTGTGCGAACCAAATAAGGTATTATAAAAAAAGTGGTATTAATAATTTCATCCAACATTTTAATACCCGAATCAAACGAGACCTAAAAGCATAGCAAAACCAAAAGTGCTCTAGAGTTTGCCTATGCACGTTATGCTTGCGAGCCACGTGATGAATTTGACATTTAAGACTCCGTTTGATTGCAAAGATGGAAAAGGAAAATAAATTTAGTTAATTTGTGTGAAAAGATAGAAAATAAGGTGAGAGATATTACTCATATTATGAGTATATATCCTCTATCCTTCAATATTTTTAGTGGAAAATTTTTACTCACCACCAAGCAAAGAAAATTTCTTCATGGAAAAACTTAAAAATCAAGAGGATATCACCTCTATCACTCAACTTATTTTCCATCTTTTCACCAAAACTAACTCAATTTATTTTCCTTTTCCACCTTACAATCAAACGAAGCCTAATAAATATACCTAATATCAACTCTCATCTCTCTATACTACAACACTTCAAGTATATTTATTTTTTAAACATTTAGTATGATATTCAGTTGATAGCGGTAAATTGCTTTCCCAATAAAACTACTAACATGCTCTAAATTATAAAATAAACGCAAGGCAAAGTGTTTGTTTATTAAATAACAATTGGGTTACCCATGTTACTCAAAAATAAAATAATAATCCATCAGTATCCGCTATGAAGAAGTTGCACTATCGAAGTGAACAAAATTGTCTCACATTTCTCACAAAGTAGCCAATGGCAACTCTCGCTAACAAATCCAATTTTCATTATGCTCTCTTTTAGCCGTTTCTTCTATTGTCTGTGCTAGGAAATCCTTCCAAGAAAGCCAACCATGTAACAGAATTGCGCTATTCCATTCCAAGATGTCCTTTTCCATGGCACAAATGTGGCCAATGCTACCAAAGCAAAATCAGCCAATGCCACAAAACTTGGTGACTTCAACTTTGGTATGCTTTGCTATATTTTTTGATCCAATGACAAGAGACCACCACCTTTTCTCTCCTCTGGTTGCTCGCATTCAAGGGTTTTATTTCTACAACATGAAGACGATGTTTAATACTTGGTTTGCTGTTTAGTTCTACTAATTATAAAGGTACTTTGAATATTGTGGGTGCTAGTATAACAAATTAGGAAACCAGCGATTTGTTTGTGGTCAGCGGGACCAGAGATTTCCTCGTGTGACGAGAGGAATCCCAACATTAGGACCTGATGCAATTCGGAATTTTGATTATTTCCTCATTCAGATGGATATTAACTTGTACGGGGGTGCTATTAAACTATATTTCGGGGTTTCATGAGTATGGTCTTGCATGTAAATTTTTTTTGCAATGTTTTTCTCTTCCTTTTTTGGGTTCAATATGTGCTATTGCTCCAAACAACTGTCTTATAATGGACCAATAATATTAATTATAATGTTTCATGATATGATTTTCTTCGAGGACTTTGTTGTTATATTCCAAGTTCGCACCTTATAGTCTATATGCTTAAATAAAAATATTAATTTGCCCAATTGGAAATCATATTCGAAACCAAAACATAGTAAGGAGGTTTAACATGATATTCAAATTACTGGAAAATGCGGCGTAAAAAATTAAGAAACATTTTCGAAAGCAATTATTGATTTTAACCACTTCCCAAAAAAAATAATATATATATATATATAATAAACTGATTTATTTGGATAGAATTTCAATAAATTTACTTCAGCAAATCAATAATTTAACAAAAGCTTGTTAAAAATCTCAATAAAATCTTCTACAAGTGTGTTGTTATTGTTTGTGTTGGCTTATTTCAAGTGAGGGTCAGATTGCAAATTGAGCGACAAATGTATCCATGGGCCGGTTTTAGGATACTTCCATTTTAATCTGATTTTTGGGTCTCAAAATCGGGTCTCATTAAAAAAAGGACATTACAATTTTAAGCCTAGCCCATAGACAACTTGAGATCCTAATTGCTTTTCAGACCTAATTATAAATAAAATTCTAAATGTTCTAAATCAATTTTGAGTGATTCATGTTTCACTTAACTTTTGTATTTTTTATGGCAACCAAATTTTAGCCTAACTAGACTAATCCGCACATGCGATGTATGTTCTATTTAAATATATCTAAGTCAAATTAAAATATAAAACAAAGATGTTAAATGGTCTAATGGTTAAGCAGTAGATTGCTTTGACAAAGGTCTGAGATTTGAACGTTAGTAAACTTATCTTTTAAAGAAAATGATATTGCATAGGTAAAATAGATGATTCAAAACTTTGATAATATATAACTTCATGGCGGTTGAAAATGGTTCTAGTTTTATGTAAGATTTAATTCATTAATTGTGTCCGGAAAAAAAATAAGATAAGATTATTAATTGAGACATTTTTAAAAAGAAAGATATGGTATGATTAACACATATATACTTAAAAGTAGTACAATCAGTTTTATATATCACGCAATTAAAAATTATATATATATATATATATATATATTCTCTATATGCGAATTCAGAGCAAGTTTTCATTTGTGTTAAAAAGAAAAAAAAGCTACACAAATGAGAGAGGTAAGCTCTAAAGAGAGACCCTCTCTTTAAAAAAAAATGTTCGTTTGTAAATAGATGATTTATATGATGATCATCTTTACAAAAATTCAATACACAAGTGGGAGAAATCATAAAGAATTTTAACAGCCAAAAGTATATCATTTTTTTTTCATAACACCACTTCTAAAAGGAATTTTTTTAATGAAATTCGTTAGATGTGATCTATTCATCATATAGATTATCCTATATATCCCTCCAAATAAACATTCTTTCTTTTTTAGTAAAGAAAACAATTTCCTTTAGAAAACCTACTTCTGTGTATATATATAATATGGTAGCGCGATGGTGGGTACTCTCCACCGTAGCCTATAATAGATATCTCTTTATTTTTACATTTATTATTTTCGAATTAGTGATTTAACTTTTCAATTATGTTTATATGATATTATAAAAATCAAACGTTGAATTTGTGATTTTTTTAGACACGAAAATAATCTCATATATATATATATATTTGGTTAATATTATTTGAACATGTTAAAATGTCACAACTGTTAAAAAAAAATCTAAAAAAGGCACAATTTGTAAAAGAGACGGCCACACCAACCCTTCGCGTCATCCTACCTTCAGAAAGATTCCCCCAGCTTCCACTATTGACTAAGCTGAATAATCAGATTATCTTTGGACCCCCCGAAATATAAAATATAATCATATGTCGATATATGTCACCTACTTTTTCTTTTACACGAGGAAAAAAAGATATTAGCTCTACTGTAAAATTAAACATACATTTTATAACAATATATGGTTAATATTTATTTTTCATGAAATCGTATATGATTAAATTTTTAGTTGCATATTAATCTAACAAAATTTAACCACATACTATTATGGTTGTACAATTCAATATTACTTTTGGGAATAGGCAAGTATACAAAGAAAAAAGGAAAGTTCATGTGATTTCTCATTCGAACAAATCATCTTTAAACATTTTTTTTTTTATTTTTTTTGTAATGCAAAAGGTTATATCATCTCTTAAGTTATAACTATATAATAGTTTATTTAAAAGTAGTAACAGTGGACAGAGTATATGTGAACTACAAATCTACAATAAAGATTTGTTTAATTCGAGTTTTAAGAAAAAAAAAGTATCTTAGATTGGATTATCAAACACACCTTGAAAAAACTTTTTAATAAGCCAATTAAATAAAATTACTCTTTTATTATTATTTTCTCACTCTCTTAAGTCAATTTTGGTTTCTCTTCCTCTTAACATTATCATATTAGTGACCCTCATTATTGACTCTCACACTGCCAACTTCAACCTACTACTATCACCACATGCTCCAAAATTCCAAAGCTTCGAACCAAAATAAGGCGAAGAGTTGTTGGTCATATTTTATTAGAATAATTTAATTATCCATACATGTTACCCACAAAAATAAAGAAATTAATTAAATTTTTTTTTTTGGGAAAAGAATACTCCATTACTATCCACAGTGAAGAAGTTGCTCTATATAAGTGAACAAATTAAGTTCACATTTCTCACAAACCAATAAGAGTCAATTTAATGGCAACTCTTTGTAATAAATCCATTTTCATTCTATTCTCTCTATTAGCCATTTCTTCTTCTCTTGTTTGTGCTAAAAAACCCTTCCAAGAAAGCCAACCATGTAAAAGAATTGTACTATATTACCATGATGTCCTCTTCAATGGCACAAATGTCGCTAATGCCACCTCAGCAAAATCAGCCAACGCCACAAAACTTGGTGACTTCAAATTCGGCATGTTTGTGGTATTTGATGATCCAATGACAAAAGACCAACATCTTCTCTCCCCTCCGGTTGCACGCGCTCAAGGATTTTATTTCTATGACATGAAGACGACGTATAATGCTTGGTATGCATACACGCTCTTATTCAATTCTACTGAGTATAAAGGTACTTTGAATATTATGGGTGCTGATATGATGGATCAGGAGACTAGGGATCTATCTGTGGTCGGTGGGACCGGAGATTTCTTTATGACAAGAGGGATTGCAACTTGGAGAACTGATACATTCCAAGGTGCGGATTATTTTCGGGTTCAGATGGACATTAAATTATATGAATGCTACTAAATTGGTAGCTAAGCGCTATTGGTTCATAGTTTGAGGTTTTATGAGTATGGTCTTGTAATAAGTTTTTCTAATATATATATATATATATATTATTCCAAAATGTGGTATTGCTTCAAGTAACTTTGTATAATGTACCAATGATATTAAGGGAGAGGTTCCTATAAGGATCATCCTTATTTTGAGAAAAATAAGGACCGTTTCGAAGGGTAAACAAATAATTTTTTTTTATAAAATTTGGTGGAGATGATATATGTAATAATCATATAAAATTCATCAAAAAACTCATTTTAAAAGTTGATAGTATGATCATATATATCAAATTTTAATTGATGAAATAAATGCTCGCACACACACACACGCACACACATATATATATATATATATATGTATGTATTACATTTTAATTACACACACTTGTATTTTGTATTTTTTATAGAGATGGACTACTTATTATAATAATTATCCCCACCAGATTTCATAAAATAATTTATCAACTTACCCCTCGAAACAAACTATCTTTATTATAAAAATGGTCCCTATATATAGGAACCTCTTCCTAATATTAATAAATGTTTCATGATTGATTTTCTTCATGGTGTATATTCTAATAAATTAATATCCAACTTTATAGTTTATATGTTAATAAAATATTAATTTGCGCTATTAGAAACCATAATCGAAGACCAAAACATAGTATGGAGGTCTAGATAAGATATTCAAATTATAGGAAAACACATTGTCAAAAATTAAGAAACGTTTCCGAAACAAGTTTTGATTTTTAAGTTTTAACCACTTCCTATAATAAAAAGTTACAATTAAACTGATTAATTCAATAATTTGGATAGAATTTCAATAAATTTACTACAACTTCTCAATAATTTAACAAAACTTGTTAAAAATATCCTCTGCAAGTGATGCAAATATGTGAAATTATATTGCTCTACAAATTTTGTGTTACATATGTTTTGTGTGTGGTGTTTTTGTATACCAGAGAAGATCCGGCCCAAGCTGATAGAGATGGTAACTGCATTTAGCTTTTTGGTAGTGTTTTTATTCCTTCCTCCCCTTCAACTATCTGAACTGACTTGGTCGCCTTATTAGGCTTACAAACTCCCCTTGTTCCTAAACGTTCGAAAACACTATGATACCCTGATCAGTTTGGACTGACTTGGCATTCCTTTTCATCAACAACACCTTCATTAAACTTTATTTTCAAATGAACCTCATCATACTCATCCTTTGAGGAAGAGACAACAGTCTCAGCCTTCCTCAATTCAACCAATTTGAATAGTTCATGTACCACCTTCCTAAGTATTTGTTCCTTTAGGAGTTGTGACAGTATTTCATTTTATCGCCGTAATTTAGCCATTGCGGCATATTCATTTAAAACAGGAGCATCCCTTTCAGGATAGTTGGGATCATAGAGGTTATTAGATGAATGAGTATGGGAATGATTTAGATTAGGTTGTCTGGGTACTGTAACTACAAGTCTATTTGTATTTAGGTTCATACTTGGGTTTGGATTTGGATCTACAACAGGGACTACGTTTGAATTCTCACCAATCTGATGGCTTCTAGTTTGAACCATATTTAAACAATTACCACAAAGGACTTTGTACCATATTTCGAATCAAGTAAAACAATTAGAAGGAAAATGGCGAAAAATGAATAACAGAGTTTAAAGAACACGGAGAGATAATAAAAGGCAGAAATCCAATTACCGAGAAATGAGAAACAGCCTTTTGTTGCAGTTTCCCACAAACGGCGCCATTGTGTGTGGTGTTTTTGTATACCAGAGCAGGTCCGGCCCAAGCTGATAGAGATGGTAACTGGATTTAGCTTTTTGGTAGGGTTTCTATTCCTTCCTCCCCTTTTTCTAGAAAGTATCATTTTTTATTTATAGATATGTATTTCGTGTTCTCCAAGATGGATTAGGTCACCAGTGAAATGACCATCCAGGGTATACCTTCTGGCCCTCGTGGCATTCATTCCCTTCTTCCATATGATGGAGGGACAACTGTTGTAACTAACTTCTTTGCACTTTACGCGTGTCACTTTGTCATTTGTTCTTACAGTAATCATTCATCGTGCTATATCATCATAGGTGTTATTTTATCATTGGTGAGGAGGCTTATGTCGGTATATTCTCTGTCTGTATGTCCGGAGCCTTTCTTAAGTCGATTGTTTCTTATTCGGCGGTTGTCCCTTTTGCTCGGCTAGATATCGCTTTTACTCGGCAAATATTCCATACTACCTCTTACGTTGTTAGGCCTTATTTATAATCCTTTCTATCTTTCATAATGGTTGGATCTCGTCCCTTCCATTCGGCCCATAAGAAAATTCTAAGACCAATTCGGCCCACAAGAGAATACTAAAAGCATGCCCCCACATGTTTTAAGTACAAATGATTTATTTGGTGGATGGAATCAAGGGTGGATCAGGGAATTCTATGAGAGGTGAGTTGTTTAAAAAAGATACATCAAAATTTAATTGAATGGCTGAACCATCGATAATTTTATCGTTGCAAATAATAAAAAAATAAAATAATTCATTACATACTAATCACAAATTTAGCTTAAATTAGCTTTTGAAATTAATCATAAATACCTAAAAAGAAAATAGAAGGTTAGAAAACATAAAAAAAAAGAGAAACCAAGAGGAAGAGAGAGAGAGGGGGGGGTGTTTGAAAAAAAAACTTCAACTAGATGATCAATATATATGATTAGTTGTTTTATGAGTAATAAACTAATATTTTATATTAAGGCTGGACAAAACCTATGTCAATATTCTAATTAACACTAGGAAAAAGAACTTAAAAGTCGGCTACAAATCCCAGCATATCATATTTACCAAGTTTCATAAAAATAAAAATTCATCAATTAACTTACTCCCTCAAAATAGTTAGTCTTTAGAAAAAATGGCCTCTATATCTATATATCTAATTATCTAGAATTATTCTAAATTTTCATTGTGATATTTTTAGCACAAACACAATGTCGCTTGTGTAATTTTAAGTTTTACACACATACATATAATATTGAGCGGTACGTATAGAGCATGTGTAACCATTACACCTTAATGAAATAACACCCTCTTAATATCATACTAGAGTTTACATCATTCAACTTAATTAATTAAAAATAAATAAAGTTACCCCCAAATTTTGTTTTGTGTTGCAAAGCCTTAAATACTCGACATGAGAGTTTTCAAATTAACATATAAAGAAGATTTACCCTATTTAATTAATTAATTAATAAAATTAAGCGAGAAAACAGCTATAATATTAATTTGGAAATAATTTCCCATGTGCGTGGAGCCCACCACTAAGCACATTTAAAGTGGCGGTGAGACTGCTTGATAAGAGATGAAAGGATTCAATCGTACATGCATTAATTCACAAAATTCCTTGTTAAACATATACGGAGTATTACCTAATTAATTAAATTATTGGTAAATTAATTTATAATATTTAAAGCATATATATATATAGTACAACTAGGCCTTAATTGTCAAATGTACTATCAGGCACTCAATTTTTTTTATCACTTTATACATTTTTAAAATTCAAAACTATTATATATATTTATCAAAATAATATTTACTTTTGAAAAGATATACTCCTTTCGTTCCAATTTAATTATCATACTTTAAAAAATTAAAAATTAAAGAGACATAATGATTACTCTAAAAGAAAATATTTATTTTCAAAAATGTCCTTTACTTTTCTTCTAATAAAAAAAGTAGGGGGATCCAAAATAAAGAAAGTGGAGGGAGCTTAAAGGGTAATATTGAAAATAAAATAATTATTGTAATTAATGACATGCTAAATATAGAAAGTGGACAATTATTTTAGGACAGCTATAAATGGAAAAGTGGACAATTAAATTGGGACGGGGGGAGTATTTGTTTTGGCACTATGAATACCCTAATTAAAATGTAAAATATTATTAAACTGATATTACTACAATAAAATTGACTCTTGTTAGAAAAAAATATTGGTCGCTAAAAGTTGTACATCCTCCTAATAAATGTCTTGCGAAAAAAATTGTTCGTCACAAAACTTATCGTTGTACGTAGCTCCCTCCTAACAGCTTTACGACAAGGAGAGATTAGTTTCACACGAGAAATGTAATGGTAACAAACATAACCACTTCTTGTAACCTTAACAGTGATTACTTCTTTTTGATGATTTCAAAGGGGGAGAAGTAATGTGTGTGTGAGTTTTAGGCCAAGTTTAAGAGTGATAATGGTACACACTCTTTGGACTTTGACTACTTATCTATGCTAGTATTTCTATTTCAAGTTTAAACTATCTTATCTCGTTGTAGCGTTTTGTTTGACTTGGATGCTTTAATTTAGTTTTAACGCTAATGTTTTGATAATATATTAAGTTTTTATTATTGTTGGTGCTTGATTGTGCTTATAATTCCTATGATTCTCAACTTTTACAAATATGCATATATTAAGGGGGGCATATTTATCGTTTAAAAATTGCCTTTTCAAATCATTATCACTTATTGATAACACACATTAATTTATTATCATCATCAAAAAGGGGGATATTATTGACTTAAAAGGTCTAAATCTAATTTTGACAATGACAAAAGATTAATCATGTGTATTTAACATGTGTCTTAAACGTATTTAGCATAAATCTTTTTAACAAGCTCTATTGGATTCCCAAAACATCTCGATGACCAAAAGCGTAACCAATATTAAGATTCTCACTTCTTCAAGAGATCCTCTCAACTCTCACATGTATTCAAGACATTATGCATCAAGATGGAACCATATGGTGCATTCAAGAAGAAGTATAAAGAAACTCAAACAAGCTCCTTGAAGGCTAGATACTTTATTATTTAAGTGAGTCTTTAGCTTTTTGTAAAGATATTACTATTGATCTCAAACTAAGCTCAATCATGATTATGTATCATTTATTGCATTCAAACACTTTCAAAATCAAAGTTTGAATTGAACCTCATTTACAAAACTATTTCACATAAACCGGTTTTCTTGTAAAAAATTATATCTAATTTATCCGATTGATTTTATGTTCAAAACCAACTCCAACATGCTTAGAATAACCTCTAGAACATTCCCCAAGAATTTGGTTGATTTGAGGTTTGGCTTGTGCTAGATTTCCAGAAGCATGTCGTTGACTACACACTTAATTGATGAGTCGACTACACCATGTAGTCAACTACATGGACCTTAGGATAGTCGACTACGAAGCCAAAAACTAGCTGTTGGAAAATTGGTAAATATCTAGTTTTGACCCATAACTTCTTATAACCACTTCAAACAGCCATAATCTTTTGCAAGCTATTTATATGAGGTCTTAGACACATTTTTGCACACTTGAATGATCATACAAACTCATTTTTCATATATCATCAATATTCAAATATTCAAGCTATTGCATTGATCATATTTATCATATTTGAGCTTAAACTTATTGATCAATCTTGAGAACTCTAGTGTGAGCTTCAATTGTATTCTTTAAACACTTGAGAGTTGTTATTCATTGGTGTGAGTCACTAAACAATTTGTATTAAATTGTGAAAGGTAAATCTCATAGGAAAACAAGAAGGTAAATTCTTGTTTAGCATTTGTGAGAGGTAAATCTCATAGATTAATAAGACGGGTTCTTGTGTGAATATTGTGGTAAAGCAATATTTATAAGAGTGTAGTGAGGCGACAACACTTGTAGAAGTTTGTTTTTCACCCGGAAGAAAAACGATATTAGTGGAACTTTTCGGGGAACTAACCGAGCGCGGACTATGGTTTGATAAACCAAAACCGTGATGACAAAAAGCCTTGGATTTCAAATCGGTTCAATATTTCTTACTCAATCTATTTATTTACTTGCTTAATTTTGAGATTGTTTATTTGCTTGCCTTGGGATTAATTGTTTGATTGATTAATTGTTTGCTTTCCTTGATTTACTAGTTTAGTAAATTTGTTTTGCTTAAACATTTTTTGAAAAGTTTTTAATTCCGCATTAAATTTTTAAAACCCTATTCACCCCTCTCTAGGGTTGAAATCCAACCAACATATTCAATTCCTCACTAATATCATTGTCATATATATACCTCATAACAATTTTATGATAAGGAAAGATATGTTCATCCGGAGACAATTACCTCGACAAAAATATTTCCCTGCTGATTTTTTTTTCCTTCAGATTCCTGCCAAATAATGTTATCCAATCTCTCATCATAGCTTTAGTACGATAAAAACAATGTTTTGTTGCAAGATACTTTTGGGGACCCAAACATTTTTCGGCTATATGTGTAGACAATTTCTTGCTAATGTTGTTACTAAATTTCTTGTGATAAACTTGCAATGACAAAATTTTGTTTTCCTCTATACAGAATTGTAACAACCAAATATTTTCTCATTTAATGATCAGTTAAAATTTCCTCACTAATTCTTGAAATAATATATTGAGATCGAGTTAAAATTTCACCATATATACTTTTAGTTTCCTCATTATAAGTTGATGTCAGCCAAATATATTTGTCAGTAATGGAGTTAAAAGTGTATATTTGTTGTTGCAATAAATTAATTCTTTTGTTGTACTTGTTGAGAATAGTTGGCTCAAACCATTGATCACACATAGAAAAATTGTACAACTCAACATGGGTATATAAATGGGGGAGAGTATCCACATAGTAACGGGCCTTTTAAGATAAAACCTCACACTTGTGACCCAAAGGTGTTTAAGTTGGGGATAGTATCGTTACTATGTGCGTTGACCGGCGGGCCCGGTTGGTGCTCTGGGCCCGACCCTAGTGCCAGCGGGCACAACAATTGATATCAGAGATTGATGGTGGATCCACGTACTTGTGAAGCAGTACCGGTAGCTGAACTCGGTGGAGTCAGGAAGAACTCAGTAGAGCCTAAGATGATAAGTCCTACAAAAAACGCCCCGGTAGTTGGACTTGGTGAAGCTTATAATGGAGTTAGACTCGGAGAAGTCGGGGGTGGAGTCGCTACAGCCTACGTACACTCGGGTGCTGCTATCAAGGTAGTTGTGCAAGTTCCTCGAGTAAGGTGTAAAGTGAAATATAGTGTACCTCGAGATGTGCATTGATTAAAAAGTGGACGATCTTGAGAATGGACATTGTTGAGTGGTGACCTACATGGACAGTTCAACGGTGGATTCATGGTGGATTATGGTATAGGTCCAGGTGGAGCCAGGTGGACCGGTATTAGTCCAAGGTAGAGCCATGGTTGACTGTTTTGATCCAAGGTGGAGATTGTTGAGAATGGTTGGCTCAAACCATCGAAAAACTGGATAACTAAAACTGACTTGTTCACTCATAATTTTCCATTCAAAATATCTATTAGAATTAGAAAAATTAATTTTTCCTAATGAAAATAAATAGGAGCAAAAAAGGGTCTTTAGGTAATTAAATAGATCGCTCGAAATGAAAGGGAAATAGGGAACCTTACCAAAGCTCCATAAATTCAACAAGTTGGTCAAGTTTTAATTTCATGCTTTCGATTTCCACTATCATACGCTCTTTTTAAGTATCTCGTTCAGGCGCAGATAGAACGCTAGTTGTTGACTTAGATGATCAACTTGGCTGGATCAAGGGCCATAACCAATACTTTTCACACATCCTAATCTTATTTCGAGTGTTGACCTAAAAGTCACTAATCTTGTTTTGATAATAACAATATCATTAATCTTGTGTAATTTAACTAAGTTGTTGTTTTAAGTAATAGCCACAATTATTTTATCATACGTGGACAAAACCGACAAGTCGGAACCAAGATCATTCATCTACAATATCTACAAATTTCTTTTGTCTTACACCACACATCTCAACTTGATCAAAGCTCATTTACCATTATAAATCAATGAGAATCAAAAGACCAAATCAAATGAAGAATCGAATAAACTTCCTAAAGTAATCAAAGACTCGTTTATTCAATATTTGAGTGAGTACTTTAGAATATGTGTAAAGTTTCTTGTTTGATCATCATAATAACTCATACATTGTTTTAACTTTATTAGTTTGATCAAATCAAAGTTTGAATCAAAATTCCTTCAAAAACCTCTTCGTAACAAAAAGAAAAACCGTTTTTGAAATAAATTCTTTTTAAATTTAAACGACCTTATTTATAAGCTCTCCCTTTTGTAGGAGTCTTAAAAACTCATATTTAACATTCCCCAAGCTCCAAAATTGATTTTTAAGCTAATTTGTAAAAATGTAAAAAATTAGATTTTTGGACTTTGTGGTAGCAAACCTGTAGGGACCATCAGTTGACTGATGGGCATGGCTCAGTCGACTGATGGGCCTTGCTCAGTCGACTGATGGCCCAGAAACTAGCCGTTAAGTTTTTAAACCTCCACCAACTCCCTCCAAACGGCCATATGTTGTCATAAACTATATGTACACTATCTAAGACTTATTTAAATTCTCTTGAATTATTCTAACACTATTCTCTTCATCTATATTCAATACACAAAGATTCAAGAACATTGTTTTGATCAATCATCATTATTTTGAGATATAAATTGTTGATCAAATTTGATATCTCTTAGTGTGAACTTAAATTATAATCTTCAAGCACTTGAGAGCTATTGTTCATTGGTGTTTGCCACCAATATCTTATTCTTCAAACATTAAGAGAGGTTTATCTCTTAAAATAGCAAGAGGTTGTTCTTGTGTGAGTGTTGTAAGAAATCAACATTTGTAGATTGTGTTCACTTGTAGAGGTTTGATCTTCACCCGGAAGAAGATCGGTATTAGTAAAAATTCTCGGGGAATTATCCGAGCGCGGAAGTAGGGGCTAACAAGTCGAACCATGTGGACAAAAAGTCTTCGACTTCTATCGATTTAATCTTTCTATCTCTAGCTTCTTTATTAATTGCTATATTTTCTTTGTGCTTGAGATTACTTGAGTGTCTTGCTTGATTGCTTGATATAGACTTTAAATATTTTTAAAACGGTTTTAAAAATTCGATTAAGTTTTAAAAACCCTATTCACACCCCCCCCCTCTAGGGTATTTTTGACCTACACCGAGTAGTTGGTAGCATATTTCAGAGAAATCTAAACACAACTGTTATTTTTTCAATTCGATTATCGAATTAATTAATAATTAAGTAAAGAAAATAAAAGAAAGCTAGTTATAGTAGATGAGAAATAATTAATATAATTAAGGTTTATAAAGTACTATAGCATTTCATCCATTAAATTCTTTAAGATTTTCTTTATCGACTTCCATACCCCCATTACAAGTGAGTTTGCTTGTTTTAAAATTATATAAAAATAATTAATTTAATATGAATACAAATAACAATTTGATATATCGCTGGTCATCGTTTTACGAATGACATTGATCCTCCTCGATAATTGAATGGAAGTTTCTATCGATTCAACGTGTTTATTTGAATGTTTCTACAATGGAACAATTTCTTGTGTTATTAAAACAAAAATATATTACTGTAGAAAGTTGAATAGAATTCTATATATTGAAAAGGTTATGTTTAAATGCATTTTAATTGGGTGTATATATATATTCTATTACTTCAATATTATAAAGATAATTTTTGAAATGTCTAATTGTGTGACAAGAGGCAACGATCAAAGAATTAAACACACAATCTTTGAAGTTCAAAATATCAGTCTTAGTATATGAATGTGAGTTTCAATGTAACACTCAAATCTTGCTTTATGAGATTGCATTTTCCTTCTTAATAAGATTTTTAGAACATCTATAATGAGTAACGTAAAAAGGCTAAATATACCATATGAATGTATGCATCGAATTGAATACTATTGGTAAAGTAAAATAATTTTCTATAACACAAGTGTACGATAAAATTAAATTTACTTTAAGTTAAATATCATACGTGCATCTCTTGGGCGGGGGAGGAAGGACGCCAACAAGATTGGCAGTTGGTTGCCTAAAGCCAATCTAGTTTGCAAGGGAAAGTTTTCTCTCTCTATATATATCTCTCAAAATATCATACTATTAATTTATTTTAACTCACTTTTGCCATATGATCATTATTATTTTAACACCTTTAATTTTAGTGAATTAACACGATAAACAGCGTAATTCTTTTAATCGTTAAGACACCTGCAACTAAGAGGATGAAACCTACCTTCTCTTCATATAATTAAAGGAATACTCCTCACGAATAAGCAGATTTAGAGTCTATATAGATTTTTAGAGAGCGGCTCAAAAACGACAAAGATACATATTGAGAATATCTCGTCTCATGGGTACAGTTTCAAATCCATGGGCTGTGTTTGGTTGCTCTCTCTTTTTTTTTTTTCTCAAAATTTTAAAAACTCAACTCAAAATTAACTCTACTTTCACACTTTCCAAAATTTATTTCACTCTACTTCTCTCTCTAATTTTTTTTTTAAAACGCCATAACTTAAAATCAAAAAATAAAAAAATAATAAAAAATATATATTTGAAACATACTCATCGAGATCTATAAAATAAGATCCATTGTGACTATTTTTTGAATTTTTTTATGCATTTTTTCATTGGTTGAAAAAAAGTCAAACAAAACCAAATTCACTTTTCAACATAAAAACTCTAACTCAAAACATTCAACCAAACACCAAATTTTTAAAAACTTATCTAGAAAACTTGTCTAGAAACATTAACCAAACAACACCTTACCTCTACATAATAGTTGGTCGGAGAGGGTTTTCTAATTATTTGTAAATACTCTGGTTGTGTTTGGTTGGCATTTCTAAACAAGATTTTAAAAAATTTTCTCAAAACACAATTTAAAATCAACTCACTTTCACACTTCCCAAAATTTATTTCACTATACTTTCTCTCTCTAAATTATTTTTTTATAACGCCATAACTTTAAATCCAAAAATCAAAAAATAATAAAAAATATATATTTGAAACCTACTCATCGAGATCTATAAAATAAGATCCATTGTGACTATTTTTTGAAATTTTTTATGCGTTTTTTTCATTTGTTGAAAAAAAGTCAAACAAAACTAAATTCACTTTTCAACATAAAAACTCTAACTCAAAACATTCAACCAAACACCAATTTTTTAAAAACTCATCTAGAAAACTTGTCTAGAAATTGCAACCAAACGCAACCCTACTCTTCTAAAATAGTGAGGTGAAGTTTTGAAATTTAAATCGTTAATTTTATATTCTCGACAAATGAAGTGTATTCTTCGACGAGAATTCTATTAAACAAATGAAAGGTCACCTGACTATTTAATTTAAAATTATAACTTTTGTGGGGAATAGTTTATGGTTCCACAATTCTTTCTCCGATCCCTTCCTCTCTCTCATTCTTTTATTAAATCACAACCATATTAATTAAACTTGTATATATATCTACAGTATAAAATAAAATGAGAATGGTATAAATAATGAATAATTTTATAAGCATAATTAAAACACTTTTCAAAACAGTATTATAATAAAGTATTGCAATTAAAACTTGAAAAGAAAAAGGTAGCAGGAAAAATAAAAATAAAAATGGCTCTATCTACCAACCGTATAAACACAGGCAAAAAGGAAATAAAGTGTATGGTTGAGGGTTGATCTCTACCAGACCCCAACGGGTAATCTTATTTCATTTCTGTTCAATAATATAATTAATGCGTCATATCACAAAATATAAATTAATTTGCATTTTTATCATTAATTAAATTGAAACCTGTATTTTTTTAAAAAAAATGTTGAATACTAGTTTGACAGTATAGAGTATTTGTGATTTATAATTTATGTTCTTTGGGCGTGGAACCTTAGGATTAACGCGAAGCTTTAACTTAATAGATTTTAACAAGAAGTTGTTCTATTACTTTCTTCTACAATTTCAAATTAAAAATCTTAGTTTGACTTTGAATTTGTTTTAAAGAAAAACTCACTAATTTTAGCCAAATCAATGCTAAAATGTTTAATCATTTGACAGATTTAATAGATTACTTTAAAGTAAAGGGTTCAAGCCCTCCTGGTGACAATTACTTCTACCCAAGAGTTTCAGCTCGAGTGGTATATGGATCGGTCCATATACGAGTGGCCTTTAGCGACCAATTTTTGTCATCAAAAATATTATCAAAGATGTTTCTCAGTGACGAATAATCATCCTTAAAGGCTAATATATATACAAACAAATCTATAGCAGACGCCTCCATTTTAGGATGCATTTTGAAGGAAAAATATTTCTTGCGAGAAAGTTGCATGAAAATTATAGCATTATTTTTCTGCAAACCAAATACACAAAGTGTGTAAGAAAACTTATTTTGTTTTCTTATGGTTCACTTAAAATTCATAGGCTTTTTATGTTGCGGTGCGCTAACTGTTTTAAATTTTTATTTCTCTCAAATTAGTTAAATATTACTCGTTAAACAAGTTTTATACTAGTAGAACTTTTTTTATTTTTGGTACATCAGTACTAGTAGAACTTGAAACATATCGATCTTTTACTATGATATAAAATAGAGACCTTTCACCTACTCCATAATATGATTTCATTGTCAAATTTAAGCTAATAATAGATATATTTTCACCTACAAATTAATTACATCTTAAGAATTTGTCCTTGATCTCCAATCTCATGCTAGAGAAATTTGGAACTTTTATTGTTGATGGCAAGATGGCCACCTACCCATGCATTAGTTAGCTTCCAAATTAAAAATTGCTACTATAGGTCGAAATTCACCAACCCCCACCAATCTCTTAGTATTTGAATTGAACAGAAAAAAAAATTGAAGACAAAATCATGATCCGATCTTTAATTGATATAATTTTAAGTCAAGGTAAGAATATGCCTTTTCAGTCAATTAGATATAGCAATTTTGTGCTGTCCAAATTCCAAAATCTTAAGGAAAAAAAAAAGAAGAAAAAAATCAAAATTTTCAGAGGAATTCAAGATTGAAATTTTAAAAATTGACCACATATGTGCATTAATAAGCATATAGGGTGTTAAGAGTATTTACCTCACCTACCAAATAATGTATTATTGTCATATCATGTGAGTCACTTCTTTTAGTCCCATTATTAAATCTCGCTAGAATTACCCAAAAAACTCTAAATTGAATTTGCAAGCAGGTGCAAGAGCACAAAATTTGACGTTAAGATTTAAGAGTTTCGGCCAGAGAATTATCCCAATAAGTGTTTTGATAATGCATCACTCTATATAGAAGGATAGGGTCCTTAACTCTCGATATTAATATATAATTATTTAGAATGTCTTAATTTAAACTAAGTTGTATATTACAATTGTTAAAAAGAGTTGGATAAGTTAGTAAGGATTTGTATAATTTTGCTTGCCCCGATCTTAAATCGGAGAAACCTTCTCTCACCTAAACTTTTTAATTACCATAAAAAAATAAAAAAAATTACAATTTAATCACTGTTCAAAAGAATGTAATAGACCTCAGTATATAATATTTGGTGGTTAGATGGCTACTAAATTTGCTTGTGTTAAATATCAGCCCGTAGCCTCTGAAAACGACAAGCTCAGGCCCACTTAATTACTATAGAACCTACATTTAGAAAATTGGGACTACTAGGTTTTGCCTGTTAACTTTAAACATTGAGTTCCAAACAATAACAATAATCTCTCGAAAAAACATATAATAATGGCAATATTAAAAATAAAAATCTAATTTGTTAAAAATAAAAGAATTCCACTTAGTCTTTTGCTTTTTTCAAGTAAATGTTAAGTTCAATTTAATTAATAGTTGAGAAGAAAGTTTATTTATTACCGTAACATATATTAAATAAAATAAGTTCAAAAATAGAAATAATAATTTTAATTTGAAAAATACTATAAAAGAAAGTGGCCACTTAGGTTGTATATGGATCATCGAAAAAAAATTACTATAGTATAAATTATTTTTGAAAATTTTGTGTCCGGTTGGTATGAGAAATGATAAAAAAATACTGTTTACTTCTAACTCTTAATGGCATGCTTTAGTGGTGATATGAAAATATAATAATGGTGATAGCGGGAAGATAAATCGTTGTCTTTGGCTAGCTGTGCAATTAGTTAACATTAAAATATAGTGTAAAAATAAATTGTTATGTCATTGGCTAGTTGTGCAATTAGTTTATATTAAAATATGAAATCTAGTGTAAAATAAATATTTGTTTTAATTTCGTTTGAAATATTAGGCCTCCAACGATTATGCTTGGCGGGTTATATATAAATAGATCGATAAAGGCAACTGGAGAATATTTTTAAAATATATATATTATATTATATCTACGCAAAGCTAGTTGTTGGTTTTTCCAATAATAGAGGCCATTAGATAGTGGGAAAGGTGATAGCAACACCTTAATTTTTTATTCTTTTTTCAGCAATACATTAATTTTAATTAACAAACTTTTTGGAATTTTACATTAAATTATTTGTATGTATTTAAGGTTATTTTTGTATAAATTAAATACCTTTTTATTTATTATAACGGTGTTATGTAAAAGTGAAGAAATTAGACTTTCCACTTTAGGACATTTTAGTATTTTTATAGAAGGTACATAGTGATAAAATTGCACATTCATATAAATCGAACTCGTAACTTTCATATTACAAGAATAAAGAGAGTGCCGACCATAATACTAAGACATCGGCAAATAGTCTTTTAAAATAAAAAGATAAATATACAACATTATGGTTACATTTACCCTAGCTTTTTCCAATTGTGGAAAAGGACAGTTCTAAATAACCCCTTCTTCTCATCTAAAGCAATTTGAAATGAGTTTACTATAAAATCACTTTTATAACTAGTCCAAATTATTCAATACCCATATTTTTGCACTTCCAATAAAACTCCGGTGTAATACAACATTCATAAGGGTAAAGCAAAAACAGTTGCACTTGCAAAAGCTTTTTCATCAATTTGTTGCAAAATCGAATCAAATTTGAATAACTTAGGGCTTTTGCTTGTTAATCGATTCGGGTTAGCATTATAAATGATGTGTTACATATGTAATTGACTTTGAATCTATTACATATATACTTGAATTTTGATTCTGCATCTATTACATAATTGAAATAGATTTTGCTTTTGTTATGCTTTTGCAACTGTTCGCGTAAGTAATTAACAGTTCGCTAGAACATAATTTTAAAAGTAACATAATGTCAAAGAGTATTTTAGTCAAGTCATGTCTAAAATAAAAGTCTTTTTCCTTATTAAAATATGGATCTATTTGCAAATATTCATTAAAAAAAATTGGACGTATTTTTTTGTGACCAAATGTAAAATAAGTTCCCAGGAGGAGATTCTAAATATGTATTCTGTTAAAAAACTAAATATTACAAAATTTTATCCCTTTTTAAGGACATGCAGCAATGCCCTTATAAAAAGGTAAGGTTTCGACGACGTTCACAAATCACTTCAAAGCCCATTATCTATAAATTTTCTTCTTTGATTCCCCTTCATTCACAAAAAAAAAAAAAGGGATAAAAGAACAGAAATGGCCAAAACAAAATTTCTCATTGCTTTTCTTTTCTTCTTCATGTTCATCTCTATTTCTTATTCTTCTACCTACAAGCCCAAAAGGAAGCAATATAAACCATGCCACAATTTAGTCCTATACTTTCATGACATTCTTTACAATGGCAAAAATGCACCCAATGCAACCTCTACAATTGTCGGTGCACCGGATAAAGCGAACTTAACCATCTTGGCGGGCCAAAACCATTTTGGAAATTTGGTGGTTTTCGATGATCCCATTACTGTTGACAACAATCTTCACTCTCCTCCTGTTGGTCGGGCTCAAGGTATGTACATTTACGACACAAAAAATACTTTCACTTCCTGGCTAGGGTTTTCTTTTGTTCTTAACAGTACAAACTATGAGGGCAGCATCAACTTTGTTGGAGCTGACCCTATTTTGATTAAGACGAGAGACATATCTGTGGTCGGTGGCACTGGAGATTTTTTCATGCACAGCGGAGTCGCCACCATTATGACAGACTCGTATGAAGGTGACGTGTACTTCAGGTTGCGCGTTGAAATCAAGTTCTATGAATGCTGGTGATTAATGAAAATGGAAAATCAAATGGCCAAAATATCATATCAAGTTCTCTGAATGCTAGTGATCAATAAAAATGGAGTATCAAATGTGCGCGTTTAATTAATTTTCCATGATTTTAAAGTTTAGATATTTCTAAGAGTGAGTGTGCGATGTTTGTGATGTAATGTGATTTTGTATCTATTAATGTGTACGTTTATTTTTATTTTTTTTATGAAAATATCTATTAGTTGAATAAAACTTGTGCGATTGAAATTCTAGTGCATTTTGGGACAGAGAAGAACATGCACTATAGGGTGGTGGAAAAAAAAAATTGATTATGGGTGGTGAAATATTTGGATATCCCAATTTGGCTAAGCCTTTAATCGAATGGCCATATATAGCATTATTCCCGCTAATCAATTCATAGTGTGATCGAGTGTATATTTGAAGCGAGGCGAACTTTAATTCCTACACTACCAAATGTATGATCCATTCGGAGTAGTGGTGAAGACAACACTAAAAATGTAAGATAGCTTCTTAGTTTCGTGTTGTATTAATTATATTTGATTCTTGTAAAAATATTCTCAATCTATATCCGCGCTTTTAAGTTTCCATGCATAGTCACATTATTATCTGACATCTCGACTGAGCTTGTATGTGGACCCCACTAACTCGATCAGTGATTTGTTTATGTCATATATATATGTTCAAATATCGTTTTAATTAAGAATTGTTAGTTCTAGTGAAGTTCGTCAAGAAACCATTTAGGCAGGGCAAGTTGATAGTACGTACATAGGGGATCCAGACGCAAGATTCAAGAGAGGAATTAATGGAGTGAACTTGGGAGATGTTAATTTATTCTTAATGTGTAGCTGTTGAAGATTTTGTGTATTTAAAAAAAATGGGAGAAGAAGAAAAAGAAAAAAACCAAAGCAAGCACCAAGTGAGCATTCTTGTGTTTTCGTAAGTCCCACGTAAGGAGAGAAATAAAACCTTTCGTGGCTTTTTATAAGAAAGAATTTGCTTATGGGCTTCAGCTCTTTGGGAGTATTAGACTTTTGTGCTATTGGGTGAGAACTTGGATGGTGTGGTTCACCACACGCGCTTGCCTTGGGCTTACTTTGAGTAAAATATTATTTTTTAGACAAAATTCTTTTAGAAAATTTTATTTATTAAAAATAAAATTATTTTCCTTTTTTAAAAAAAAAATTCGAAATTTAATTACTTTTGACTCAGTCTTGAGTCATTGTTTTTGGATAACTCCTTCTCTCCCTCAACGCGCTTTATTTTCCCCTCTACGCAATGAATAGAATTATTTTTTCTTTTATTTAATTTTTTTTTCTGTCTACAATAAAGAGACAACGAAAAATAATTCCTCCATTGTTAACCTCTTCAAAAAACTTAAGAATTTTTCCTCCAAATTTTTTTTTTTTCAGGGCGGACTAGTGAAAAGTACATGTATCAAATGTAGCAAGATTTTATGACACGAGTATACAAATGATGCGAATGATGTCAAAGTGAATTATGTAGTTAGGTGTATTGGTATCGGGATATATAGTAGTTATGACACTACGTTAGGTTAAAATTGTAAGAATTTTCTCTGTTTATGAACGTACCGGTATGCACCATTAACGGACTATACCGAATACGTGTAACGGTGGACATAATTAGGTTTAAGTCGTTTATTACTTGTATAAATACCCGTTGTACGTAACAATTCATTAATATAAGATTCTCTGATTTACTTTAACTTGGTATCAGAGCGAACCCTAAACAAAACCCTAGTGCCGTCTATTACCATCGACCTCTATCAAACCACAGCCGTCATCTTCATTGGATGTTATAACACAAACCAAATCCCTTTATGTCATTTTTTCTAGTTGATCAAAAAATTCGAAACCTAAAACTCCATCGCTTGTAAAGTCTAAAATGTGTTGGCTTTATTCCTTCGACAAGAATACGTTTGCTCGTAAGTTGTGTTAAGTCGTTCAAGATTATTACATTTCAAGAATTACAAGCAAGTCAAACTACCGAAGTGATGCATTAAAGATTACATAAGAAAGATACAATGAGCTAGCATTGATGTTCAAATTTAATTTCCTAGGTGGTGTTTTCAAAAAAACCTTTTGGGTCGTCAACCTATTGTTTTTACTATTTTTTTGATTTTTTCTTATATCCGTAATACTTTGGCAAATCGAATTAATGATAAAATTATTCGATTATTGTAGACACCCCGATCCGTGACCCCCACAAGAACCCTAACGACCTTCGAGAAGTACTATTTTTGGAGTCCAGGACCCACCCGAACACCTGAGACTGTCCCGAAGGGGTTTGTTGGCCAAACAAACCTATTTTTAAGAGGAATTGTCGCACGACAAATGGGTATGTCGCGCGACAATCCCCCTTGTGTCGCGCGACAAACCCTCCTGACACCAAACCATCCACTCTCTGACACATCAGTCTGTCAGAAACATCACTTCAGCCGTTTGTCGCGCGACATAGTACTCATTGTCGTGCGACACATGCCCTTTCTAGGAAAGTGTCGCACAACATTCTTCCCCGAGCACTATAAATAGGCCAACACCCCCAAGGGTTCAAGGACAGCAACTTGGGATTGAAGAATTATTGGCTTATATCTGATTTTCTAGTCTTTCATCAAGCATTCTCGATTATCGTCTTATTTTGAAAGAATTATCGAATCCATTCTCGACACTCGACGTGTCCCGTCTCTGGGATCGAATTCTCGAAAATATCTGAATAAGGAAAAGATTATTATCGCCGGAGATCTCTCTGCCGTATCATATTTTCTTTCTTATTATTATTCTCGTCGGGAAGGTAAAGAAAATATCTTCTAGTATTTAACATTAGATATTTGTATACTTGTTTTACTTCTGTTGTTTTGTCCACGTTTTATTTGAATAAACTTATTGCCAAGTTACGAATAGTCTACTGTTTTCAAAACAAAAGACCCTGATAAAATCATTTGCAAAACCAGAAGAGTAAGTACATTATCGTCCGGATAAAATCCTATCTTCAAAACCCGGATCGGTAAAACTTACCTAGGAATTAAAATCAACATATGCTGTCTTTTTAGACTGCGACGTGTCTGATAAAACTCCCCTCAAAGAGTTCTAATTCCATATTGAATTAGTCCCGATACAAGATCCGAACTTTTCCAAAAGTATTCAAAACACGAAAAAACCGTCGTTATCTGAGGAAATGACACGGGAAACTCTCTCTCAAAATAAAACAACTTTTGTCACTTATATTTACATCTTCCAAAAATAAAAACATTGGATCTCGAAACACAAAGGTTTTTCATCCCTTTTCCCGTTTTCCCAAAAATTAGGGTTTTCTTCATTTGGGAAGTAGTAAATTATTAGTAAAAGCATCCAAGTTTTTCAACATGAAATAAACATATAAGACCACTAGAGACCGAAAGGGCGGAATGGGTGCTTAACACCTTCCCAAACTGTAATATAGTTCCCGATCCCTTTAGAATCCTAATTTCGTAGACAAACGTGTAAAGAAAAGGTTATCTGTAGCCTTTTCTCTTACACAACTGTTTTGTCCGTTTTCTCGTAAAACGTATTGGCGACTCTGAATGAACCCTCTTGCATCTAGAAATAGAACACAGGGACACTTGATAGAAATTATCAACTGATTGAAGCAAATGGAACAATAAAATCATTTCCGATGTTTCAGACGCCCAAGGACAGTATTGAGACCCGGGGGTTGCATTTGCGGATTCTCACAATTATGTTTGTAACATATTCCTAGAGTTGTCCCAAAAATTTGGGTTGAATTAAAATTCAAACAGATTTAATACAATGAAAAACTAAAACAAAAAAAGAAATGAAATGATTAATTAATTAAATAAATAAATAAAGAAAAGTTTAAAATTTGAAAAAGTTAAATCCCCTGACACCTTTTTTAAAACAAAACGTGTTGTTAGCTTTTCTTTATGAGATAATGGGTTATAAGGCATCGCTCCGTAATGTTTTATAATACTAAGGACGAACTCATGTTTAATAACGAGAAGTCTTACTAATTTCATAATTTGATTTTGCGATAAGGACACTTTTCATTATATTAATTTATTTTAAGAAAAATGATAAATGTTCATGGACAAAAATACCCCTAATATAAAATCTCTTAGCCCCTCCACCCCCACCTAAACTTCCAATACCTATATATATCTATATATTATCTAGATTCTATTCAACCATCAAATACTCCCCTATGTCTCACCAACAACCTCACCTCCTTCACCACTACCACTACCACTTGATTCTTCCGATCGTATCGTCAGAAGGAGCGCCGTTCTTTATTTATTTTTTTTCTGCAGGGGCAATCATAAAACAGATATAACTTTTGATTGAACCATTGCATTTAGTTGATTTTCGAATTTATTCGAAAGACAAGTTACTACATTCGTACGAAAATCAAGACGATCAGAAGGTCGTTTTGCTATCGAAATCGACCAATTTCAACAGCCCAGTGGGATTTTGAAAAAAAAATCTGAATCGTTCCTCTTTTTTTTTTACGAATCCTATGTCGATCCACATATATATATATAAAAATATAGTGGATGTTAATCTCATTAATTTTGTTATTCTATGTTTTGTAATTGTATTAAAATTATTTTAGCACCTTTTAGTTGTTGTCCAAATTGTGCTACCTTCTTGGTTGTTGTCCAAGTGGTGCTAAATGCATTTAGTACCTTCTGGTTGTGGTGTTAAATGCGTTTAGCACCTTCTGGTTGTTGTTTGTCCAGGTGGTGCTAAATGCATTTAGCACCTTCTAGTTGCTGTCCAGGTGGTGCTAAATGCATTTAGCACCTTCTGGTTGTGGTGCTGTCCAGGTGGTGCTAAATGCGTTTAACACATTCTGGTTGTTGTTCGTCCAGGTGGTGTTAAAAAGCATTTAACACCACCTGGACGAACAACAACCAGAAAGGTGCTAAACGCATTTAGCACCACAACCAGAAGGTGTTTGTCCAGGTGGTGCTAAACGCATTTAACACCATCTAGACAAACAACAACCAAAAGGTGCTAAACGCATTTAGCACCACAACCAAAAGGTGCTAAATGCATTTAGCATCCTTCTGAATAACTAAATGCATTTAGCACATTTTGCTTGCTGTTAGTGTCATAATGAGACGTGAGATGTTATAAGGAAGGGATATTAGTGTCTTTTTTGTATAGTGTTCTTAATTTACACGGCTAATTTTTAAGTGTCTTTTATAATTATGTTATTATTAGAATAAGCCTTTATGCCTAATTGCCTCTTTCTTTATTAAATGACATGTCATTACCTTAAAATTGAGTGGTTAGTTTTTTAAAGGTGGTTGTTATTTACACCCCTAAAACTTCTAAAATTTAACTAAAAATATATTTTAACACCACTTTATTTGTCACAAACACTCTCTTTCCATTACCTGATGTTAGGTGAGTTGCTTAGCAACACACTCTTCTCTTGTAAGTCAAGTTTATGTAAGTGCACTCACTTATCATTAGGCGAGTCTTATTTGAAAAACACTCCAATAATTCATTGCCTGATGTTAAGCGAGTTATTACAAACAAACTCTTCCCAAGTGAGGCGAGTGTGTGCATCTGCACTCACATCTCATTAAGCAAGTCTTAGAGGGTGGTAATGATTACAAATTTACCTTTAGGGAGTGTTTGTGACAGATATGGGGGTGTACCTTTTTTAAATCATTACATGGGTGGACCGGTACAAGATTTATAATGTGTATGGGGCTAACGCATTTTCGGGTTCAAAATTGAAATTTTTAATTTTGGATTGGTATACTTTTTTTGTGTTAGAACCAGTCTGGTATATATTGTTGGTCGGAAAACAATCTTAGAGGGGGTGGAATATGGTTTTAAAATCTTAATGCAGAAATTAAAACTTTTCTAAAAATGTTTAAGCAAAACAAATTTACTAAACAAATATATCAAGGAATGGCAAGCAATCTCAAGAGCAAATAATCAAAGGCAATCTCAAACAATAGTATAGCAACAAAATAAATGACTAAAGATAAAGAGATTGAGTTAGAAAAGATTGAACCAATAGAAGTCCAAGACTTTTTGTCCTCACAGTTTTAGGTTTCCTAAACCAATAGTCCGCGCTCGGTTAGTTCCCCGAGAAGTTCTACTAATTTCAATCTTCTTCTAGGCTGAAGATCAAATCATTTACAAGTGTTGTTGACTCACTACACTCTTACAAATATTGCTTCACCATAATATTCTCACAAGAATCCCTCTTGCTAACTTTGTGAGATTTATCTCTCACAATTTATGAATAAGAATTTACCTTCTTGTTATCCTATGAGATTTACCTCTCACAATTGAATACTAATTGTTTGGTGATTCACACCAATTAACAATAACTCTCAAGTGTTTAAAGAATACAATTGAAAGCTCACACTAGAGTTACTTATTTGATCAAGATTTATTAAATCAATAAGAATGATTGATCAAAAACAATTTCTTGAAAACTTTGAATGTTTGAAATAGATGAAGAGTAGAGTATAAGAATGATTCAAGGTGGTCAAAATGTGTCTTAGATAGTGTATATGTATTCCCAAAAGTGATATAACTGTTTTTGAGGTTTGGTAGAAGTTTGGTACCAAAAATGAAAAAAAAAAAATCAGAAATTCAACGGCTATATTCAGAGGCATCAATCGACTGAGCAAAGCTTCATCAGTCGATTGATGGACCCTTAATCGACTGAGCAAAGCTGCTTAGTCGACTGATAGGCTCTATTCATCAGGCCAAAATCTCAATTTTTGCACTTTTGCATATAAGTTCCAAAATTAATTCTAATGCTTTGGAGACCTCAAATATATATCCCTAAGACACCTTATTTTCAGGAAAACTCAAAATATGATCGTTTGAATTTAATATGAATTTATTTCAAACATCGATTTAGTAAGAATGTTGTTTTTGAAATGATTTCGATTCAAACTGATTTTGATCAATCTAAGAATGTTGTAACAATGTATATGAGCTATATAAATAATCAAATAAGAAACTTTATATAAATCCTAAGCCACTCACTCAAATATCGAATTAACGAACTCTTTGAATGCTTCGATTCGTTTCTTCAATTTGATCTTCACTTGAAGCTTTTGCATATGATCCTTGATCTTTGTGGTCCATGGATTTGCATTGTGATGAGATTGATCTTCTTGTCTTGTCCAATTCTTGTAGAAGAATGATCTCGGTTTTGGTCCACGAATGATGATCATTGAAATGTGGCTTATAATAACTTCAACACAGATGTTAAATTATATTACATATGATTGATTTATTATTATTATTATCAAAATAAGATTAAGACCTACAAGGTCAACATATATGTCTCGGCAGCATATTTTTATTGTAAAAATTCTTATTTTAAATATTTTTATCCTAATAGGAGTTGATCTCTGTATTTTTATATGGAAAATGATAACATATGCCCTTAACTATACTATGAATGGAAAGAATTATACTTTGCATGAAAATTTGTGCCTAATTTAATGCATGTTATAATTTAATTATTTATATTTATAGTATGTGCATAACGTGTGCCCTTAGGGCACATGTTAACATGACCATTTTTATATAAAAAGACACATAGGATAAGGGACTTTTACACATGTTTTGATAAAGTTTTTTTAAACCTTAGAGAGAGATTAAAACCTCAAAACATAAAATCCACCTTAGGGCTTTTTATTCATGCCAAAGCAAGCGTTCTTTCTTTGAAAAACAAATCAAATTCCAAAGTGCGTGTGATTCGCAAAAAGAGTTGAAGAACAGTGTGATACCGTGGTGAGTGATTCATTGTGAGCATGTTTATTCGATTTTGATAAAAAGACTATACCTGTAGAAGGTGGAGACTTTTGTAGGCGACTTATGCGATTCAAGTTTTGTAAGTCTGTGTGATTTAAGATCAATCGAGTCTGTAAACTTTTGTGCATATCGTGAATTGTTGAGGATTAGTCCTGCACTTCAAGAATACCTAATTAATTATGGTGTGTACTTAACTGTTTAATTGCTTTAATAATTGCTACATGTTAGAAAAGATTAAACATGTTTTTCAGAATTAAAATCCATAGAATTCTAAGTTTACTTTCTAATTTGACTAAAATTGGTTTTTGAGAATTAAACCAACAAATAACAAACTTAAGGGTTCATTTGTTAATTAATTTGCTTCTACACGCGCTAGACCACTTGCTTTTTCACTCTGTATCAAATGAGGTTATTATGGGTAAAGATCAAACATTTATTGCTCATATTCTTAATAGTTCTAGTTATTCATACTGGAAAGCTAAAATGCAAATTTTATTAAAATTCAAAGATAAACACGTATGGGTTGCAATAGTGAATGGTTGGAAAGCACCCATCACAAGTACTACGATTGAAGAATGTTACTAAAATTGATATCAAACCTCCTGAATCATAGACTCCTGGTGAATTAGAATTGACTAAGTGGAACTTTTAAGGGTTAAATATAATCTAAAGTAATGTAACGGTGGATGAATTTAAAAAGATTGCCACATATTGAGACTTTAAAAGAGGCACGAGAAATTTTAGAGGTGGTTTATGAAGGTACAAACACTATCAAAAAATTTAAAATTTAGCATATAATTTCAGAATTTGAAATAATTAGAATGAAAGATAGTGAAACCATCACAGAGTTCCATAGTAGGCTTAAAGATAGAATTAATTCTCTTTACAATTTGAATAAAATAATTTCTGAACATATAATTGTAAATAAAATTCTACGATATTTGTCAAACCAATTAATTCCCAAAATTACTACTATTGAAGAGAATAAAAATTTTAATATTTTAAAAGAGAATGAGCTTTTAGGATATTTTCAAACTTTTTGATGCTGATACTCTCTCAAAATCCTCATCACAAAAGAAAAGATAGCATTGCTTTCAAAGCTGAAATTTTTTAAAATTATGATGATGAGGAGGACCTTAATCTTGATGAAGAAGAGATGGCCAACTTTGCTAAAAAATATAAAAAAACTCCTTCAGTTAAGCAAAACTTTCAAAAATTCTTTTAAACCCAACCAAAACAAATATACTAATTGATCATCAAATCAGAGAAATAAATGGTCCCAAAAGCAGGTATGGGAATAGATGCTAAAAGCGATGAATGCTTTGGATGCCATAAGAAAGGTCATCAAGCTTGGGAATGTGCGACTAAATTTAACAAGTTTAGGAAAACGAATCGATCTAATCGTACTATGCATACTACACTTAGTGATGATGAGGATGATTTTCAATCCAATGAGGAGAAAGAATTTATGGAATTTTGTTGCTAGTTATATGCCACACGAGTCTTTAAATTATAAGGAAGAAAAGAATATTGGTTATAACTTATCTCATAAGTCAGACGATTCTTTCGATGAAGAAATTGAAGAAGAGCTTGATCTTTTAAACAGCTTATAATTAGCTATGTGAATAATTAATTAAAGACAAGAAGATAAAAATCCATCTTAATAAAAAGCTAAAATTTTTTAATGAAAAGATGGAACAAATTCAAAAGTGCGAGGGTTTGATAGGTCAATTGAATGATGAGAAAAGCATACTTATTGGTCAAAGTGTCAGAATTTGAACTCATAAGGCAGTCTCTCCTTGATGAGAATGAGAAGTTAAAAGACAATGCTAGCCTTAAACTCAAAGTTACACAACTCGAAAAAGAAATTTCTAAGACTAAATTTGTCTAGGTTGATCTTGAGAATAGGTCCAAAAAACTCACTCACATGCTTACAGGACCTATTCGCTTATCAAATGACAAAAGTATGATAGGTTTTGATAAGTTTACTTCTAGTTCGAATTCCAAGGAAACCCCAACTTTTGTCAAAGTAAACATGGCAAATAATTTCATGAAGATAAAACCTATTAAGCAAATTCAGGCTATTAGAATTTCTAAGTTGGTTTGTCATACACGAGGAAATTCAAAAGAAAATCCTATTTGAGTCTTATAAGCATACACTACTGTAATTTTTTTGGTGTAAGTATTGCAATCACAATGGACACTTAAGAGAATTTTGTTGGTGAGTAAGGAATTCGCCAAAGTTTATCCCCACTAGAACCTAAACCCAAAACAAAGACTAAATCTTTTAGTTTTGAGGATAGGCAAAGGTGGAGGCATGTTGAGACCAAGTGGGGCGGGATTTTGGGCCTTTTCATTAGTTATGGTGCATTTGGGGGCTTGAATGGAGCACATAGATAAGTATAAGGGGCAAAAGTTGTGATTAAGGAAGGGGAGTATTGAATGTGATGGAAGAGGGCTTGTATGCAATAAGAAAGTAAAAGTTTAGGGTGGAGGTTTATAATTTTAGGTTATTGTTCTAGGTGATCCTTTTTATGTTTTAATTATTTATTTATTGTGGTTTTGTTCTGTTATTTGGTTTATTTGTCATTTGTTTTTTGGTTTTTATCTTTGGTTTTTCATTTATTTTTTAATTTCTTGTTTATGAACTCTCAATCAACAAATTGCTCTAATCTCCGAAATCAGTTGGGAGATGTTGGGAGATGGTCTCATGAATGATTGCTTGGTAACATATATTAAGAAAGATATTTTTAAAGCTATCGACAATGAAGATATGATTCAGTATTTTCAAAATATAAAGTCTCAAATGGGAATGCTGTAACCAAATATGTGATTTTGATTTTTTATGTATATGATGTTAAATACTTTAATATAATATTTTGTTTTGGCCTTATTACAGTATATGCAAAAATTCTTAGAAACTTATTAATTTGGCCCCTCCTAAGTGTAATTCTTGGCTCCGGCCGCCATTGAGGATAGAGTTAGATTTCTAGTTTTCGAGTCTATTAGGATTATATATCAATGAACTTAAGGCTATTATGTTTTTGTGATAGTCCTAGAGGTAGGCAATTTGGGGGATAAAAGAAGGTTATAACTCCTAGGTTTTCACAAGTTTAGGTTCCCAAGGGGACCGTTACATCCACTTAGGTGATTAGGAGTTCGCCTAGCCTACGAAGGGATCAGTTGGTTGGCTATGCTAAGTATTTACATATATGATCGGTCTTATTTTAACTCTTTGCTTAGATTTCGATTTCTATACATGTTTGAATTTTTTACGCAAATTTTGTTAATCTGTTTTAAAATCCAAGATATTTAAAATAGTTACATGCAATGTAATTATTACTTTTCAATTCCAGATATCTTGTGATTTTTCGTATAAATGTTTAATTTGAGATATATGTGTTATATTGCCCTAATTGATTAAAACTGAAGGTATATTATATCAATCACATAAGAGTATGTTAGTATATTCCACTCACTACATTGCATGCGTTAGACATAGTTCTTTAAATTAAAAATTCATAAGCTCCTATGTATGGATTATTTAGGAAGAAATAGTTATAACTGTTATGATTATATGCAGTGAGATGTTGGTGATGAAATTTTGAGTAAAAATTTAAAAGACAAGCAAAGCAAGGAAAAAATGTAGAAGGGGATGAAAAAGGGTTATCATAGTAAAAATATAACCGATAACTCCCAAATGGTGTATAGCTAACCTCCACTACAGAATGAAACCTCTATCAAAATTGAATGATTACTTGCATAAAAATCTCATTAATTAAATGCAAAATAAATTGCATTTTTTAGAGAAAAGATTGATTTTGAGGAAGAAAAAGTTAAAAATCTAATGATTTAGAAGGCTTCTAAATTTCCATGCATATGGGTTCATGAATTCTTCAAAACCTATGCTTATTCGAATTGCACCTTGTATGATCCAATTTGCATGCATAACGAGATATATTTAAGTACTCTATGTTGCCTGGAGTATATATGCTTACTAGTTCCTGATCTTTCATAGGCCATAGTACATGTATCAATTTAATAGAAATCACAAGTGACTGATCTTAACTGATAATTTTCGAAGTTTGATAGATGTACATAGCGATGCATGTTAAGTTGTGCTAAAATTATTTTTGTTTAGCAAATTTTTGCTTCGAATTTTCAAATTGATTTTCTTTGTAAGTTGGAGATAGTTGGTTTCTCTATTTTACTACTCTTTATTCCTTCTATGATTTTTTTGAACAATGGGTGATAGATTCTATATGTTTTAGGGATAGAGTACATAGTAAGGGGGAGTAGTTAAAGGGGAGAAAAATTATTTTTTCCTACTCATTTTTCGTTGTCTATTCCTCACAAAAAGGGGGAGAATATCTGGGTTATATGAGACATATACATTTAGTTGTTTTTTAACCCAAATGCTTCTTATGTATGTTTGTTTAAGTTTTGGTGTTTCAGATTGAAGTACAAGATGAGAAGTATGAGTTTGAAACAGATGGCTAAGAGTTTCAAGATGTTGGCATGTCTTGTGTTCTTAGTTATTTTGTAATAATCGAGAATTTATTATATTATTATAATTGCATATGGGATAGCATATTAATAACGATCGAGTGATCGAGTTTGTTAGGCTGTATGGTGTTACAGATTGAAGTACAAGATGAGAAAAAACGTGAATTTGAAACAGCTGGCTAAAAGATTAAAGGTGTTGGCATGTCTTATGTCCTTAGTTGTTTTGTAATAGACGATAATTTATTATGTTATTATAATTACGTATGGGATAGCGTAGGTATAGTGATCGAGTGATCAAATATGTTAGGCTATATGGTGTTTTGTCTCGGAATAGTCAAAAGGGGAGATTGTAAAGTCTAAAATTGCGTTGGCTTTATTACTTCGACAAAAACACGTTTACTTGTAAGTTGTGTTGAGTCATTCAAGATTATATCTAAAAAATTACAAGCAAGCCAAGCTACTGAAACAATGCATTAAAGATTACACCAAGAAAGATACGATGAGCTTTGGCATTTGAATTTAATTTTTTAGGTGATGCTTTCACAAAAACTTTTTGGGTTAAACTATTTTTTTACTATTTTTGTTGGTATTTCTTTCGTATCCATAATATTTCGACAAATTGAATTAACGAAAAATTAGGTAGAATGTCTTACTACACATTGATTTTTACCAAAACTCCAATGAATAATATTTTTTTGAATGAAGGGCCTATTTTTAATTGGTAATTAGTGTAAGAGGCCTATTTTATTTTATATTTTAAATGAAGGTATTTGAATAAATTTAAATATCATTTAATTAATAAAAACATGTTATATATTACCTAAATTACCCCCTCTTTATGAAATTTGCACAAAAAATATGAATATTGCAGTGAAATATGGACTGCAATATGAACTTTGCACTAGAAATATAGACTGCAAAGTTCACATTGCAATAAAATATGGACTACAATATGAACTTTGCACCAAAAATATGGACTACAAAGTTCATATTGCAGTAAAATATGGACTGCAAAGTTCATATTGCTGTGAAATATAGACTGCAAAGTTCATATTGCTGTGAAATATAGACTGTAAAGTTCATATTGCAATCCATATTTTAATGCATATTGGTATTTTTTTAGTTTATTTTAAGGGTTGAGATGTCATTTTATAATGAAAAAAAAAACACATGTCATATTATTAATAAAATAAAAAATAGGCCCTTTATTTACAAAAAAATTATGCATTGGCTTTAGTGTGAAAATCTTTCTCTAATAAGACCCTTTTTTTAATTGTCCCTTGAATTAATAAAAAAATTCTTGGATTATGTTCGTAACATATTCTTAGAGTTGTCCCAAAATTTTGGATCGAATTTGAACTCAAACATATTTAATATGACAAAAAACTAATAAAAAAAAAGATTTATGAAATAAAGAAATGAATAAAAAGAAAGAAAGGACCGGTACAAATAAATCTTGTACTGGTTTGGCATATTTTTTGGGCAGCGTATTTTTTATCACAATTTTTTTTTCTTATTTTATGTATTTTAACATTTTTTTAAAAGGACTTAGTGTCTATATTTTTATATAAAAAGACTCATAAGATAAAAGACTTTTACACATGTTTTAAAATAGTTTTTTTAAACCTTCGAGAGATATTAAAATCTTAAAACATAAAATCACATTAGGACTTTTTATTCATACCAAAGTAAGCGTTCTTTCTTTAAAGAACAAATAAGATTTCAAATTGTGTGTGATTCGCAAAAGGAGTTGAAGAACGGTGTGATACCGTGGCAAGTGATTCATTGTAAATATGTTCGTGCGATTTGGATAAGAAGACTATATGCACAGAAGTTGGAGACTTTTGCAGACGGCTTGTGCGATTCAAGTTTTGTAAGTCTGTGTGAGTTGAGATTAATTAAGTCTGTAAACTTTTGTGCATATAATGGATTACTGAGAATTAGTGATGCACTGCAGCGATATCCTCGTTAATTCTGGTGTTTGCTTATCTGTTTAATTACTTTAATAATTGTTGCATAATAGAAAATAATAAATAGGTTTTTCAGAATTAAAATCTATAGAATTCTAAGTTTACTTTATGATTCGATTAAAATTGGTTTTTGAGAATTTAACCATCAAACAACAAATCTAGGGTTAATTTATTAATTAATTTGCTTCCACACGCACTAGATCACCATCTTTTTCATTGATATGGCCAAATCCAGTGACAGTACAGAAAGTTCTAATGTTGTTCTCACCAATAAGGAGAGATATCAAAGGTTAGTTAGAAGATTAATCTATTTGTCACATACTCAGCCTTGATATTGCTTATGCAATAAGTGTTGTTAGCCACTTTATGCATTCTCTTAGTGAGGATCATATATGGACTGTGATGCGGATATTACACTATCTGAAAGGAGCTCTTGATACAAGGTTGATTTTCAAGAAACAAGGACAAATTGATGTCAAGGATTATACAATTCATATTAGGCAGGCAATATTACAGATAGGCGTTCTCCGTCAGGGTATTTTACCTTTGTAGGCAGTAACCTTGTAATTACGTGGTGAAGTAAGAAACAAAACGTCGTAGTACGCTCTACAGCTAAGGTTGAGTACCGAGGAATGACTCAAGGTGTTTGTGAACGTCTAGTCATTTTATTAAATAAAAATTAGTTGAGAAGTTAATGACATTTCGTTTATAAAGTCAAAACAATAATTACCTGATGTTTTAACACATGCTGTTACGGAGAAAGTTTTTCATGTCTTACCTCGACAAATTGGATATAAGAGATATATACTCTCCAACTTGAGGGGGAGTGTTGGAGTGAGTTACGTAGTTAGGGCATATCAGTATTGGGACAGAGTCATATCGGTATGCTAGATTAAAATTGCAAGAATTTTCTGTGTATGAGCGTACCAGTATGTACCGTTAATGGGCTATACTGGTACGCATAGCGGCAGACTATATTAGGGTTAGGTTGTTTACTACTTGTATAAATACCCATTGTAACAATTTATTAATACAAGATTCTACGATTTACCTTAATTGTATATACCATGACATTTTCAGAAAATGTCAAACAATATACATCCGAAAAGTCAATTTTCTTGTAGTACAAATGTATGTAATGCAATTATGCATGGAATCTTCATATTTGAACATTTATCCTATAGAAAGAACGCAAAGATATCAACCACTCACTACAACAAAAATAAACTTTTTTGTTTCTAAAATTATGTTTTTAGTCAAAATTACATTAGTGACAAAGATTTCTTTAGAACATGTACAAGTCTTTGGTGACAAATAATGATTTTCATCGAAAAAGATTTTTGGTCACTAAAAAGTTCATGTCTCACTAAAAGTTTGGGCCATGCACGTTAAGTAAATACTCTTTAGTGACAAAACTATGTGTTTTTTCATTTTTCATTTTTTTTTTCGACAAAACAAAATGAAAAGAGATAAACGAACTTTTAAGACACGACATATCCCTAACACATCCCATGGCGAAGCACAAAACTGGGCAAGCTTGTGTGCCGCTCTGTTGGGGTCACGGCGAACAAAAGAAAAAACATCAAATAGAGGAGGACATCCTAACTATATCCGCAATAATAACTTTGTGCCATGAAGTTTCATGACCAATCTCTTGCCTGTTGTAACTTTTGTCACACATTCTATGTTTCGTGGCTGGAGAATACATTAGGTGATGAAAACCAAAAAAAAAATCACTAAAATAATTTCATTTTATGATAAAATATGTTCACAAATATTTCGCTGCTCGAACTATAGATTTTGTGACAAAAATGCACCTTTTGTGAGAATGTTAAACAATTGTGCCCCATTCATACCCCATTTTATATCTAGCTAGCCACTTGAGTGGGCCAGTTGTCACTGCATTTTTATCTTCCATCTCAAATTAATGTACCATAAGTGAAGCATATGATAAAAATAGAAATAATTTTTATTTAAACAGAAAATAGAAATACCTTGATAAAGAAACTTGATTTTGAGTGACACATACCTTTACCTAGACCTACACCCACTGGACCTTAATAACTCTTTCACGTTTTATGAATGTTAGGTTTTCTCTGGAAAGAATTAAAATATAAGAAAAGAAAAAGAAAATGATAGCTGTCATTGATCTTTTGTTATTTTGACGTGACTTGTTTTTTTCTTTTTTTAAATAAATTTTTATAAAATTTTATTGTTAGGACAATATACAACCATACGAATATATATATATATATATTAATAAGCTTTTCGTAACATCATTGTATTTTAACAATATGACTCCATTTGATAACAAGATAAAAAATAGTAAGAAAAAATAATGTTCGTTTTATAAGAAGTTGGAAAATAAGTTGAAGGATTGTGGTGAGATTAAGTCTTACTTTTAACTTCTTCCATGAAAAATTTTCTGTTGAATGATGGTGAAGAATTTTTTTTCACAAGATATAAAGGATGGATAAATGACATATATTCACACAAATGAGCATGAGATAGGAAAAACATCATTATATTCGTAAATTTATTTTCCACAGTCATTAAAATTAATTATTTTTTTATTATTTTTACGTTGCTATCAACCGGAGCATAATAAATTGTTTTGACGATAAATTTACCTTTTTATATATATATTGCAGATGTGGCCTTGACAATGTGCAAAAATCCTTGTGAGCAGTGGTCTACCTCAATCATATTTATAATTACTTTCAGCCCTTACAAATCACGATTCACGTACTCTTTATACAAAATTTCCGTGTAAACAATGGTTTAAATCTAAATGCAATCTAAAGCAACTGTACATAATAAAAATAATTTCTTTATGCCTGCTACAAAGACTTGTTAATTATGTGTATGATAAAATTAATTAATTGATAACATGGCGTTCGGCAAGCAAGTTGTACGCTTACGTAAAAGGTACTTGATCAACAAATTTTCACCTAGATTTAAACTTCTTTCATAGTTGCAATTCATCAGTTATATTTTTAATATTATATTTATTTTTTGAAATAGAGAGGAAAATCAATTATTTAAATCATGCAAAAGAACATCAGAAATAAAAGGAGGAATAGACATAACTCAACTCTCCTAACCAGACGAAGAATAAGGCTGTCCTAGCTAAACTATGAGCTACTCTATTTGCTGATCGCTTAACCCACGATAACACACAATCATCTAAACTCTAGATTAGAGTTTTACAATCATCCACGATAAGACCGAAAGAAGACAAATCTAGAATTGAGCTATTGACAGCATTAACAACAAGCTGAGCATCAGACTCAATCAAAATATTTGAGTATGAAAAATTCTTCAGCCAACTAAGCACCACCCTCAAGCCCAATACTTCAGCCATTTTTAGATTGTGATGACCCAAAATCTTCCCGTAAACTGCTGCCAAAAAATAGCCATTGGAGTCTCGAATAACCCCTCCGTAAAAATAAAAAAATATATTTTTTCAAGTCTCTCTATGAGCTTAACCCTTATTTTTAATGAGATGAGCAACTCGTCCTACCGAAAAAACCGCGGGCTTTTTGTCTACGCATTTGTCAACAATAAATAAATTTCATACTTCCTCAAAGCAGATCCAAATTACGTCCCATGTTTCCATGTAAGACATGATTCATGTAAAAAAAATTGCACAAAAAATATGGACTGCAAAGTTCATATTTGCAGTAGATGTTTTAAGCTGCAAAGTTTATATTGCAGTGAAATATGGACTGCAATATGAACTTTGGTAGAAATATGGACTGCAGAAGTTCACATTGCAGTAAAGTGGATATTGATTTTTTTTTAGTTTTTTTCAACTGCAACTATGAAAATCTTTGCATCAAAAATAACGATTGCAAAGTTCATAATTGCAGTCAAAATGTAGACTGCAAAGTTCATTATTTTATAGCAATCTCGAGGAATATGCTTTAATGCATATTAATATTTTTTAGTTTATTTTGATTTTTGAATTTAAAGGGTTGGGATAGTCATTTTACAATGGAAAAAAAAACACATGTCAGAGAGAGAAAGTAAAGTTAAATAGGCCCTTTATTTTACAGAAGTGTAAAAGTAGAATTGATTCCTTGGTTTTAGTGTGAAAATCTTTCTCTAATAAGACCTTTTTAAATTTGGAGAAAAAAAAATAGATAGGTACCAAACAGGGGCTAAATCTTTTGATTATTATATTATATATCCTGTAATTAATGCTTTTTTCGAATGTGTGAAATTTAAATGAGTGGCTATTGAATTGAAGTCGAGAGAGTTTATATATGTATGCGTTATCATTTTGTTTCCTTTGAAAATATTAGGATTTTACGTAACACGTAAAATGAAAGACTAATACTTAAACTGCAACCTAAATATATATTTTGAGAAACATATCTCTTTTAGAAAAATTATTTACTGTAGTTTAAATTACCATCCATTTCATATCTCTTTTAGAAAAATTAATTACTGTAGTTTATAAGAAATATTTTCTATCGTTTAAGTGAAAAATAAAAATAAAATTAAGACACATTTTCAAAAACAAGTTTTGACTAACCACTCTCTAAAGAAAAATTACTAAAACTAAATCGATTAATATGGATAGAATTTCAATAAATTTACTTCCGTTGACTTATGTGTAAGAGTGAAACTAGAACAACTTTTAATTTGATTCTTAAATTCAATTTTATGTCAATTGAGCTCTCAAACTATATGAATTGCGCCACCCCCAACCCATGACCCCATCGTCCAAATTAATTAGCGGTTTAACCGGAAATTGTCATATTAATTTGGTAATAATTTTCCATGTGCACAGATGCCACAACCAAGCATAATTAAGCTGGAAGTCACAAAGTTATATTTTAAGCATTGTCTTTCTTTGATTCAATCAATTTGTACAATATTATTAAACTTAAATATTAAAAAGGTTATGCTTAAATGCATTTTAATTGTGTATATTTTATAGCAATTCAATAAAATAAATAATGATAATTTTTAGTAAGATCCTTATAATTATAGGGGGCTGCTATTGACACACTCCACTTTACTCTGTAACACTTCCTTGAAAAAAAAGCCTAACTATTCTATGGACACACACCATTTTTTTTATTTTTAATTAGTAATTAAAACATTAAACACTCCCTTAAACAACTTCATCCTCATCATCATCACCACCACCACCATTGCTGCCTCTTCTTCTTCTTCTTCTTCTTCATCATCACCACCACCACCATTGCCGCCACCACCTCCATCATTGTTGCTCCTACCACCATCCAAATCATCATTCATCTCCAAAAGAAGTAGGATACTTATATTCTTGTTATTCCTTTATGTTTCCTTTCATTTATAAATCATTGGATACAAAAAAACGCAAAAAAAATAAAAAAACAGAAATAAAACACGAAGAATGTTTACTCGGTCCTTAGGAACCGAGTGTTGTACAGCTTACTCGGTCCTAAGGAACCGAGTAAAGTACAGCTTACTCGGTCCTAAGGAACCGACTTAGGCTTTGGGTTATTTTTTCAATTCCACTCGGTTCCTTAGGACCGAGTGACTAGTGCTTTACTCGGTTCCTTTCGGCCGAGTATGATTAACAATACTCGGTTCCTAAGAACCGAGTAAACCTTCATGCATGGCAGAATTTTCTTTTGATATGGTGTGTGCACCGATTAAACTTTTTTTAACCAATAATGAAAAAGTTCAGGAGAAAAAGAGTGGAACGACTAGATTGTTAAAAAAAAAGTTAGTAGACCAAGATTGAAGATGAGATTTGTAGAGTGAGTGGTGTGATTTGTTTTTTTGAATTTTAGAGAGAATGGAATGCTTAATTCCAACCAAAATTTCAAAAAAATGCTAAATGGAAATGTGTTGATTTGTGAAAGAAGAAGATTGAAGATGAAGGAGAGTGGAGTGGTAGAGAGTAAGAGTGGAGTGTTTTTTAGATTAATGTTAATTAATCTTAAAATTAAATATGGAGTGGTGGAGTGGTGGAGTGTTAGGAAGAGTGAAAATGTACCTATGAAGTGTTAGAGAGATATGGAGTGTTAGTGAGTTAAATGGTGTGTGTCAATAGTAGCCCCCTAATTATATTATAATGAATTGTCACCGTAAACAATCATAATTTTTTTAATCATTAGACACCCTCAACTAAATGGATGAATCTACCTTTTAAGATTGATTCAAAGGAATATCTTTACGTATTTTAAGTTTTTAATTTTGCCCTTTCAACTTTGAACCAAAGCAATGAATCCAACGCAACGTTTTTGTGGATTCAGTAACAAGTTCAATAATCACATTTATGTGGATCGAACTCAGAACCTCTTTATTACAAGGATACTAGCGAACTACAAGATTGTTTGATGAAATTTGATTGAGGTAATCTATTCATTACATAGATTATCCTTCATACCCTTTCAAATAAAATCATCTTTTTTTTATTAATTACAAAAAGAATTTTCTTTTGAAAATTCTACTTCTCTGTGTATATATATATATATATGACTGGAAAATTACTCTCATATATTTGTCTATTTTAAAAGGATGGACTATTATCAAAGCAATATACAATAATAAAGGCATACAGTATATATAATTTCTTAAAAACAGTACTATACTCTAGGTAAAGACATAATTGTTTAGCATTAGTGGTACCATTTTAAAAAGACAACGCTATTTACATCCAAAAAAATCAGTCTATACTCCGTGACATTAAAGTGGTTATGTTGTCTATTGGCACATCACACCTTTTTTAGATTTACTCTAATGATTAACCATTAATAACCCTAATTAATAACTCTCATCATTTATATTAATATCACAAATTAATACACCACTCCACCTACAAACCCACCACTCCAAACTAAGTCTTCATTACACAACTGAGGAATTGAATTACATACTTTGTCACTTCCATTTCCATTTCCTTAAAAAATCTCAATCTAAACAAAAAAAAATGAAGATCATTGTTAGTTATATATATTATTATAGAAGTATAGAGATCATAATGTGTAGCGAAATAAGTGTAGAGATAGAGTGAGAGAAAGAAAGTTCAAGAAAAAAATGAAACTCAAGTTCAAGAACAAATTTAAGGGGAAGTTCAAGAGAATGCTGATCTAAAAGAGGTATTATACATATCATTTTGCTGCTTGATTGCATTTTATTTCTCCTAAATTAGTGCATAGAAATGGAAAACAAAAAAATAAAAAAGATAGAACAACCGGGGTGTGTATGCAATTGTACTCAGTGCGATTCCAACAAGGTTCTATGCAAAAACACGGTTGATAATAACTAAGTACATGCATTGCTTATGTTACTCTTGAAGACAAACTCGATTGATCATAACTGAGGTTCTAAGCACACACTCGGTGAAAGACAATCGAGTTACTGATGACATACTTTTTTTTAGGCAAAAGGAAATTTAGCCATTGATAGATGAAAAATCCATAGACAAAGCGTTCTCCAACCACTTGGGAGGATCTTCCAGCCACACTACACATGTTACTACAAGACCTAGCATATTGAGCTAATATATAAGCAACACCGTTGCCCTCTCTTTTAATAAAGGAACAAAGCAACCTATTACAAGAGCTACTAATCTTTACCAATGTCTGCCACCACCAAACCTGCAGAACATAAGCCATATTCATTGCACCTGATTGCACCAATCACCCCTAAATTGTCTCCTTCCAGCATTATATCTCGAAAACCAGTGTCCAGAGCAAATTGAAGTGCCTCTCAAGCAATAATCAGCTCTGCAACTTTAACACTGGTAGCCCTTGCCCCTAATTTGTTCATGCATGCATAGAAGTCACATTGTGGAATTCCAAACAATAGCTCCAATGCCCACATCTTTTTGTGTTTCTAACCATGAAGCATCAAAATTTACCTTATAAAAAGTCTGTGGGTGGCGCCTCTCATTTAATTGAGGACTGAAATAGGTTCATCCTCAGTACCGCATTAGCTTATTTAAATTCCACAAGCAGTGTCTCAGCTTTACTAAAAAGCCCACCTGCATCCCACATTAAGGATTCATGAGCTACTCCTATTGTTTTGAAACCACAAAAGCCAAGCCACTGTAATTACCATCTCAAAATGCTCCTTACAACTCGTCCACACTTCTTGTAGCCAGATCCATGCATCAGTCATATCCCACACTCGGTTTGCACTCAATAAGCTAAACACGAGCCACACTAGTTTAACGACATTACAATCCCTTAAAGCATGCATTATTGTTTCAACAACGACATGACAAATCCGAAGAGACTCCCACGTGTCATTTTATCAAATTCAAAAAAATAAGGTAATGAACCCGTCCACACCCACCATGCAAAGTGTTCAATCTTATTAGGGACTGCCAATCTCTAAACATTGCGAACCCAACAATCATGAGAAGAAAGAATTGAATTATATTATTGTAAAATGCTTACTTGGTTTAGTTTAGTTGGTATTAAAAAATAAGTTTTCATTGGAAATATGGAACACATTGTTAAATGCTTAACTGGTAATTCCTAATAAAGAACAAACCATCAGAGTGTGTATATGCAATCAAGCTCGATTTTATTCCACTGAGATTATATACATGTAATGGATGTCATACAACCGAGGTACGCATAACTTACTTGTTCGCTTATAACCGAGCAGATTCATTAGCACTAACTTACTCGATATATTCAGGATATATGCTCACTTGACTCTTTAATTTGGAAAGATTCATTTCTGTAAGAAATTGACTACACTAATATTCTAGGAGAGGTTACTCCTAAACCTATTGGTGCTTACCAATATACGGAGCATATCATCAAGGAAGAGCCTATGAACGTATAGCCACTGAGTTAAAAAATTTGTTTTGACCTCAATGCCGAATTATGAGGTAATGATTGTAGGAGGGGCAATAAATGAAAGAGATATAAACATTGAAAGAGAGCCTCCTAATGGTAATTGTGGATCCTAATATATTCAGCTTAGTTTTTCAACAAACCACCCTAATATGTATCCTAGTAATGATGAATTTCATAAAGCACAAATCGATAGCGTGACTAGCATGTTTACAATGGATGAAATAAGTACATATAACTTTGAATGAATTAGTTATTATCGTAAGAGATTTTAATATCTAATTGTGCGGTAGTGTTTATTTTATAGGTTTTTTCTTCTAAGTATACTTTAATTGATTAGTGTCAAAGTAAAACTAAAGAAATCCAAACTGTCATTGTTACCGTGAAGTTTAACAAGGGTGTAAGAAAAGGAAACCAATGTTATATTTAATTATGAAAGAAGTGGCGTATATTGTGACAACCGTAATAAAAAAAGTTAGGAAGAAGAGAAACATTATCCACAAGAAAGTGTAATTGTCAATTTTCAATACGTAGTGTCTATATTAGTGAGAATCAATGAAATGTGCAAGTGGATTGCGGATTTTATAATCATGACTTAACGAATAGTTTAATTGGCCATCCGTATGTGGGAGATTGAGCAAAGAGACAAAGAAGTTCATTTTGGAACTATCCATTTCTGGGGTAAAACGAAAAAACATTATTTATGGACTCAAGTGGTGTCATGAAAATAATGCTTCGACAATGAAAACAATTTACAATGCTAAGGCCAAAAGGAAAATACATAATATGGAGGGGAGGAGTAGGATGCAATAATTATTGAAGGTTCTAGTGCCTAAACATTATGTGTATTGGAGTAGATCTGGTGAAACAACAACTGAGGTATTAAACCACTTTTGCGTAAATAAGTATAAAATGCCTTTATTTTTAATGGTTGAGATTAAATCGACCACAAAGGGCCGACATGATATTAATAAATCTCTTTCATTTCCTTTTCATTTTTCCCCTTTAATTAGAAATAGAAATAGACACCGGAGGCCTATAACTTTGATAAGTACATATATATGTTAATTTGTGTCTTCTTATTTTTCAGAAATAAATTGGTGATGAAGTTCCTATGTAATGCCCATACAGAATAAATGTCCTTTAATTAAAGATAGATTCCCATTGGAAGTTCCAATCAAAATATAAATAATCAATATCAAATAGTAATGGGTGTTTAAGTGTGAGCCAATAGTGAATAACCTTTTTTTCCTTCTAGGTCCATCAATAATTCTTAGAAGAGATAATTTTAATTTTAAAAACATATTGGTATGTCACTTATACATTAGATAGTAGTAAATTTTGAATAATTCTTTTTAAAGACTATTTTTTCCGTCATAAGAAAAATACGAGATCAAAAACCCTAGATTTATTATATTCATATAAATCGTAAATTTAATGTACTATATCAATAACATATGTTTGTGGCTTGTTTAATGTATGATGGAATGGGGAAATATGAAGGCATTCATGAAAAATATGAGATAGTCAAAAAGTAAATGCATAAGAAAGATAAATAAGAGGAAATAGAAAATTATGGGAAATGTGGAAATAAAGGGAAAAAGAATAAATGAAGTAAGAGGAAAGAAAGAGATGTGAAGATAAATTAATGAGGTATTGGTGAATATTCTTGGGTTATAATTATATTTACTAGAAGTGCAGATGTCTAGTTACCATCCTTAACTATTGTCCTTATCTCGTTTGATGAAATAATCACCAACCGAGTCTGATTGCTATCATTTTATAACCATTGTCCTCATTTCTTTTGATGCTTTAATTATCTTAACGTATTATCATTTGATACTTTAATTATATGTATGTACTATGATCTTAGGTTCAGAATTTGTATGTAAGATTGGCTGATCTTCAAAAATCAATCCATGTAATTGCTCTCACATTCCAAATGATATGTAATCGGTAAAAAGTGTTGTATTTAGTTAAGGATGTGATTATACCAATTTTTTTTGCTGGTGACAGGTTAATATACCACCTTGTATGCTTAGACTGTTTTTTCCCGGCTTAACTTTAATGGTTGAATCATTGGCGTTGTCGGGATTATTTGCACTTGGCTGAACTGTCTAAACACGCAATCGGGATAATAAGGCTCGACTACGTTAAAGCAAATGGCGTTGTAGGGATTTCCACTAGCATATCCGTGGTTGCATCTCAGTACATTCCATATCAAGAACCTCGCGTACACGATCAAGAAAGTGTTTGCAAATCCTTCCATGTAGGGATGGCAAAAATATCCGCGGGTTCGGGTACCCGCGGGTATCCAACCCGATGGGGGCGGGTATGGGGACAAATAATCGGGGGCGGGTTCGGGTCGGAGATTTTAAAAAATAGTCGGGTTCGGGTCAGGTTCGGGTATAGGAGTCTCCAGCCCGTACTCGCCCCAATATACTTAATTTTGTGATTTTTTTTACTTTATGCTTGTATATATGTGTGTATATATGTAGATAAAATATATATGTATATAAATTTCATTGTTCATTGTGTCTATATATAATTTTATTTATATATGTATATATATTTATATAATGTTATATTATTTTTAACTTCACTTTTCTTTTTATTTTTATTTTTTTTTAAAAAAAATATTGTTGGGGATTCCCCGCGGGGACCCGATACCCGACGGGGACGGGGATGGGGATTACCCGATTCGGGGAATCGGGGATGGGGATGGTTTTTGGTTGCGGGGATGGGGATGGAATTTATAAACCCGACCCGAACCCGACCCGAACCCGACCCGTTGCCATCCTTACTTCCATGCATTAATTGTTTAAAGTTCATCAACACAATTATAAATACCAATAATAAAAATAATAGACAGTGTCAAGACAACTAACGTAGCATAACTAGAATCAAGCATCCAGAAATCAATCTCCACCCTAGATCTAGATGCCTTCCCCAATTGACGATACAAGTATGCAAGTATCGCCATTCTCCATCATTTTTAACCAACCTTGGACAAATATCTCAACTAACCCAAATAGTTTATTGAAACCTTGTTTTTTGTCCCATTGAGGGAAAACAACACACCCTTGCAAGAACAATATATAACCCCATGTACATATATCAATTCTTCAGGATTTAATTCATCGATAGCCTACCCATGCACATTTTCTTTAACCATTGTAGCCTGATTATATACGTGTCTTTGGTTTCCTCAATTATATCGGCCCCACTAACACCTAACAACTGTGACACCATTTTTGTCGCTATCTATGGCTTAATTTCTTTTTCCCCTTGCAAGGAATTAAAAATGTCCTTCTCCACAGGGATACCTAGTATTTGTCTTACATCATCCTAGGTAATTGTCATCTCACCAAAAAGTTGACTGAATATGTTTGTTTCTCATTGCCATTACTCAACAAAGGCTTAGATGGCCACGTAATCAATGTAGCAAAAATTGTTATCTATCTATCAAATGTGTTAATCCACTCGCTTTGACACGACTTTATACCCCCTCAACCTCTTTGGACAAGTCCTATTAGTGCATATTTGGCCAATGGCATAGCATATTCAATTTTATATTTTCATTACACAATAATTAATGATATCAGTCACACAAATATTAGTAACAAATAGAGAGAATGTAGCAACCCAAAATTAGCAACAAATTGCATATGTGGATAATATTTGATCTCTTTTAAGGAATATAAGGATAAAATACCTCTTCTTAATTCTATATTGCATATGCTATATGATCTTTCAAAAATGTAAGCACAATTTTGTCAATCGACCCTCTATCATTGATCTTCTTTAGGGGCGTGCTACATACCGCAAGTAGAACCCTCATCACCGAAACTAAGGCCTTCAATGTTTATAGGATTCTTTTGAGCCACTATCTCGGAATTCTCTTTAGTTTGGGGATCATTTTAAAAGGAAGGGGGACCAATTTCAGATGATTATGGTATTCGCAGCTTCCTTCTTTTTCCATACTGCTTTAAAGTAGTAATAACATGTTTCTTTAATTTTTTGCCTCTCGAACACTGTCATCGAACTGTCCCTATTCATGCCTAAATTTTTTTTTGTTAAGTACTCCCAAAGAACCAAAAGTTTAGTTATATACAAAATAGGTGCGCAATCAAAATAGAGTACTAATCGGAAAAATAAACTACCTAACAACTTAACATATTTACTGAGAAAACACTATGTACATTAAAATGAAGAGGGTAAATGTTGCACTTGCAACTTGTAGACTAAATTTTGGATCTCTACGCTCAATGAGGTTCTATACTTTTGGAACACGCCCAATAATTCAAACTACGCACACATGACTGGTGATTTTTTTTTTCAATATCTCCAAGTGTCTCGTTGAGTAATTAAGCATAAAGCCAAAAATGATAGCGAATCCAATTCATAGGCTGTTTTAGAATGCGCAACTAATTGACTTATCCCCTTGTCAACTTTTCAAAAAAATAGTAGTGTTCAATATATTCCCATAACTAAAATCCCTAAATCCGTCCCTAGGATGGATGTTTCCAAGAGCAATACTCGGTGGAAGACAATCGGATGAATGATGGATTGGAAAAAAATATATACATACTCGGTGAAACACACCTAAATATGTTGGCCTTGCTCGGTGGAATATATTAGCGTGGCGTGGACAATATTCGGTTGGAAAATCGAGTGAAAGATGGGAAAATAATGTATTGCTCATACTCGGTTCTATTCAACTGAGCACAATTTCATACCTAAGTCATCCATGGCAACTTCAAACACAACAAAATACTCAGATTTTAAGCAAATGAAATTCTATTACAAACTTAATTGGGGATTTGGAACTATTATATACAAATTTAAGGTTCTACTGTTATAAATTAATTCAAAATTAATTCCTAATTATGGTTAGCATTTAAAATTAATTTATTGCTCCAATAGATCTCTTAATTTTAGTAGCAAAGTATCCCATCCCATGATATTTGCCCCATTATTGTGGCTTCAATCATGTAGACGGATGGAACTTTGATGGAAAGTTTCAGCCATATATCTCAATGGTTTTGGTCCCCAAGCTCATAGCATTCAAAAAGTTTTTTTAACTAAAAACTAAATACACCATCAAAGAGAGCTAATAAGGGCTTGGAAGACCTCAAACCCACCATTACAACCTACCAACTATAGGCTTGGAAAACAGTGCATCAACATTAATAGCGGGAGGTACAATCTAGGCTTATTTTCCGCATTACAATCTTTCAATTTATTCCATGTTGGATTGTATTTTATTATAACATTTGGTATCAGAGTGAGGTTTTGCCTCTGCCTTGATTGTATTAATTCATGTGCACCACATAATCTATGGATTTCATGCGAACATTTTCGTACCCAAAAACAGTATTTCGACGAAACTTTACTCTGTTTTTGAATCTTTAAAAGAGTATTTGATTTATAAACATACTATAGATTTCTTAATTTTGTTTTTCCGAGCATTTTGATCATAGAACATGATTATTTTGGATTTGTGATTTAATCAATCCATGCTCTGTTTTTCATTAAACTCAGTATTTCAGAAAATTTGATTTTTTTCTTTTTAAGCCGACTGGAGGTAGCAGATGATGTTTTAATATAGGAAGTACTATCTTTTGAACCTTTGTTGCCTCATTAATCACTTCACGTGCATCTGTCAGTGGGTCTGTGAATAGTAAGGGACTTATTTATTTTGGTGAATCCATTTGACCTCCTTTTAATATTAAAATTTTGTATGTTTAAAATTTTTGACAACCTTCTGTTATCAAATTATATTATTATATGCATATAAAATTTATTTATTAATTTATATGTTATTTAAATATATATATATATATATATATATTAAAATTATGGAGAACTGTTTTATATATATATTTTAACCGACTCTCCGAAAGTTGAAGACGGCACATTTATATATCTTGGTGTAATTCATATTTAAGGCATCTAATTTATATTACGTGTTGTTCATGGATCATGTAATTGGTGGGCCATATGTACATTTGACCAAAATTGTCTAACTTCCCTTTAATTTTGGATTTTACTGTTTTTTGTAAAGTTTGGCAAATTCTCAGAATCTTGCAATATTTTATAAAGTTTCAATTTTGTTTAATTCTTGTACTGTTGCAATTACATTTTTTGATACAGTGCAATTTGATTGTATTAATTTATTGCATGCGTTATTTCATATAAACTGATTTTTGTTGGTATATTTAAATTAAGTTGTTGCACGATCCATCTATATTTATTTTAATTTAATATTCGTAATTTGTTCTTTTTTATTAATGATTTAAAAATGAATAAATTTGAATTTTTTAAATGTCTATTGAACCGTATAATTTTAAATAATTAGGGAATAGCCACAGCATCCTTAACTACTTAAAATCATACATAAATTTGTTTAGGTTCTCATTATGGACATTAATTGTAATTAGTTATATAAAATAATAAATTTACTCCACAAGGATTTTATTATCTTCGTATAATTAATTAGGATAAGATATTGGAATTGGTTTTTTTTTCCTAATTTACCCACAAAGATTAGGAGAGATCAATTTGATAGTTTTATCATAAAGTTCAAGATAGAAAAATATCAAACCTTGAGAAAACTTTGTAATAAGTTTGATAAATCTATCGTAAAGTATAGGTAAATTTTATTTATTTAAAAATTTAGCCCACAGGCAATTTTTAATGATAGTGGATTCAACTTTAAGCATGATTTACATTGGTAAAACATGATTTCGTATGATTACCCTTAAAATTTAGATTTAATACACATAAGCATGTGGTTTGGTTTTGCAGTCATTCAATCTACAGGCATGTCGGATATCAAGTGTGATATTCTCGAGCTAACTTGTGACAATTTCAAAGTCTGGAAGGAAAGAATTTTGTTGCATCTGGGATGGATGGATATTGACTATGCCATTTGGAAGGAAGAACCACCAACGCCCACTCCAGAAAGCGATGCAGCCACAATTTCTCTTTATGAGCGTTGGGAGCGATCTAATCGCCTCAGTTACATGTTCATAAAGACTAAAATTAACGCTGTTATTCGTGGTTCTGTCGATCAATGTGAAAAGGTCAAAGATCTAATGAAGGCGATAGATGAGTAGTTCGTGACTTCTGAAAAGGCACTAGCCAACACATTGATCAAGAAATTTTCATCACTGAGACGTTGCGGCTCAATTAAAGAAATTCGAGGTTACGATGTCCGACCCTCTCCTGGTTCACTATGTTCTGAACACTCTACCACCACAATATGGGCCTTTTAAGATCTCCTACAACACACATAAGGATAAGTGGTCAATCAATGAACTCATGACCATGTGTGTTCAAGAGGAGAACCGGCTACTGATAGAACAAAGTGAGGGTGTTCATATGGCGGTTCAAGGAAAGAATAAAGCTCTATCTAAAAAGGATAAGGTAAAAGGTAAAATACCTCCCCAGGCTGACATAAAGAATGATCCAAAGTGTTTCTTCTGTAAAAAGAAGGGGCACGCAAAAAAGGAATGTGCCAAATTCCATAAATGGATGGAGAAGAAAGGTAATATAATCTCTATGGTTTGTTATGAATCTAATATGATTGATGTTAATTTTAACATATGGTGGATTGATTCTGGTTCAACAATCCATATTTCAAACTCTTTGCAGGATATGCAAAACCTGCGGAAGCCAATGGGAAGTGAGCATGATACCTATTTAGGAAATAAGATGCGATCACATGTGGAGGCTATAAGAACATGTTATTTGACTTTAAATAATGGTTTTGTTTTAGAATTACAAAAGGCCTTTTATGTTCCAAGTTTATCTAGAAACTTGATTTCAGTTTCAAGACTAGTACCTTTTGGCTATTCCTTTCATTTTTCAGAAACATCTTTTAAATTATTAAATAAATCTAAATGTGTTGGGAATGGTATTATGTCTGATGGTCTTTATTGCATTAATTTACAAAAAAATGTCACTCATAATTCTATGCATGTTCAAACTGGCACTAAGAGATGTGTTATTAATGAGGATTCCTTTACGTTGTGGCACCGGAGATTAGGTCATATCTCCATGGATAGAATTAAAAGGTTGGTAAATGATGGGGTACTCAATATTCTGAATTTTACTGATTTTGAAACTTATGTGGATTGCATTAAAGGAAAGCATACCAACAAGTCAAAGAAAGGTGCCAAAAGGAGTTCAGACATATTAGAAATAATTCATACTGATATTTGTAGTCCAGACATGGATTCACAAGGTCAAAAATACTTCATCTCCTTTATAGATGATTACTCACGCTACATGTATATCTACTTACTTCATAACAAAAATGAAGCTTTAGATGTTTTTAAGACATATAAAGTTAAAGTTGAAAACCAAAGTGGAAAACAAATTTAAATCGTAAGATCAGATAGGGGTGGAGAATATTATGGCAGATACACAGAAGATGGACAAGCACCTGGACCATTTGCAAAGTTTTTTCAAGAGCATGGGATTATTGCCCAATACACCATGCCTGGTTCTCCGAACCAGAATGGTGTAGCAGAAAGAAGAAACCGAACATTATTGGACATGGTAAGGAGTATGCTTAGCAGGTCCAAACTTCCTAGGTCTTTGTGGACTGAAGCACTGAAGACGGCAGTGTATATATTAAATCGAGTTCCAACCAAGGCTGTCTCAAAGACACCATTTGAATTATGGAAAGGTTGGAAACCGAGTTTGCGACATATGCGTGTTTGGGGATGCCCGTTTGAAGTGAGAATTTATAACCCACAAGAAAAGAAGTTAGACCCAAGGAACATTAGTGGGCATTTCATTGGGTATGCTAAAAGGTCCAAGGGTTATAGATTTTACTGTCCATCTCATAGCACTAGAATCGTGGAATCAAAAAATGCAAAGTTTCTTGATTATGACTTGGTTAGTGGGAGCGATCAGTCCAGGAACATAGTTTTTGAGAAAGATCATTCAGATTTTCAACCTTCCATATCAAGTGATAGATTGGTTATTATTCATAGCACCCCTCAAGTGCAAGCAGATGTCGAACAACCAATCATCGAAATTCCACAAGTCACTGACGCTCTTCCAGTAGATTAAGATGTTCAAGAGTTATCCGAAACTATTGAACACCCAGTTGAATCACCTGCTCCTCAAGAGCCTGTTGGTCCAACCTTAAGAAGATCTACTAGAAAATCAAAATCTGCAATTTCTAGTGATTATATTGTGTATTTACAAAAGTCTAACTATAATATTGGAGCCAAAAATGATCCAGAAATATTTTCACAAGCCATGAGTTGTAGAGAATCAGAATTGTGATACAATGCCATTAATGAAGAAATGAATTCCATAGAGAGCAATGGGGTCTGGGATCTTGTTAAGTTGCCTAATGGGGCGAAGGCCATTGGGTGTAAATAGATCTTTAAAACAAAGAAAGATTCATTAGGTAACATTGAAAGACATAAAAGCAAGACTCGTTGCTAAGGGATTCACGCAAAAGGAAGGAATTGATTACACAGAGACCTTTTCTCTCGTGTCTAAGAAAGATTCTCTTCGAGTGGTTTTGGCATTAGTTGCTCATTTCAATTTAGAATTACAACAAATGGATGTGAAAACTGCATTCCTGAATGGTGATCTAGAGGAAGAGGTATACATGAAACAATCAGAAGGATTTTCCTCTAGTGATGGTGAGCACTTGGTATGCAAGCTAAAGAAATCCATATACGGATTAAAACAAGCCTCTCGTCAATGGTATTTAAAATTTCACGACGTCATCTCTTCCTTTGGATTTGAAGAAAATGTCATAGATCAATGTGTATACCAGAAGGTCAATGGGAGTATGATATGTTTCCTTATTTTGTACGTGGATGACATTTTACTTGCAACCAACGACAATGGGTTACTACATCAGGTGAAACAATTTCTCTCTAAAAATTTTGAGATGAAAGATATGGGCGAGGCATCTTATGTCATTGGTATCAAGATCCATCGAGATATATTTCGAGATATCTTGGGCCTATCTCAAGAAGCCTACATCAATAAGGTTTTAGAGAGATTTCGAATGCAAAATTGTTCACCAAGTGTTGCTCATATTGTTAAGGGTGATAAATTCAATTTGAATCAATGCCCGAAGAATGATCTGGAGAGGGAAGAAATGAAGAACATTCCATATGCTTCTGCAGTTTGAAGCCTAATGTATGCCCAGGTTTGCACTAGACCTGACATTGTATTTGTTGTAGGAATGTTGGGACGATATCAAAGTAACCTAGGATTAGACCACTGGAAAGCTGCAAAGAAAGTGATGAGGTACCTCCAAGGTACCAAGGACTACATGCTTATGTTTAAACGAACTGACAACCTTGAGGTAGTTGGTTACTCAGATTCAGACTTTACTAGTTGTATTGATTCACGTAAATCAACATCTGGTTACGTATTCATATTTGTCGGTGGAGCTGTTTCATGGAGGAATGCCAAACAGTCCTTGACTGCTACTTCCACTATGGAGGCCGAGTTTATTTCCTGTTTTGAGGCTACATCACATGGTGTATGGTTAAAGAGTTTCATTTCTAGCCTTAGAGTTGTGGATTCCATTTCTAGGCCATTGAGGATTTTTTGCGACAATTCAGCTGCTGTATTTATGGCTAAGAACAATAAAAGTGGTAGTCGAAGCAAGCATATCGACATCAAATACTTAGCCATAAAAGAACGTGTTAAAGAAGAGAAAGTGGTTATTGAGCACGTGAACACTGAATTGATGATAACTGGTCCTTTAACTAAAGGCATGCCACCACAGAAATTTAAGAATCATGTAGTGAATATGGGACTTGGTTCCATCATGTAATTTGCTTTTATTTTTATAAATTTATCAACGAAGCTCTTGCTACGATATTTTCTCATATTCATGCGCATCTTAATTTTATTTGAGAAAGTATATCTTCATCGGACTATGAATGGACATATGGTTTATTCATTAAGTTGCATTGCCACATAAAGTATAACGTTAAGCAATAGATGCATCGTGATACATGAAAGATAATACTTGTCTTAAAAGGACTTATCGTCATGATTCGTGTATTTATTACTTAAAAGAATAAAATAAAATATCAATAGGTTTTTTAATGGGACTATAAGTTTAAATGCCAACCAAGTGGGAGAATGTTATAAATTAATTCAAAATTAATTCCTAATTATAGTTAACATTTAAAATTAATTTATTGCTCCAATAGATCTCTTAATTTTAGGAGCAAAATATCCCATCAAATTTGGGGTTCCAAAGGAACCAATCAAACAAACACACTTGCGTGGAACTAGAGTAAAAGATCCGTGTTTAAGTGGCATTTGTTTGTGCGGAGGAAAATGGAAGCATAGAGGGAAAAGAAAAGGGAAAAAAGAAGAGGGAACGTAGGTGTTGCTCTTGCTTGGTTGTTTGACTGGTAGAGGGGCGAGTGTGTGTTTTTTTTTGAATTGTAGAGAGAGTAAGGGTAAATAATAATAATAATAATAATAATAATAATAATAATCTTATTACTTAATATTAATTAATATTGATTAACTTAAAATTAGATATAGGAGTAATCGGTGGAAGTGATAATAAAAGAAAAATAATATTTACAGTATGTTAAAGAGAATTCAATAAAAACAAATAACGCTGTCCTATTAAAATATTATAAACTGATAATAGAATAATATAAAAAAGGCACCAATTAGAAAAGGAGGCAGGCGACACCAACCCTTTCGTCATCTTACTTTTAGAAAGAAAAAAAGGTTCATCAGCTTCCACTATTGACCAAGTGGATTAATCAAATCATCTTTGCATCCAAAAGAAAATATCATCGTATCATATGTGGATAATATATGTCAGCTAGTTTTTATTATTACATAAGGAACAAAATAAAAATAAAAATATTAACTATGTTGAAAACATAAATTTTATCAAATTAATGTACAATTGTAATAACATATGCTTGAATTTTCAGTATAACTTTCTACACAAATCAATATTAGTTTTTGGCAATTCAAGTGTTGCAAAAAGGAAAAAAATAAAAATAATCTGATGTCACAATATATTTGAACAAATCATCTCTAATGTTTTATTTTCCCATACATAATGCAAATATCATCTATTAGGTCCCAATTATATAATAGAAAAATAGTAATAGAAACGTGAGATTCAAATGCATTTGCAATAATTAAGCTTATGATCAGCTCTGTCTGAATCACCTAGAATTTGTAATTGATGATATTAGTTCTCTTATTTCCGTAATGAATTTTTAACCTGGTCTCTCTTGATTTAGTGTAATAATTTTGTTAATTACCTTTTAATTGCCTTCAAAGTAAAAAAATTCCTATTATTTATATTGAAAGATTTTTTCTAATTAGCCAATTAATTATATATTGTCTCACTCTCTTTAAGTCAAATTTGTGTTCTCTGATCTTCCTCTCTTAACGTTATCATCAATCGTACCTCATCATTGACTCTCACACTGCCAAACTTCAACCTATAACTATCATGTGCTCCAAAAATCCAAAGCATCATTCCAAAAATAAGGCAAATAGTTGTTGGCCATATTTTATTAGAGAATAATTTAGCTACCCATGTTACCCACAAAAATATATGATAATTAATGATTAAAAAAATAAAAAGAATACTCCAATAATATCCACAGTGAAAAAAGTTGCACTATATAAGTGAGCGTACTTGCCTCACATTTCTCACAAACCAATAAGAGCCAATGGCAACTCTTAGTAACAAAACCATTTTCATTCTATTGTCTCTCTTAGCCATTTCTTCTCTTGTTTGTGCTAGAAAACCCTTCAAAGAAAGCCAACCATGTAAAAGAATTAAGTTATATTACCATGATGTTCTCTTCAATGGCACAAATGTGGCCAATGCCACCTCAGCAAAATCAGCAAATGCCACAAAACTTGGTGACTTCAAATTTGGCATGCTTGTGGTATTTGATGATCCGATGACAAAAGACCAGCATCTCCTCTCCCCTCCGGTTGCTCGCGCTCAAGGGTTTTATTTCTATGACATGAAGACGACGTATAATGCTTGGTTTGCTTACACACTCTTGTTCAATTCTACCGAGTATAAAGGAACTCTGAATATTATGGGCGCTGATATGATGGATCAAGAGACCAGGGATCTTTCTGTGGTCGGTGGAACAGGGGATTTCTTTATGGCGAGAGGGATTGCAACGTGGAGGACTGATACTTTCCAAGGTGCTGATTATTTCCGGGTTCAAATGGACATTAAGTTGTACGAGTGCTATTAAAATGATAGTTAAGTGTTATTGAGTTAATTATAGTTTGGGGTTTTACAAGTATGGTCATGTAATAAGTTTTTTTACTATCTTTTTTTTTTCCCTTTTTTTGGTTTCGAAATGTTGGATTGTTCCAAATAACTTTGTATAACGTACCAATAATATTGATAATGTTTCATGATATGAGATTTTCTTCCAAGGTTTTTGTGGTTATATTCCAAGTTACAACTTTATATATTTAAACTAAAATATTAATTTGCCCAGAAACCATGTCCTAGACGAAAGCATAGTAAGGAGGTCTAATATGACATTCAAATTCTCGGAAAACGTGGTGTCAAAAATTAAGAAACATATTCGAAAACAACTTTTGATTTTTGACTACTTTCTATCATAAAATTGGTAAATTAAACTGATTAATTTGGATAGAATTTCAATAAATTTACTTCAACAAATCAACAACTCACTAAAATCCTCTACAAGTGTGTCGGTGAAATTTTACAAATACTTTTTTTGAATATGTTTAAATTACATTTTTATTTTCTATTTTTTGTGGTGAATATAACTGTGGAATAATGAAAAAGGGAATATGCATGAAAGATGCACTGTACATTGTGTATAGATAACAAAATGAATTGTGCACCAATGACATTTTCCCCCCAAATTAACAGTGAATCCAGAAATTATGATATTAATTTGGAAATAATTTACTAAGAATAATTAAGTTTGAAGCTCACAAAGTTCTTTGAACATTGTCTTACTTTAATTCAGTTTGTACATTATTAATTAAACTTATATATAATTAAAGGTTATGCTTATTTTGTCAATCAGTTGTTAGAATCAAGGATTCATTGCATTTTAACTATGCACATATTATGGACCTCCCCCATTCAGTTGATTTTTTCCGAACAAAGTGGAGGATTCACTGCATTTTAACTATGTACATATTTTTTGTCTTCAAAAAAAATAATGTACATATTATAGCAATTCAATATAATAAATAATGATAATTTTTAGTAAGATCATAAGCAATCATGATTCTTTTAATGGTTAAACACCCTCAACTAAATGGATGATTTTCCAAATAAATTCAAATTTAAATTTTATGATACTTGAGTTTTATTGATATTATTTTTTGATTTAAAGTGTCGTCAAATTCTCACCTAAGCCTATAAATAGAGGGCTTCTCTACACAATTTTTATACACATACATCTCTTACAATCTTCTCCATTTTCTATATATGTTGTTTGGTGCCCTATGTATTAAATAGTTTCTACATTCTATTTTGAATTGAGTAACTTGATTACAATTGGTTATTGTCTTCTTTTTGACGTGTCAATAACAGACAATGAGTGCGAACTTTTGGGTTGTATTTTAAAGTCTCTGTAAACCTCCTACACGTATATATAGAGATGCTACAAAGGTTTGTCATCTTAACGTGCGTCTCCCTTTACATTCTGGTCAATCTTTTACCCTTGTCTACTTTTAATTTTGTTTATTAATAATAAATATCTATCTTTGTGCTTTACTATGTACTCAAAAGTTAAAAAATTGCCATAAAAATCCCATCTTCCTTAACAAAACGTATCTTATACATATGATTTAATAGATTAATATTTCTCAAAAACTAATAAATTCAGAGAATCTTCTGACTCAAAGGCGATAAGGATGTGGATTCGAAATTCTCCACATTATGGACAGTCCCTGCTCCTCTAAAAATCACCTTAGGGGTAAAGTTATAAAATTTTAACAGATCATTCTGAATTGAACAATTCAGTTTTCAACCATCCTCAAAAGATTTTGAGTAAACAATCTAAATTGACACAAAAATTTGAAGCCAGTACCAGTTTGGCCATTAAATATTAAAATGAACTAATTCGGCAATCAAATTTTAGAGCAAGTTTTATTATGCCCACTCCATCCAATTTGGTTGTCAAATTGAACGGAGTAAAGTCATGTGCGAGGCAAGTGATTTCATTGAAAGATTTATTTATTTTTATGTCAAAATACAACAAAAAAGAGTGTTTGTTGGGTTCTATACAAAATATACATAATGCGTGTGCACTACTGATAAATTTATGTTAAAATAAATAATAAGGGAGTTCAAATCTTGATATTAAAATACTTTTTTTAACATTAGTAGCAATTGGGGTAAAATAGAAAAATCACCAAAAATTGGTGTCATAACCGAATCTATATACCCCTGGCTTTGTTGCAGGGGAAAGTGTTTTTGTCATATTTTGGCCAAAAAACAAAAAATGACCTTAATTGATGTCACATATCTTGCTTGTGGCTTTAGTCCATTTAATTTAATAGCTAAATTAGATGGAGTGAAAACATTAAAGCGTGTTTCAAAATTTGATGGTCCAAGATTGGTTTAAAATGTTTGATCGCAAAAATGATATTGATACAAAATCCTAGTTACTATTTAAACTGTTTATCAAATGAAATATATCCCTGTGACGAATACGCTATTAAATATAAGAGCTAATTTGACAATTCAATTTAAAAAAATTTAAATATTATACATTTTTTCTGTGGCATAAACAATAGAAAAATGAAAAAGGTAACAGAATAAAAAAAAATGATTCTATCCACCAACCGCACCAATAAACACAGAGAAAAAGGAAAAAAAAATGCATGGTTGAGGTTGATCCTCACTGGATCCCATTAATCTAAATTTATTAATCACTTTAAAGAAAATAATCAGTGTATTAATCACACAATATAGATTAAAACCAATGTTTTTTAAACGTGTAAATTAAATTCAGAATATTAATTTGACATAGAAGAGTATTTAATTGTGTTTTGTAATTTATGGATCTTTGATACACAATCTTAATGTTAACGCACATTAAATAATATTATTATAAACACGAAGGTATCAAGAACGGTTTTAACACCATTATTTTGAATTTCCTTTACTACCGGCATCGCACTCCATAAATCAAAAGGGTAATATTGTAAATCAATCCAAAATATAGACCCACGTCCAAACTTTACATGCCATGGAAGGTGTCTATTAACTTAATATAATCTCAATTATAAAGAGTTGTTTTATTACTTTCTTCTTCCGTATCAAGTTAAGAGTCTTATTTTAATTTTTATAGTTTTTTAAAAAAAAAAACACTAACAAATTTAAACTTAATTAATCAATGATTTATTTAATTTTTATTCTAAAGTTTTGTTATTTTGATTTGTTTTAAAACGAAAATGAGACTCTTTAAAATAGAGAAAACTCTTCAATTAGGCAGTGTTATATTATGATTTCATTTAGTCAATTTTAAACTAGTATAATTTATTTTTCACCTATAATTATATCTGGAAATTTTATCACTGATCTCCATTTCGATCATGTTACAGAAATTTGGAACTTAATTATATTATTAGTGGTTAATATGGTGACCTACCATACATAGCTAACAAAATTATGTCATTATCATTCATTTGGACCGCCACTATAAGTCAAAATTCACCAACCCCCCACCAATCTCTTATTTGAATTGAATAGAAAGAAAAAATTAATGAAGACAAAAGAAGATTAATTAAGGGACCACATATATATATCGGGACCATTAATTGATATAATTAATTGTAAGTCAATGTAAGAATATGCTTTTTTCAGTCAATTATATAGCACATTAGCACATGCATGCTTGAAATTTTGTGCTGTTCAACTCTCAAGTCAGTCACTCCAATGTCTCGATTTAAAATCTAGTGGGGCAAATTTCTCATATTATTTTATAATTATTCAAAATGTCTCGATTTAAAATCTAATTAAATATTACAGGTTGCCCCCACCTTCTACCAATTGTTCAAATCAAAGGAATCGTATATATTTCACTGCCTCCTCTCCTGTAATTAAACAACAATCTATGAGAAAAATAAAAATTTGTAGTACAATTTAATAATTATTCTTTTTTTTTGGTTCCCCACGGGGTATCCAGGCTTCGTGGCTGCCGCTGGCCAAGCATTATTTTGATAACGCCGCGGTTCGACCTTGGGAGCTCCAGGTCGACCCAAGGTTGTCCCAGTAGCAGCCTTATACCACTGGACCAAGAGGCTTGGTTACAATTTAATAATTATTCGAAACAACATTCCATTGCTAGTTCGGATCGAGTGAGGGTCATTAAATTTGCTTGGGTTAAATACCAGCCCATACCTTTCAACGTGATCGACAAGCTCAGCCCACTTAATTATTGGGCCTATTGAGGTTTAGCTTATTAATTTAGACTTTGAGGTCCAAACAATTTCATAGTCTGCGAGTTGGGAGAAATTATTGAGTTTTATGGTGATACTATATCCAATTCCTATTGGTTAGGAATACTATGTCAGTAAAATAACATGGTATTACTGTAATACTCAATAATTACTCATGAGTTAAAAGTTTACTGTTTTTTAAAATAACAGTATTATTTTTTGTTTCGAAAATGTTCACTTTAGATTTCTATCATTTTCAAGTACATGTTAAGTTGAATTTATTAATGGTTGAAAAGAAAGTTTATTTACAACGGTAAGATATGCTAAATAAATTACGTTCAAAAATATTTGAAACGTTAGAATAAAAGAAAGTGGACACTTAGGTTATACTTGGTTCATCGAAAAAATTTACTGTAACGTAAACTATTTTTGTTGTAAAGAATTTGACATGCTAATTTTGTGTGTGTTTGATTTGTGTTAATAGGAAATGATGAAAATTAATTTTTACTTTCACACTCAATGCCGTGGTTAAGTGCTGATATGAAAATACGATATGATAGGTGGAAAATAAATATAATTGTTGTGCGTTTCGCTAACTGTACAATTAGTTTACATTAAAATATAAAATACAGTGTAAAAATAAGCATTGTTTTTAATTTGTTCAAAAAAATAGGACTTTTTAGTATTTTTATAGAAGAAAAAACATGTACTTGGTGATAAAATTATCTTTAAAAAATTTTAAAATGTTTACGTTTACACTTTTTTTCAATTTTTGGAAAAGGCCAATTGCAAATAACCCCTCATTTAAACTAATTTGAAATGGGTTAACTACCAAATAACTTTTACAATTGGCTCAAATTATTAAATACCCGTATTTCTTGCACTTCCAATAATACTGCTGTGTAACACAAACATTCATAAAAGTAAATAAAAATAGTTACACTTTTTTTGGTTTTTCACGGGGTATCCGGGCTAGCTTTCGCACACCTCGACGCACCTCAACTAATCCTCGCTCGGGGTTCGTGGCTGCCACTGGCCAAGCATTATTTTGACAACGCCGGGGATCGACCTTAGGAACTCCAAATTGACCCAAGATTGTTCCAGTGACAGTCTTATACCACTGGGCCAAAAAGTTCGGTTATAAAATAAAAAAAAAAACGGTTACACTTGCACAAGCTTTTTCATCAAATTTGTTGCGGAATCGATATGAATTTGAATAACTTAGGCTTTGGCTTCTTAAACGAACCGCGCTACCATTATGAATGATGTGCTACATAACAAAGTTTAAATTTATTACGTAACTCGGTTTTGATTATATTATGCATATATATATGTACCATAGCTGAATTAGATTTTACTTTTGTCACATTTTTCCTGTCGTTATTTTAAATGTAAGACAATGTTGAAAAGAATTTTGGTCAAGTTATGTCTAGAAGAAAATAGTCTCTTTTAGTATTAAAAATAAATTAAACGAACTTATTTGAAAATATTTATAAAGAACTTGAATTTTTTGTGAGATACAAAATAAGATTGAGTCTGTGCATTGAAATAAGTTCCCTGCAATTGATATAGTTTAAATTTCTATTTTGGGAAAATATATATATTATAGAATTAAGGATTCCTTAAGGTGTGAGTTATGGAATCTTCACCACGTACACTTCCATAAAGAATAACCTGTCAATAGATCAGTTTTGTGTCGAGTCTTGACGAATATGATCCAATATACTATCGGGTGATGTTTTCAGCTTATACAACTCGGTTTGTTATCGGGAAACACGACATGACCCGATAGTACCCATTAAGTTATTTTTTATAAAAAAAAATTATTTAAAAGAAACAAAAGAAAAAAATTCAGTAGAAACAAGATAAAAACAATAACTAAAATTATATCAAAAGTACGGATAAATATTCATAAATCTTAAAATATGTACAAACCCAAACAAGATTCAATAAAACTTTAGTTGTATTAATACAAGATTCAATAAAACTTTAGCTGTATTAAAGTTGAAAAACAAATTAATGGTTCATCAGAATTCGTTAAGGATGAATCCGTAACCAACCCGTTATCATTTCGTGTTTAACGGGTGAACCCAATAACCATCAACTTATAATTTCGTATCAATTCGCATCGTGTTATTGTATAACGTGTGATTCTTTCAAGTGATGCCTTATAAAACTTTAGCCCTTTTTTCTAGGACAGCAATGCCTTTATAAAGAGGTGAGAGTGCATGGAGAAATTCACAAATCACTACAAAGCCCATTCTCTATAAAATTTCTTCTTTGATTCCTCTACATTCACAAACAAAATTAAGTGGACAGAAAAAATGGCCAAAACAAAACTTCTCTTTGCTTTTCTTTTTTTCTTCATGTTCATCTCTATTGCTTATTCTTCTACCTACATGCCCAAAAGGAAGCAATATAAACCATGCCACAATTTAGTCCTATACTTTCATGACATCCTTTACAACGGCAAAAATGCACCCAATGCAACCTCTACAATTGTCGGCGCACCAGATAAAGCGAACTTAACCATCTTGGCGGGCCAAAACCATTTTGGAAATTTGGTGGTTTTCAATGATCCCATTACTGTTGACAACAATCTTCACTCTCCTCCTGTTGGTAGGGCTCAAGGTATGTACATTTACGACACAAAAAATACTTTCACTGCCTGGCTTGGGTTTTCTTTTGTTCTTAACAGTACAGACTATGAGGGCAGCATCAACTTTGTTGGAGCTGACCCTATTTTGATGAAGACAAGAGACATATCTGTGGTCGGTGGCACTGGAGATTTTTTCATGCACAGGGGAGTCGCCACCATTATGACAGACTCGTATGAAGGCGAAGTGTACTTCAGATTGCGCGTTGATATCAAGTTCTATGAATGCTGGTGATCAATAAAAATGGAAAATCAAATGTACAAGATATCGAGTTCTATATATATGAACGTGGGTGACAAGCGAAAATGGAAAGTCGAATGTGCAACTTTAATTTATCGTGATTTAGTTCATAGATATTTCTAAGAGTGTGAGATGCTTGTCTGCTATTTCAATTTTCTTTGTTATAATGTAATTTGCTGTCTTTTTGTTGAACAAATTAAACATATATATATATATGTGTGTGCGCGTGTGTGATGGAAATTCTAGTGCATTTTGGGAAAGAACAGGGCATGCTCTATAGGGTGATGAAAATAATCGGAAATAAGGAAAAAAGTCTTGAGTGATAATATTTTTGCAAAAAACCAACGAATAATATTTTTTAGAAATAAGGGGCTAAATATTAGTATCATTCTGAGATAAAGGCTTATTTATCAATTGTGTTTTAAAATAAAGGCTTTGACTTAGTGCAAACTTTATTTTGCACTAAATTGTGTTTGTACTAACTTTGCACAAAATTGTGTTTTGTGCAAACTTAACTTTGTAATAAAAAAAAATTAGTGCAAATTTGTTTTGCTTGATGTGTTTATATTTTTTAACAAGTATATTATTATATTTCATTTGTAAAACTTTAAAATAACGTCAAATAAATACAAATATATAGTAATATTTTAGAAAAGAAAGAATGCAAACATAACTTTGCATAATTCCAAAAAAATTATTACGTGCATTTTATTAATAAATAGGTTTTGAATATGTAATTTGTTAAAATTATTCTAAGGCACTGTTAATTAAATACTTATTTATAAACATGTAGTGCAAACTTGATTTTGCATGATTCCATAAAAAAATACAATTTAAAAATTTACTGCAAAGCTAACTTTGCAATTATTTTGAAATTTAGTCAAATATAAGCCCTTAATTAAAAAAAAATTATTTCATGATTCTTTTACCAAAAAAATAAATTCATTCAAATCCTATTTTTCAATATCACGCGAAAATAATTGGAGATCCAAATGATGGAATATTTAATGGTCCCATAGCACTATTCCCACTAACCAATTCATAGGGTAAGTGTATTTGAAGTGAACTTCCTACACCACAAAACGCATATATATATATATATATATATATATCAACCATTTGGAGTGGTGAGGACCACTACGTAATCATGTAAAAAATATTCCTAGTTCAGATCTGTCCTTTTAAGCTTTCATGCATGTATAGTCACATTAATATCTAACATCTCGAGTTTGTATATTAATTATATTCGATCCCATTAACTCGATCAGTAAGTAATATGTTTATTATCTCAGAATAATATATCATTTTAAGAGTTGTTACTTCTAATGAAGCTCGTCTAGAAACCATTTATGCAAATTGAGATGTGAGTATTAAGGGATCGAGGCCCAAAATTCAACAGATCGAGGTGTGGATTGAAATGGACTTGAAAGTTAATTTCTTCTAAATAATATATGTATAGCCTTTAGTTTATTGAGATTTTTTTTTATTTTTTTTTTTGTGTATCACTTCAATCTAGGGTGTGGATAACATAAATTACATATCATGAACCAAAGTTTTGTACCACACACACCTATAAGATTTTGGGGCACTTTAATTGTTTACACTTGTTTTGTTTTCGTTAATTTCATTGGCAAGTTTACATCAAACAAAGAATGAAATAATCTAGAAAGAGAGAATCAAGGACGGACTAGTTTCGCTATGAGCTAGTGTGAAAAATACATGTTATATTATGTTAATATATACTGTATCATTCTTTATAACCATATTTTCGAGTGCAGACTTAGAATTAAATTAAAGTTGGTTGAAATAAATAAAAATTTTGTTTAAGCGGCGGGCTAGCTAGTTATCAGTTTGTCACTACTTCATCTCTGTTAAGAATAATGTATTGTAACCGAAGCATACGGTATAAACAACTATATTTACATAATATTAACATTAATATTAATAGTCTTAATTAATATAATTTTGAAGCCTGTTTTTTCACATCATGCACAATTAATACTAAGGAATTATATATCTCATGTAGCAAGTTGACATATCTACCGACCATCAATGGTGGATCTAGAATTTTAAATTTGCGGGAGGAGTGGGGGCTCCAAAGTACAAGTATACAATTTATTTATTTTTGACATACAAGTAATTAACATATAAACATTCTCAAAATGAGCTAATTGACAAAAACCCGCAATTGTTACATGTTGTTTTCTTGATCTCCATTTTTATAATGGTAAATCACATTAATTGTATGCAAGATTAAAATTTGTATTTATATATTTAAACTTAAAATATTATAAATTTTATCTATAATAAAAAAACCTTAAAGCGGCCAATAAAAAAGATATTATTCAAAGTTTCAAAAACCTTGGGCCCGGCCCCCTCTTGCATGCGCCACGAATGTTTTCCATTTGTCCCACACTCGTCCTTAATTAGAGTGTAATTATTGGTTCGGGAAAAAGGATTTGCAGATGAGGCCACTGATTTTGGTTTAGTAAAGTGGAGTAGAAGTTGAGGAGCTTCTGGCCACCATATGGAGGCAGGTGGAACTTGTAGAGAGAGAAAGTAAAGAAAGAAAAAATATTAAAGTTAACTTTGCGACAGAAAGCAAACTTTAGCGGTCAGAAGATGTTCATTTTGTGTGTTTAATTTGAACATATTAAAAATGGGGGCTATTATTTACGCCTTTTATTTTTGTCACTAATACTACTATTGTCACAAACACCCATCACATACCAATTTTTAGTTCCAAACACCCACCACCTAATTAAAAGTTAATACATACCTTAATTACAAATAAAATTATTTAACACAAGACTCCCGCTCGTCTTCCTTCTTCTGCATCTCTCACCTTCTCTGGCAGTTCTCACCTTCGCGCTGAACAACAGACAGTAACGACAGATAAAAACCCTCTCCTCCCACCTCTGCGGCTGTTGTTTATGGTATATTCTCATCTCCTCTGTCCCACTCTTTATCTTTTTTATTTAAGGCTTTTTTTAGTTGTGTATTGATGCTCTTCCGCATCTCTCACCTTCTCCCGCAGCTCTCAACTTATCCCGCAACTCTCACCTTTAAGCTAAACGACAACTAGTAACGACAAATAAAAACCCGCTCCTCCCACCTCCGCGGCTGTTGTTTGTGGTATGTTCTCATCTCCTCTGTCCCACTCTTTATCTTTTTGATTTAGGGCTTTTTTTAGTTGTGTATTGATGCTATTTTTCCAATATCTTTGATGTAGCATAATCAAATTCTCTGCCCACTACATAAATGTAAAAAAAATGTGTATACACAACAACCGATTATATATATGATACATTTCTCTCTTGAATCCACTACGAACTGTGAGGAAAAAACTCATTAAATTTTCTCTTTCAACAACAAATTGATTCATCTTCAATTCTAAAGAAAGAAATGGATGAAGAATTACAGAAATGGAACACAGATTGAGTCTACTTCTTGGCATCTCCCCTCACTTGCAAGAAGGTTTCGGTTGTTCATACAATCACTTCTTCATTGATTAGTTGTTATGTTCTCACACAAAGCACTTCATTTTTTAATTATTTTATTTTCACTTTATTTTTTCAAAATTTCTTAATGTATGTTCTTCGTTTTTGTTTTTAGTTCTGTGAATATGCTTTGTCATAACTCATAAGGTAGATTTTTTGGTAACAGTTTGCCTATGATCAAGCTGTTCTATTTCAGAGGTTGATTGCTATGGTTTTGTTTGGAAATTAGGATTTTTTTTTATTTTCACTTTTTTAAAAAAATCTCTCTGTATTTTGTTTTTTTTAATCATGTGAATCTGTATTGTGTTTTTACTTTTATTTTTTTAGAATTTAGTTTACCTTGTATTGACTTTATTTTTTAATCAATTAATTGGGTTGCTAGGACAGGGTAAAAAGGACATGGCTTAAATATATTTTTCTTTTCAAGAAATTTCATATTTTGTTAACAAAAATGGATATTGATTCAGGCTAGGGACAAGGAATCCACCAAAAGGGTGTAAAAAGAAAGGACAAACAGAAAATAGAACACGTCCACTCCATCACTTAGCTACCTTTCACAAATTTCACAAATTGTAAGAAATTGGAGAATCCCTGAAAGGCTTTGACGCATAAATGAAAAGAGATGCCAATACCTTAGTTCTATCCTGCAGAAATTTCATTTCCCCTATGGCTATTATTACAAAGTTCTATTTCTTTTCAACCAATCCAACCGGCACCTCTTTAAAGAACTCCCAAGCTTTTATTACCATAATGCCATCCTTATTTAATAATCCATAATCATCAAAGAATCTCCTTTATTATGCTCCGCTGCATACACATATGTACAGATAAAAATGAAAATGAAGACACTTAAATAAATATTCATTCAAGACCAATCTAATTTTTCTCATTTTTTTAGCATATAGAAAAACTTTAGTCAAGGACTAGAGCGATATGGTAATAGTGGGCTACACAAGGTATTTTTTTGCCCCCAATTGTCTTGCTAAAACATCAACTACTAATCAACAAGAAAACTGGAATTGGGATTACTGGTCTAATATTAGGTTTCTCTGAGATGATTATAAAAGTAGTTTATTGGGTTGCTAGGACTTGCCATCTAGTTTACCTGTATTGTCTTTCGTACTAGTAACGATGTTTTCAAGTTACAATGTATTACATCTCATTTACGAGTTTTTATACGTATATAATATGAGGCTAGTTTTATTTGTGAAAATAGACTCCCGATCCAGAGCACTACTTAAACAACATTAGTCGCTCTTGTTTTATATTAGAAAAATGATATATAGCCTAAAAGTTCGAATTTAAAAGTTTGCAAGCTGTTTGAACTATGCATATCTACTAAAATCTCTTAGACAGAAAGTAACATATTACATTATTAAGTCATATTACACTTATGTTTATCCTATATAAGTCTGTTCATATATATTCCAATTTTATTAATGTTGAATTTCTTTGTTTAAGGCATGACTCGGAATAGACCAATGACTGCTTCTAAGAGACAAAGAAAAAACAAACAATACGTTCGCAAGGGAAAAGAAAAAGCTACATCGACTGAATTAGCAAGTCATGTTAGTGATTCTTTGCTGTATACCCCTAGTTACTCACCAAGTCAAACCCAAACGGAGCACCAAGCCGAAGAAGTGGTTCCGGAGGCCCCCGTACATGATGTAAGTGAAGGGTCCAGCATTGCTTCTAAAGAAGATGACGGTGGGCCGGTGGACAAAAGTGTTTAAACAACGTTTAAGGATCATATTGCATATGCTATTTGGAATGGAGAATTGGTATTTCTTTACTTAATCAATATTCTAGTTTTTATATAATCTAAGCATTCAAGTATTACTCTCTATAAACATGTATATAATTATTACTAATTATTTGAATTAATGCAGGAACGAACTAGAAAATTATACACTAGTTCTCGCTGGCCAAAGTTTAAGTCTTGGAATTTGAGTAAGGAGGTTGATGCAGTGCAAATTCAAGTAAGAAATAGTGGTTTATCACCGTTGATAGATCACAACTACCGTTGCTTCGACTACGTTGCTATTTTCGCATTTGTTGAGCGATGGCAGCCCGAGACGAACACGTTTTATCTCCCATTTGGTGAGATGACGATCACGTTGGATGACGTGAGAACCATCCTTGGTGTTAAGGTCGATGGATCTTATTTTAGTTCTAAGAAGGAAGGAAAAGACATAGGTGGAAATACAACGATTGACCTGGTGGCAAGTAGTTTGGGTGTTACAAAGAAGGAGGTGAGTAAGGAATGTGATAAAGCCTTTGCAGTGAGGCTAGATTGGATTAAGTTGGTGTGTAAGGGTCGAGCTACGAGTGATTCGTCGGAGGAGGAGTTGGATCAATGTGCTAGGGGATATCTTTTATACTTGTTGGGATGTGTTATTTTTCCGGATAAGACAAAAACGAATATGTCTGTTTACTACTTAGGGGCCTTGAAAGATATGAAGAAGGTGGGTGAAATAGCATAGGGGAAGGCCATTCTAGAACATACGTACCGGCAGTTGGGACTTGCTTCGAGATCCGGAGTGAAGTCGATAAGTGGATGTTTGACTCTTGTAGTGGTACATTACTAGTCTTATTCTCTCAATTACGTATCTTATGGATTGTCTATTAATTGTTATTTTTTGTCTTGTTATAAATATAGGCATGGATGTTTGAGCACTTCAGTGATTGCCTATGCCCAGTTCCTAACACAAAGTACAGGGAATCATTACCGCGGATGTGTAGATGGAAAGCTCAACAATGCAGTGGCGATACAAACACAACCATTATAGCCTTACGGGAGAGACTAGATGACTTAACTGAAATAGAAGTAAGTTCTTAGTTTAATATGTAACTTTTGCTTTATTTATTATATATTATCTATTACAAATTGATCTGCCCATTTACTCAACAGGTCTGCTGGGATCCATACAAGGATAACAGAGATGTCCACCCACTGCACGAGGTTTCTTTCTATACTGGGTTAATCATATCGTTTGATGTCGTCAAGCCTTATTATCCAGAGTGGGTTTTAAGGCAATTTGAACGAGTACAAATGATTTCAACAATGCCAATGATTCAAGCCGCAAATGTGACCCGAGAAAAGACAAGTCAAGCATACAAACTTGTTTATAGTGTGAATCACTGGCAACAAGATAATTGGCGCAATCATTTATTGAACGAGCAATTACGTTCTGTACTTACCAAGTTTCCTTGGGAATGTGATCCCAAGTACATGAAGTGGTTCATGAAGATCACACATCCATACATACAACCCTTGGAGCAAAGAACTACGGCGAGAAGGATGCATGGGACGCAAGAGGCTATACAATTTAAGTTGGTAATGATCAACCATCTCTAACAAAGTCATATACTTTTATATTATTTGATGTTTATGTCTAAGTACTAATGGTGTAATTCGTGTTAAGCAGCAAGCAGCGATTGACGCTACATTATCGCTGGTAAAGGGAGCTTTCTTTGACAGTCAAAGCCAGAACATGTCGGCGATTGTTCATAAAGTCTATGATATCCTTAAGGTTACAAAAACGGGGGATTACAAAAATAGTATGGGTGAGCGTAGATCAAAAAGATTACAAGATCTATCGCTAACAGTATCTGCTCTCGGACAACCCAAAGTCCGGCCAAGGAAAAAGTCAAAGAAGTAGTTGTGAATTGTATTTTGCTAGTTTAAGTTAGAGACAATGAACTTCTTAAGTTTATTGTTTTTTTTTATAAACCTCTTAGGTAGTACGTTATGTATTTTAAAAAACTTGGAAAGCTTTGTATGAACATCTTTTGGTAGTTCGTTATGTAATTTTATAAACTTTGGTTATTTTTGTATGAACCTCTTTTGGTACTAGTTTTAGTTTAATGAAGTTTTTATTATTAGTGCATCATACACTACTTGATTGTTGATTTGCATTGATAGTTTATTCAAAATCTGAATTTTTCAGGGATAATAGAAGTATAGATATGTGATGTGATACACTACTTGATTATTGATTTACATTGATGGTTTTTTTGAAATCTGGATTGTTCAGGGATAATAGAAGTATAGATATGTGATGTGATACACTACTCGATTGTTGATTTACATTGATGGTTTTTTTGAAATCTAGATTGTCCAGGGATAATAAAAGTATAAATATGTGATGTCCAAACCTGTCATTGACTCACCTAATGACAGGTGGGTGAATTCACAGACACTCACCCCACATCAGGTGAGTGTGTTGTAAGAGCCTTGCCTAATATAAGGCAGTGGAGATTGGAGTGTACTGGAGTATTTAGAAAAGTAGACTCACCTAATGAAAGGTGAGTGAATTCACACAGACTCACCCCACATCAGGTGAATGTGTTGCAAGTGCCTCACCTAAAATAAGGCAGTGGAGATTGGAGTGTACTGGAGTGTTTTGAAAGTAGACTAACCTAATGACAGGTGAGTGAATTCACACACACTCACCCCAAATCAGGTGAGTGTGTTGCAAGTGCCTCGCCTAATATAAGGCAATGGAGATTGGAGTGTTTTGAAACTAGACTCACTTAATGAAAAGTGAGTGAATTCACTCACACTCACCCCACATCAGGTAAGTGTGTTGCGAGTGACTCGCCTAATATAAGGCAATGGAGATTGGTGTGTACTGGAGTATTTTGAAAGTAAACTCACCTAATGATGGGTGAGTTAATTCACACTCACCCCACATCAGGTGAATGTATTACAAGTGACTCACCTAATATAATTGAGTGATAAGTGCATTGGAAAAATTAGAAGAGAGGTGAGTTAATTCACACATTAATAAGAGATAATTGTTACTTCATTAATATAACAAAAGTTATATATAAGATGTTGAAACATTCAATTCAACCTAACTTTACAAAAATATTTATACGAGCTTTACATTTTCAATTAAAGCCAACTATACAAAAAAATTAGATATATAACGGATATACATTTTCAGTTGTACCCATCTTCACAAAAAAACATAGGACTTACTATGCGACATGTACGCATAACAAAAAAGAACAAAAGTCTAAGCAATCATTAATCTTTGACTATGATTGGTGAGTCTTTTATTCTATGATCGGGTAGATATCCTTCTTTATAAAATTGAAATCTATCGGTAAAAAGTTGCTCCCAAGCAGCTACCCCAGGAGTTCGAAGTACATTCCACATGCTAGCAACAATGGGGAGCGGGGCATTATCTTTCAAGGAAACGCTGACAAAGTGGTTACCGCAAACAAGTGCAATACAGATAACACGAACTTCACTACCCTCCACTGGCGGCTCGGCGTGGGAAAAAAAGTTAGACTTCCCATATTTGATAAGAACACAACTATACAGTTGTACGCCGATGCTGTGATAAAACCCGCATCAGGCATGCACATCTAATGTTTTGGGTCTGCGACTTTGGGTAAGAAAAAATTAATTCTAACTCGATTTTCAATGCAAAACCAATTACTCCACACGGCATCATAGAGATTCTTGTGTCGAACAAGGTCAGTTAGTAAATCATATCTCACAATCTTTCAATCCTGGTCATCATTTTGCCATCCCATTTGTTTTGCAATGCATCGAAACCCACAATGGCCATCACCGGGAACATTTTCTATAAACGCAATGAATGGATACATGAAGGTGGGGATGTATTCCATATAAGCTTCGAATTCCCACTTGGTCGTCTTATCAAACTCGATCTTCTTCTTCTTCTTTGCAACTACTTTCTTCGGCTTTGACACTTGAGAAGATTTATCAGAAATTGTTAATTGTTTTTTCTCATCACCCGTTTTTGCATACTCAAAACCCAAGGGATTCCGCTTCGTTAAGGATTCATGTTTTTTCTCCTTTTGACTCAATTTTCTTTTTAGCGGTCTACCTTTGGGAATGACTAGAGTTAGTTCTTTAAGTGACACCATGTATGGCATGGCAATATCTTTTAATTTCCATAAAATCACTTTTTTTTCGTCCGCTATCGATTGATCAAACAATTTTTTTAATAAAGTCATCTCGACCGTTTTGAAAAGATTTTCTTCATCAGCTATATTTGATAAGATTATGAGCCTTCGCTAATGTTCATCAATAGCCTCCAAGGGTATAGGCCGATTCGCACGACCATATTGTAACAGCTCATATGCACAAGGCAACCCATAAACTGTACGAACAACGCGATCACATACAGATGGATCTAAACCAATTTCAGCTGACCTATCTTTCTCTATCTTAATTATATCTAAAGCAAATAATGAAACGTTCCCCCTGAGTTCTTTGAAATGGTAATCGTGATGTCTTACCTTGACAGACCCAAGACTTCTCTCAAAAGAGGCTTCGACTTGAGTAAGTTGTAGTTGTAACATATTTGCCATCCCAGCAAAAATAGTTGAAAAAGAACCTTCGCCCGACTCAAGATGCCTCTTAAACTTGCCATGTGACCCTTCGGCTCTATTTGTTGTTCTATTACCACGATGTCTTATCTCGTTAGCCCATGCTACCACGAATACTTGTTTATGAACATACCAATTACGTGCCAAGTACTCAATAGCCTTTGAAAACTCTTTCCAATCTTGATTCAACTATCCCCACCGAGTGAAGAACTCTTCTTTTGATGTTGCCATCATACAATAACTCTAATCACGAATGAAAAGTTGCCAAACGGACCCGCTATGAAAAAGATTTTTACAATTTTATTCCACATTTTTTGAAATATCGAATTTACATAGCATGTGACGGGCTTCGAGAAAGATTTGTTAGATGGCATTAATATATGCAAACTCTTTATCCGTTAAAAAAACACTTGAGAGTTCATGGGCATCAGACAACATCCTTAACTTTGAAAGGGCCCAAACATAATTATTCTCCAATTCCTTGTATAGAAAACAATGAGCAATCGAGAATGTCTTTCTGGTAGAAGTAATCCCTACCATTGCAAACAAGGGCAACTTATACTTGTTTGTTTTATACATGCAATCAACAATAACCACAGAAGGAAAACGCTTAGCCAGTAAAATACAATTAGGTTCCACCCAAAATAAGTCTAAAACTTCGTCGGATGATTCTTCACTTCTATGCCAATACACATAATGTCTCTCTACGAGAATCTTCATTAACTGTTACATGGCACTCCTCCCCTCCATCGCATGCACTCTCATCTTCGACTTAACATTGTAAATTGTGCTCATTGTGGACCAACTCTCTTTATTACGAGCTTTGAGCCCACAAAGAACATCTTTCGGTTTCACCCCAACAATGCTCATCTCAGCAACAAATTTCTTCGCCTCTTTCGTCAATCTTCCTGCAAACAGATGCCCAAGTAAGGTATTTGGTAACTCATGATTATGAATTCCACATATTATTTTTAACTTTTATTTATCCGCGCCGATACTCAAACCACGTAGTACAAATGGACAATTACATTTCTTCGTAGCACTATCTCTTTTTTTAGGTACATGTTTTTGTGGTTGGTTATCACGAGTTACCCCTCCTCTTTCACAGCCCAAAACTACCCGTGGCCTCCTTCTACTAGTCCCTTTGTCATATTTTTGGGTAACTACTATAGTTTTAATCTCTCTTCCTTTTCGTTGAGCCCAGTCAACTAAACTTTCCCGAGAATTAAATACCTTCAAAATAAATTCAAAAAATATTAATTGCTATTATGTTGTAATTAAATAGTTACTACATGGTACAAAAGTATTATGTACTTACTTCATCTGTTGTAAAAACGTTACTCACGTCAATTGCTTTCCCTGGATTATAATCATCATTACTAGCCTCTCCTTCATTAGCATGCTTAACAATTTCGTCTCCACCATCATCCTTAAGATCAACGCAATTTCTTTGGGAAAGAGCCTCTTCTACTATATGATATTCTTTAACATCACTAAGCTTATAATTAACATCCTTTGTACTCTATTCTTTAACAATATGCTCGGTACGTTTGAAAATATAAGCCGGTTTAGGAGTTGGTTGTAATTGTATTGCCGTGAAATCAATTTTTTCAAACGTTGATATATCTTCCCATAAGCTAGATTGATATGATAAATCCTGAAATTATATGCAAAGTTAGTTTTGGCTCGATTTACTTTGGGAGAATTGAATGTATTTGTACACACTCACTTATCTTGAGGTGAATGTGTTTGTAAACACTCGCTTATCTTGAAGTGAATGTGTTTATACAAACTCGCTTATCTTGAGGTGATTGTATTTATACACACATATTACTTGGGTTCCGTCCTTTGCCTGGAGTGTTTTTCAAATTAGGCTCACCCAATAAGAGGTGATTGCATTCACAAGTATTCGTCTCACATGGGGTGAGTATGTTGTTAATCACTCGCATAACATAAAGTAATGGAGTGCTGATTGTATTAGAGTGTTTTCCAAATTAGGCTTGCCTCACCTAATGATAGGTGAGTATATCTGTACACGCTGGCCTTATTTGAGGAGAGTTTTAACTATATTACTCTCTTTATATAAAGCGAGTTAAGCCTGGACAGAATAACCCGTTTTATACTTTGTTTTAGGGATTACATCTTTGTTTCAATTTGAATGTTAAAGAATGATATATGAAAGCTAATAAACACATTAATACACTAATAATAACAATTATGATACCTCTTTAACTTCATTTTGGAGTGGAATTGCACCACAAATTTTTTCTTTAACTTCTTCTTTATCCACCATCTCATGAACAATGCTTCTTATTTATGATATTCAAGCTTTAAACTTTTCACCAATAATATTTGTGCTTCGATTTGGTTGTGATTTCTTGATTTTGAGAGCTCAAATGATAAAGAAGTGAGTCTTTTCTCTCTCTCTCTCTCTCTCTTTTTACTTGAAGCAAGTAATGTGATTGTGAATGGGGAAAAATGAGAGATATAGGTTTAATTATTTGGCTTAATGTTTGATTAGTTTATTAAAAAGTGAATAAATGGATAGGTTAATGTTTTAAGCATTGGGTAAATAAGTTAAGTAATGGTTTAGTAAGAGGGTGTTTGTGACAAAAAGGTGGGGTGTTGAAAAATGAGTTTTATAAAATTAGAGATGGTGGTGTTTGTGACAAAATTGACGGCTGTAAATAATAGCACCCTTAAAAATACACATACATACACTTGCCTTGCATTTGTTCATTCAATCAAGAATTATAATTGGACATAAACTTTTGGACTGTGGAATAATGACAAACTTTAAGAATCAAAAGTGCTAATTATCCAAAAATTAGTTTGGTCTCAATATTATCTATGTACTATTAATAAAGCACTTAGAAGTTTGACGTCCTTATATAACTGCCAAAATAACCTTCATATATACCAGAAATAAATAAATAAAACTTACTTATTACAAGATTTTAACTAATTGCCTTATAAATAATAGGAAACCCTTGTTACCATTTTACCATAATCACTTATTTTGAAAATTTTTGCCAGCACGATTCTAGATACGATTATTCCAATAGCTAGGTTTCCTTTACTAGTTCAGTCTTAAAACTTTAGTGCAGCCATTTGGGTACTGTCTAAAGAGAGACGGCCCATGGCTAATTGGGCTTTACTCCAAATTAATCTCTATAAACGAACCCTATATGCACATTTTTCATTTTTGGTTCCAGGTTGTCCGGCCGGTTTGCACATACTTTGAATTAACACACTAAGGGTGTGTTTGATTGCAAGTAGGGAATTTGCATGGAAAGAAAATAAGTTCCAGGCAATTGAATTGCCTAGAATTGAGTTGCATGGAAAATGTCAATTAAATGTGTTTGATTGCCTTAATTTTCTACCCGGAAAATAGTGTACTTTTCCATCTTTTGGTGTTTGATAGACATTATTTTCTATGGTAATTGTAACTTTTTTCAACTTTTGTTGTTTGATAGCTATTATTTTCCTTGGAACTTGAACTTTTTTACACGGAACTTACCTAAAAAATCAGATTTTTTAAAAACAGTTTCTTTTTTCTTTTTTTTTTTACAATTTTACTTCATCAAAAAACAATTTTTTTGAAAACATTTTTTTTTTTGAACAATTTTACTTCATCGAAAACCAGTTTTTTTAAAAACAGCTTTTTTTTTTTTTTTGAACAATTTTACTTCATCGAAAAACAGTTTTTTTTTTTTTTTTTAACAATTTTACTTCATCAAAAAACAGTTTTCTTTTTTTTGAACAATTTTACTTCATTGAAAAACAGTTTTTGGTTTTTGAACAATTTTACTTCATCGAAAAACTGTTTTTTTGAAAACATTTTTTTTTTTTAACAATTTTACTTCACAAAAAACAGTTTTTTTTTTTTTGAACAATTTAACTTCACCGAAAAACAGTTTTTTTATTTTTTTAACAATTTTACTTCATCAAAAAACAGTTTTTCTTTATTTTTTTGAACAATTTTACTTTATCGAAAAACAGTTTTTTTTTTTTAACTATTTTACTTCATCAAAAAACAGTTTTTTTATTTTTTTGAACAATTTTACTTCATTGAAAAACAGCTTTTTTTATTTTTTTAACAATTTTACTTCATCAAAAAACAAATTTTTTTTTGAACAATTTTGCTTCATCGAAAAACAGTTTTTTTATTTTTTTAATAATTTTACTTCATCAAAAAACAGTTTCTTTTTTTTAGACCACGCATGATGTCATTGAATTGCCTTGACCCTTGTGCGAATTGCCTGAAAAACTAAAACCAACCCCCCCCCAAAGAAAATATTTTTCACCTTTACAAGAAAAATGAGATGAATAGTATAAAAAGTGGGAGTTTGACTCCATGAAAAATATTTGCAATCAAACATTACAAAAATGTGAATTTAGGTGGAAAAGCCATATTTTCCATGAAAAATATGGCCTATCAAATACACCCTAAGGAAACTTGTAAGTCATTATTAGCTGTTTGACCCAAAGGAGTTGTTTATACAAGAATCCGTAAACTAATATACGTTATTTTTGGTACAATATAAACTATTACACTATAATTTAGTACTCAATAATAAACTATTATACTAAAGTTTAGTACTAAATAATATGTTATAATACAAAACAAACCCTCGTAACACAGTGATTAATAAAGGGTTTAAAGGTTATTCGTTTGAGCCTTTTTATCCTCATCTCTTTTACCTCTCGGTTCATACCGCATCTAGAAACTAAAATTTGTTTTAACTTAAAAACTTTTAACAATGTGCTCATGGAGATGCCAAAGCGTTTATGAAACATTTTTAACAATTTTTTTGAAGTAAAATTTATATTTATCAATAGTATTATATTTTTCAATTCAAGGATGAAGAGTGGGATACGACCGAGATTCAGACTCTTTTTAGGGCGAATAAAATTTATGAGCATAAAAGACAAATTCACATGGACACGGTCATGCTACTTTGCACCATTACATTTGTGCATGCAATCCATTTGTTTATTTAATATTAGGGCATGTTGATGTAAAGGATTCAATTCCCATTCTATGTCTCGGTAAGTCAGACAAATAAAAACTCAAAAAAGCTAGTGAAAAATAAATAACAATAAATAAATAAATAAAATAAAAAGCATCGCGTTGGAAAAAATATGAATAGCTGGTTATATATAAAATATTTTTTTATAATTCTTATCCTAATTAATTATTTTCATTCGAGTACATCATCGATGGTTGGTCTTATTTTCATAATTATCTTATATATATGTGGGACAAAAGGTGACAGTATATATATATATATAAGGGGGAATCTGATCGGGATTGTAACCCAGCCCAATAATTTATTTTTTTAATGATGTTATATAAAAAATTTAATTTTTGCCTATTGCAATCTAATAACTTATGTACATATGTTCACCCCTTCAAAAATCTTTGATCTGCTCTTTTGTATATATACAACTTTTAATTTTAAGAACAAAAATTAATACCTGAATATAATGCTGTGATTTTCAACACAAACCTCTGCTGCCAACGTTCACAGATTCTAATTCAGAGCGCTTAATTTGTTAATCTCAATCGAGCAAAACCTAAAAGTAAATCAATATTATATTAATGCTTATATGTTAAATGTATTCGCAAGTAATACTAATTTTTTGCTCGTGAAACTTGCTTTAATTTTAATAATATTTAATCTATCAGTACCTCTATATATAGCAGTACAAGAACGCATACGGCAGCTTGTCGATAAAACTAGTCAGAATTATTTTAGTATAATTCTTAATTTATTTGTCTAAATATATGAAAAACTCAAAACTAAATGGTTAAAGAGCTTTTTACAGCTCCTACCTTCTGCTTGGGATATCATGGGTTTGAATTGTTGTTTCCCTTATATGGATGTATATGTTGCATAGTCGTAAAAAGAAGAAAAGACTCATAATAACAAAATAAAAAATGATAAAATGAAGTATTAATATGTGTGAAATTTGAAAAATAAGTTGTCATAAAGAATATAGATGTGTTTCCCTGGTATGCACGCGTACACCGGTAAAAACATCTTCAATGCTTGGCTTAGATTTTCTTTTATTATCAACATGACATACTATTATGGCATCATCAACTTTGTGGGAGCCAACCCGTTTCCCAACAAGACCTAAGATATTTATGTAGTGAGTAGACGGTTAGAGATTTCTTAATGCATCGAGGAGTCAGTGATGCATCTAAACTTGGAAAGTATTTTTGATTGCATGTTGATATCAAATTCTACGAATGATAGTAAAAGAAAAATGAGGGATTTGATGTGCAAGTATTTTATGATAATTTATGGTATCTAAAACCATCATTCTTGCGCGATACTTATGCTTTTGCTTAGTTTGTAATCCTTTCTTCTTCTTCTTTTCATGTAATGCCATTCGCTTGTTAATTAGTTGAATAAATGTTATAGATTTAATTTCTTGTAATTTCTTTTTTTTTTGGTTGGTTACATAATTTCTTGTAATTTCTTTAATTTCTATTGATATAGTGGTTCTAAGTCATAAGGAAAATGAGTGATGCAAATAATGTGAAAAATGAGCTCCTTTAATTAGAAATCAAATTCAAAAGAAGTACAAATTATATTTCATTTTTAAATAAGGCTCAATTTTTTACCTAAAATATCTTTACATTATCCTTATCAGAGAAAATAATGGTATTCGCATCATCATGCATCCGGGTCAGTCAACCGAGGTCCAGTGCCAGTGGTGGACTGACACTTTGACAGTGACGGTGGCTCGCAGTCTCGGATGGCAGTTCGGACGGAGTCAAGAGTTTATTTAAAAGGGAGCAATAATGTACCAATATATTTTTAAAAATTAACGGGAGCAAAATTAGTTTTAGTATTGTTTTGTTCCGAAATTAGAAGGGCCAAATTTAACCGAAGCGCACATATTTTGTATTTTTAAGCCTATATTTTACTTTGGCCCACAGTGTATATATACATTTGAAGAAAAAATTCAAAAAGAATTATGACATAACTTTCTTTTTATATAAAAGCAATAGATAAACCTAAATAATTTAAGGAAGGAGTTGGGACGGCACCGGAATTTGAATACCTTACATGTGTGACTACTTACGTACATTAATTTTTTACTATTTAAATTTGGGTGGGGCTATTGTCACCCACTAAACTTTTATGTAACACTCCTACATAGATTCGATGCAATAGAGTCATCTATGTTGCCTCAGAGAATGTCACATGTCTCAATAACTCCAATTACTCTTGAGGTACGTAGTTTCTTCCAGCTTGCTCCACAATCTTTCTTTATACATCATCGCGTTGCATTGTCCGCGTGGCGCTAAATAAAATTTCCAAAGTAGTGCTTTTGTCGCCCAAAACGACTTTGTGATGCTTAACTTTAATGTGGAGTAAATAATAACATTTGGTATACTCCTACTATCTCAAATTAAAAGCCTTACTTTAAACTTGATACTTAAATACAAAAAAAAATCAAACAAACAAATAAACTTTATAACTTGTTTTCTATCATAAGAAATTGATTTATTTCTTAAAAATAAAATGAGCCCTTTAATTAGTTTGAAGAAACTTACTTTGAGGATATTTATTTTTAATGATATTTGTATACTAACACATATAATGCATTATCCACTGTATATTGGTTATAACTTATAAGGTGTGGTTCATATAAAAGTCACCCTTGTCGCAATTCATTTAAACGTTAGATAACCGCCACATTGCTATAAATGTCTCTATGTAATGTCAAATTCATAAATATGTCCACATATAAATACTTATTCAGTATATATACAGGGAGATGTTCCTATAAGAATCGTTCTTTTATTTAAAAAGGAATAAGGACCGTCTATTTCGATGGTAGACAGATATTTTTTTTTAATAAAACTTGATGAATATGATTTCTATAGAAGATAATTTCCATCAAATTTCAACACAAAAGTAACTTAATTTATAAGGTGTAATATGATAATATAAAATTTTAATGTACGAAAAAAATATATACATCATATTTTTTTTATGATATGTTTGAGTACATTGATTATACATTTTAAAAAAATGAAACTCTTTACTTCAGACGGATATTCACTTTTAGGAGTTTTGCATCATGATCATTGCATTTCAAATTAAGTATATATTTAGTTGCGAAATTAGATGCCATGCAATGGAAAATAAATATATATATATATACAAATGGAGAGTATTATTAGAGTCGTTTACCAAATATTGCTCTCCATTTTAAAAAATATTCTCTATATAGAGAATATACTATTTAAAATAAAAAGCATCATTGAAGATGCTCTTGATTTTTCAGCAAATTAGGAATAAGTCCAAAATTCTTAGGGTTCATATACCTAGAACCAACATGATTTCACAATTAGGGAATGGCCCACTTTTTTGTATTTGCCCTGTTATTTTTTAATTTAGTTCAACAGATATAAATTATTATGTGTTGTATAAATTTGAAATATTACAATTGGATTTCCTACTATACCCTTCGTTATTAGTTATTCATTTACTATATTTTATGCAAAATTAGTATGATAGTTACATTTTTAAAATTTGAATTGGATATTATATTACTTACATACAAAGATATCTTATTATCACAAACAATTGGGATACTGTAGAATATTTAAAAGTCCTCTACTATTGAAAGACTTCAACACAAATAAACTTCATTTTCTCGGATAAAAGGATAAGAGGGAATAGTGTGAATACTATATTATACTTCAGTAATTGTGTCATATACTAATTTCACTCGTGGTTTGATTTCAGCACATTGGTTCTTTCTCCTCCCACGGCACTATAGCTTCCAATCGTCACAATAAGAATACAGTCACAAAAGCCTTTATTATTGTAGAGACCAAGATTGCTCTCATAGGAATTGGCACCAAAGGAAGGTACTAGGTTTATTTTGTTTCATTTTACTTTTTGTATGGGTATGTGGTCTTATTTGGTCTATTGGAACATTGAATTGAAATTTCGTAAATTAATGTTATATTGGCTATACTTATGCTCCTTATTTGAGTTTTTTTTTTCAAGATCATATCTTTATGCTTTATATATTTACAAGGTGTACGCCTTAAACATATTTAATTGACATGAAGACATATTATACCTCGCTTGATGTATACTTGTAATATGTTTATAATAATTTTACATATTATACATTTCCTTACATCTCCTTGAATTACGAGGATACATATTATAACTCAATTAAAATATACTTGTAATATGTCAATAATAATTTCTCATATTATGTCTTCATTGCATCTCATTTAATTACATATTTACTGTTCGCAAACATATTACGCATGTATTAATTTTACAATGTATTACTGACAATCATATTACTAATTAGAACCAGTAATATATCTGTCTTCCACACTTAAATTATGAACACATACTTAATTTATCCAACACGTTCTTTGTTGGTGCGTAAAACTAGAAAGGTAGTTTAGACCATACAGTCAAATGATTTGTTCAAATGATTAGGTAATAAATGCAGTAAATTAAAAGAGTCAAAAATGTATAGAGGAAATTAGCCTCATATGAAAATATAGGTTAGTCCTCTTCCGTAGAATAGAGCTAAGAGTTCGGTTTGCTTTGTATTGAAATAACCGAGTGGCTATTACAAACTCACAGCATCTATCTAATTATTTTATCATCATCAGATTACAATACGAGTATACTCTTTGAGCTACGCGAGTTCTTGATTCCCTATATTAAGAGCTCTACCAGGTGCTCTATAGCTCTATATCTCATTATCTCTTGTGATCGCTCACTGTTGGCTACTTAAATGCTAGATTCTTTCTCATTATTGGTTGTTGTTAGGTTGTTGAGTGAAGTAAATGCTTCTTTTATATATATAAGACAGAGGAGACGTGTGAGGGGAGCTCTGCAGAGCAGGTCCAAGGCCATCCCTCACTCTCATCAACCCTGAATTTATCTCCCCAAGGATTTCCAGTGTATTAAATGTAGTGGGTATGCATTTAATGAAAGGTTCTGTAGCATCAGGCAGAATTGACAGCAGTCGCCCATGCTGTCTGTGCCTTTCCTGACACAGTGGTCAACCGGGGAACTCTGAGCTCACCGAGAGAGCTCTGTTCTTTGAGCTCCGGGATCCATTGCTTGAAAGTAATCCTCCAGACTTGAATAACCATTGGTTGGAGTTTTGGCTCCTGAATACCTCCTGATCAAAGCTCCCAATCTCCGTTTGCTGAAGGGTAGTGATGCCGCTGACATAGGAGGCCACGTGTATGCTCGTGATTGGCAGGATAAATTAGGCAACTAATTTTCACCACCATCCTTCATTAATTTGTCCATCATAACTAATTTGTGAAGGCATATTACGAGGAAAGACCTATATTATACCCATATAAAGCATATTGCGCAGTAATCATATTACAAGGTATGTTATCTAAACTTCTTGATTTTATAAAATCATCAAATACTTAATATAACTATTTCACAAAAATAAATTATGTAATATGTATTATGATAGTCATATTACTTATTATTTTTTATAAAATTCAAATATGTAATATGTCTAATGTGTGTACACTATAATCTGTTTGAATTGTTAAGAATAATTATTATTTATTAAGGATAATTTATGAAAATATTTAACTAAGTTATCTCTAATTTATTTGACTTAAAGCTTGAAATCAATTTCAAAATTTTAAAAAGTGAATATAGTTATCTTAATTTATGTTAGTTTAAATTTTAAAAGCCATTTAATTCTAACGAAATGGAAAAAAAGGGCAAATTTAGAAAAAATAGATTAAATAAAATATATATAAAATCAATAATTAACTAACAAATTAGTAATTATCCAAAATATTAGGCTAATAACTAATTAATTAAATAATGTGAATTTACAACATAATTCAAAAATCATGGTCAAACACAAAAACCTGCTTGATTTTTAGGTGCAGCACTCGTCCCGCCACGTGACTACGTGACCAATAGCCCAATATGTAGGGGTGGCTTCGGTCGGTATACCGAACCGATAAGTATTCGCCGACAACTGAACCGAATAGAGTCGGTATAAGAAAAAGAGGACTGGTTTCGCTCCGAATTATTCGGTATAACCGATTATCGGTTTAACCGACTGAAGTCGGTTATGCGGGTCGGTAGAACCGACTGAATGGAACCATAATGCACTGCTTTGTCCATAATCAAACAACAAAAAAGTGATGTTTTTTCATCCAAAGTCCAAACTGAATGGAATCTGCAGTGCACTGCTTTGTAATCCAAAGTCCAAACTCATGCAACCATAATTTAATTTAAAGGAAAAAGAAAAAAAAATAATCATCCAAAGTCCAAAATCCAAATAGTGCACTGTGCCACTGTTTTTTCGTAACTATTAAGTATTAACTAGTCACCTACTCACCTCTTTCATAACTGTGTGGCAGTGTGTATGTCTGTATAGTGTATATGAGAAGCTTTGTGCCTTTGTCAGTTTGTTCATCTAGGTGTAAATAATTATACAGATATTAAGATATATATAATTATATATAAATAATAAATCAATTATTAAAATTCGGTCGGTTCGGTATAATACCGAAATTATTAATATCAAATTGACGTCGACTCCGACTGTACTCGGTTCGATCGATTCTCCAACCAATTTTTTCGGTTTACCGAATTTTCCGTACAATGAGCTTCTCGGAGCGGTCGGTAAGTCGGTCGGTTCGAAATTTTTGGTAATTTAAGCCACCCTTACCAATATGCATATGGTAATGGGACAAGGAGGAAGGTCTTAAAATTTCTTCCATTTTGGCATTAAATTATTAATTAATAAAAGGAAAAATAAGGTCGTTAACTTTTGAAATATATTTTTTAATTTATAATTAATAATCTTTAAAAGGATTTTCATGGTCCAGTAAATAAGTATCTTATAGAAAGAGGGGGTTGTTATTGACACACACGAAATAACTCTCTAACACTTCATTATTCACTAACACACCTCAAGTACATATTTTATCTTCCTAACACTCCCAACACTCCCATATTTAATTTTAAAATTAAATAATATTAATTAATCTTAATAAATATAATTTCTGTTTAAACAAATATCTAATGTAACTAACATACAATCACTCTCAAACACTTCTACATTTTCTCTCAAAACACACCCAATTTGAGAGAGATAGAGAGAACCTGGCTTGATCCCTCCTCCCCTCTTCTCTCTTCTTCATCGCCAATCTCTCATCCTTTCTTTTTTCTTCATCTTCTTCACTATGACGCATATATATGCTACTCAGAGCGGCTTGGGATCTTCAAATTATTCTGTCCATCTTTGCGCTCTGTTCCTCCACACACCTACATTTTATTTCTTCTTCTTTTTTTTATTTCTTCAAATTATTTTGTCCCTCTTCAAATGATACTAATTTTCATAATAAATTAAGGTGATAGCGTCCCGAGTGTCATTTACCCCAACTATTCACAATTCAAATTAACAGTATTTCACAATTCAAATTAAGGTGAAATTTAAGAAAGTACAGTCAATCAGTTCCTTATGGCCGAGGTAAATTAAGTGAACTCAGTTCCTTATGACTGAGGTTAATGTGATATACTCAGTTGCTAGGGATCGATCTTGGCCGAGAGGTTGAAATTTTTTAATTTCGTTCGGTCCTCTATGGCCGAGGTAAATGAAGTAAACTCGGTTCCATAGGACCGAGGTTGATGTGATGTATTCGGTTGCTAGAGACCGAGTGATCTTAACTGAGTGATTCAAAGAGCTTTCTATGTCTAAGTTTAAAATTGCTATACTCGGTTGCTGAGGACCGAGTGTAAGAAGACTCCCTCGATTACTAAAAACCGAGTAACATAGGACACCTTCGGTTACTAAGGGCTGAGTGAACATTCATGATCAAACTGTTCAAAAATGTTGTACTCGGCGACGGGGAACCGAGTGTAACCACATGCACGCGACCCTCAACAACTGAATACATTCTAAAACACCACATCTTGCTCTGTTTTTTTTTTTAACTTTGTTTGTATCTAATGATTTAAGAATGAAATAACAAGTAAAGAAGTAGTAAAAAGACAAGAATCCTATCTCTTTTAGATGAACATTTCCTTTAACTTGCTCTTGAACTTTCTCATCAACATTCTCTATCTCAATCTCTCTCTACACTTCTCTCACTTTTTATTATAATTTTTACACTTTAATCACTACATTACCAACAATAATCTTCGTTTTTTTGCTTATATTTTGAATTTTTAAAGGAAATGAATATAGAGATAAGTTTGAAGGTGGATCCTCGTTTGCTTGGAGTGGTAGGCACTACACCAAAACAGCAATTTAGTAACGGGCCCTTTTTATCATCTGTAACGGTCAAAGTCCGTTACTAGCTCGCAACACCCAAAGTCCGTTACTAAATCTAATAAAACCGTAACTGAATTTAATTGACAAAATTAACTTTATCTTTAAAAACCTGTAACGGACTTAAAATAAGTAGTAATATTATATATCCGTTGCTGACAATTTATTTTTTTATTATTATTATTTAAAATCAATAAGTTATTTATTTTTATTGAGAAAGTTAAACACCTAAAAATCCACCCAAAATTTCATTCCCTCTTTCACAGCTCACTCTCCCGCTCGACAAAACCCTTGAACGAGAAAACCCTTCACAACTCTCACTGAACTAGATCTCCGGAATCAAATCGGATGGTACACTCCTCTCTCTTTGATCGTTGGTGCTCTCATCTTTCTCTGGTTGTTAGTCTGGAATCACAGGTGGAGTTTTGAAGGTATTCTTCTTCTTCTTCTTCTTCCTCCTCCTCCATTCCATAACACAATCACTATCAGAATCTCAACTAGTAATTTATTCTTCTTAAATCTCCTAAAAAAATCCCTATATTTTTAGATCTAGGGTTTCTTAATTTCATATTCGTTTTTGTAAGGGCTATGTCAGTTCTTGGATTTTCATATGGTAATGTGTTTGTGTTTGCTGTTACTAAGTTGAAGTCATTAGTTTTTGCAAAACCTATAATTCTAGGCAACGGCAGATCCAGGAATACGAATTGGTGGGGGTAACCACAGAACTATTTTTTTTTTAAAGTAAAAGGGGGAAAATTACAACCACTACTACTTTCTCAACACATAGCTCCGCCTTTGGTTCTCGGAATTTTTAAGTGGTCCTCCCACTAACTGAGATAAGAAGTCGAAGTTTGATGTTATCAACATTTCCTTTCCCAGTATTCCATTAGCACTTTTAATTTTATGAATTGTAATTTGCTAGTTTGTTTTCAATTTATTTTTCAGAAGTTTTCTTTCTATGCTGCTTCTTAAAATGTCACTTGGTCAAGTGGCACTAAAATTATTTGTTTGTTGAGTTGCATATAGCTTGGTCCGGATTCCAAATCGTTGCTATTTCTCATGGCCGCACTGGTGCGGTAGCACGAGCCCGTGGCCTGGTGGGTCTAGAGCCTAGTAGGGTAAGTTCTTTTAATCGTTTGTTCTTTCTTTGATATTGTATTCCTATTGTTCAAGTCTGTTTAAGCAAAGGAGAATGATTGATTTGCTATTTTCTATCCAGGTTGCAGAGATCCTCAAGGATAGGCCTTCATGTTTTCGTGATTGCTGAGCCGTGGATGTCCTCAACGTGCTACCCACTGCGAATGGTGCAACCATTGAACTTTTGTACATGCAGGTACTTTTGAGTTATTATATGTTTCTCTATTTTGGTGGAAAATTTTATGATATCATTGTTTAATTTGCTTATCTATTGATTATGTAGCTGTATGCGCCAACAACTTTGGTGCCTGCTCGTGACTTTTGGTTGCTACGTTATACATGGACAAGGAGAGGTCGGTAAAGATGGCCATTGCCTTGGTTGTTAATTTTTTTAACTTTTTAGGAGACCCAAATTTTTATATCAATGTATATATACAGTGTTATAGATAGAGTATAAAAGTACTTTCAAATTATAGAAATCCAATTTTGATACAAGAAAAAAATGCCAATTTAAATGATAAAAATCTACACAGATTTTTACTTTAACTACAAATTTTATATTTATATGCCCTATATTTATACTATTAATTAATTGGCTCCATTTTCAAACTTCGGCTTGAAACTCTAAAACGACAGGACCGGCGGCTTGTATGTAGTTATATTGAATAACATTTTAATTAGGGTGCATTTGGTTACATGATTTTAGAATTTTATTGGAATTATAATTCTATAGAATTTCAATTTTAGGAATTGCAATGCCATAGAATTACAATACTATTGTTCAGATGGTATCTAATTTTCATTTTGAATTCTATTATTATTCTAAATTTTTTTGTTTGACCAATTTATGAATTTATATTTCAAATTCTATAGAGAGAATGGGTTTAAATATATATATTTATTGATGCCCAGAAATGCATATATATAATATATATACATACATATATTTAAGTGTGGCGGTTTGGTTATTAAGGAAGATTATTTTTTAATTGTTGTTTTTGATTCAATGATAATTAGAATCGGAAAATTCTACTTTTCTTATGGAATTCAATCCTTAAGAATTAATGACCTTTTAGTGTATCCAAATAGTGAAATTCTAAAACCATACTCTAATTCCAATTCTATCCTATAGAATTGGGGTTACCAAATGCACCCTTAATAATTTTGTTAGTGGAGTTTGTGAGAGCAACAGGCGCCAAGTCACCACCAACCAAATGCAACCAAGAAAGGGCTATCCAAACTAAACATATCTTAGCGACAAAGCGCCCCTGAGAGATAGAACTTTGATAGGAATGTGTCTTATTTGTGAGACAAATTTTAATTGACACCTATTCCCTTTAATTGTTTCTTCTCCCAACGTCCTTCTCAATATTTTATTTTATTTTATTTTTTTTAAAAAAGACTTATTAAACCTTCGATTAAAATTAGATAAACTTGTAACCTTTGCTATTTTTGTTTTCTATATAGCCCACTTAATTGTTATTTTAGGCATTGCTCCCAATTTTCTCTTAAAAAGTATAAACTCTCTTCATTTTTTTGTTGCAGATCAAACTGATTGACACCAATATCTCATTTCTCATAAATGTATTTGTGTAAGTGTAAAACATGTGGAGGATTACATAAGAGTTATATATGGTAGGGATTACTAATAATGTGTTCCTATATATATTATCACTTAATTTTGACAGCCCAATTTCAGGGATGAATTTAGGATTTCTTCGAAATGGAGGCAAGGTTTAAAACTGGATAAAGGGTGGACTAAACTATACAAATTAATTATATATATATTTAGTGAAAAAAAAATCCTTGTACAGTCATGTTGCTGATTTTGAAATATATTATACCATCAATATCTTAGTCACTAATTTTTGGCAAGTTTTATTTCCTTGACCAGGCATGGAGTGTGCCTAAAGTACTACGCCCCTTGTATGAATCGTCAACTGTGCTTGCTCATAAGACTACAATGATGGTAAAACTTCACTCTTCTTGTTCGTATGCGTTACAATAACTAGATGGCATGGATGATCCTTGAGCGCAAAAGCTTCAATGCTTTTACAGGCCAGCCATGTTCTATTTGGCGGAATGCTGTACGAACAACTTTAAAGAAAACCTTAGAGTAATTTATTGAAAGCATCCTATCTTCAGTTGATTTAAGTAAATGATATTTCAATATGAAAAATGTCCTTCTGTTCTTAAGAATATTCATTGCACAAAATATTTAGTTCACTGAAATCTTGACTGAGCTTGTCATGGAGCTTTTCCTTCTTATATACAGATGGTCCAAGTCTCTTCCCCCTTACATCTACGATTAAAAGGGGTGGAGTGGGGTGGGGGGATTATATCACAACCTTCCAAGTGGAAGGTGAGGGCCAAAGCCCATGAACTAGAGCCCTTAGGGGCCATACAATGGCATTGACACGACTCCTTAAGATATTATCCCAAGAGAAGTGTAAGTAGTGTAAAGACAAAGAAAATGATGTAAGTATTATCTAAAGTTGGTCTTGCAATACTTCTTAGGTTCTTGCGAGAACACGGATCAGAATGGGAAGACAACAATATTAATGCTTACTTAGCTGCAGCTATTAAAGTTGGTCCCTATACCTTACCAGGGTCTCGAGTTGGAAATTTAGGGGGTCAAGTGATTATTCCACTAGCTCACACTATTAAGCATGAATAGGCAAATTAATTGATCTTTCTTGCATTTCCGAGTTTACTACATTTGTGAACCATTTATTTCTTGAGGAGGAGGCTAACTTTAAGTACAAGGGGTAACAGTATCATACCTATTATAGATGCTGGTCTCGCCTGATTGGAAGGCAACTTTGAGCAGGCTAAGGTTAGAGGGCCCAACATGTTTTCTGATTTTTATTTTCTTGAGGGTTGGGGTTGTAGTTTTCCAGACTAAGCTACCATTTTCAGTCTCCGGTGTTCTAATTTTTCATGTACATGTCTCATAATCCAGTTTTTATAATTTTTAAAGTACACATATTGGGTTTACAGGGGCTTTGTTTAAACTAATTGGCATTTTCTGCTAGAATTTCTAATTGAGGACGAAGTCTGTTTTGGTCCAACCCAATGTCTAGTGGTAGTGTTTTAACTGTTTTTGAATGAATGTGCTTAATGCTGACCATTTTTTGAATGTTTATCAACATAATGCTTAGTTGTTGAACTGGAAAGTTCTAGGATTCATGTTTATTAGATGTGGTTGTAAGTTTTTTTTTCTGCTTGGTCCTAGGATTCATGTAAGTTTTTTCTAGTTGGTGAATGTTGACCAGCATAATACTTAGTTTTTTTTGGCATGTCGTGACAGATGTATCGGCTAAGATATGTCAGGGAAAACAGGTTTATCATTGTGAAAAGAAGGTCTAGGTCGAGGAGGTAAAGGAGGCTGATGCTGTTCTATGGGATGTTCCTCGAGATGGTCATCAAACTTTGTCCGCTTATGTCTCCGACGGCTATATGGTTTGGCTAGACAGTTTGTTAAAGTATGTTTAGTGCGAGTTTTTTGAGAAATATGTTTGTGCTTGGACATTTTGGTACTTAGTATTTGGATATTTTGGTTTTTATGTATTGAACTTTTTAGTTGTGCTTGGATACTTTCGTATTTAATGATTGAATAATTTTGTATTTAGTGTTTGGTACTTAGTATTTGGATATTTTGGTTTTTATGTATTGAACTTTTTAGTTGTGCTTGGATACTTTCGTATTTAGTGATTGAATAATTTTGTATTTAGTGTTTGACTGATGTTCGATTGCGCTAGAATTTATTTTTTCACTAGCTATGTAATTTATTCAAATTGCAGGATTCTGCTGGAGGGTGCACGAAATTGAAACATTTTTTTTTTCAATATTTTGTGTTAGTAACGGTTTTTATCCGTTACTGTACTTACAACACTTTAATCAATATTATAAAAAGTGTTGCAAGGTCAGTAACGGTTTTTGTCCGTTGCTATAAAAAAATTATCTAATAAATAAATATCATACAGTAACGCTATTTTAATTGTAGTAACGGATAAAAAGCGTGATGAAAAATAATTTAACAACAGTTTTTATGACGTCTGTAACAGTTAAAATCCGTTACAGATATAATTATAGTAACGGATATTTAATAATTTCAGTAACGGTTATTATCCGTTACTAGAGTAACTGCCACGCCTAAATAGTAACGGTCTTTATGCGTTACAGAAATTATTAGTAACGCAAAATGCATGTTACAAAATGCCTGTTTTGGTGTAGTGAGGATTTTTTAGCACGTTGGTTTTGTGTGGGTTTAAGAGATAGAGTTATGGGTTTAAGAGTTAGAGTTGTGGGTGTTGGTGTTTAATGTTAATTATTGATTATGTTAATTAGGTTTATTAATTAAGGCTATTTAATATTAGTAATTGGAGTAAATGAAATAAGAAGTGTGTATCAATAGAGATAAAATCATTTAATTGATGTGGAGTGTTAGAGAGTTATTTGGTGTGTGTCAATAGCAACCTCCTAAAAAGAAAGAAAAAAAAGTGTAACTTATATCTGATGAACATACCTACTGCATTTCATAAATTTATCTCTTTTTTAAAATTAAGCTTTTGTTTAGTAACAACATAAAAAATAATAGTAAAAATATTTGAGTTTTGTAAATAGTTAAAAAATGAGTTAAAAATATAGAGAGATGTTCTCTTATTTTTTTCGGTTTTTTTCCTAAAATAAAATTCATAAAAATAAGGAAAGAGGACAAAAATAAGAATAAAATGAAGAATTTCTCGCCATACTCCTAAACTCATTTCTCACAAAATCAATTGATTTTGTTATCATTTCAATTTGTTATTAAACGAAGCCTAAAAGTTTTACATTTTTTCGAAACATTTCCAACTAAATGTTATATTGTATTTCTATTTTTTGTGATGGAATCAATATGACATAGTCATAGTAAATAAAATATATTCTTCATTTCTACAAGAATATATTTCTATTGCCCACATGCACACATGCTTGTTTTATGCACTTGTCTAGTCTCCAACTACTATACGGCTATTCTTAGCGGCAAAACCAATAAAAAATAAAAATAAGGGTATTCTTAGATGCACACACAAAATTTGTCTTATCACTTCAGTGTAATAATAGTTTCTTCTCATCCCACCAATTTTCTAAACAAATTTGTAATTCACTCCAGTGGTGGGATGAGTTTACTGAAATAATATAGGAATGATAATGTTTTGTGTCTAAAAGTAAAAATATTAAAATATTAATTTTTGTATTAAAATAAATCATAATAAAAAAATTTACATCGTTATTAATAAATTTCATTAAAAATTACGTACAAGTCATAATACTTATGAAAAAAAAATAAAGTATTAATTGTGATAATACATTTTTAACGGTTATATGGTATGTTATCTCACAAACTATAGACATTTTTTTAACTAATACACACCCTCTTCTTCCCAAATTATCTCTCTTCAAAACTGAAATTAACAAACAAAAGTCCATCTTATCTCTCAAGAACAAATTAACATAACTTCTATTACAAATTGATTTTGATGGACCCGTCGTCTCCTTATACACCTCCATCACTAATGGTAGATCTTCAATTGATCAACTCCTCCTTCTTCTTCTTCCCTAAAAAAAAAAAAAAAAAACCCAAATTTCCTTCTACCTTAAAACTCATAGCTGCCGGCTAGGCACTATTGCTCGCCTCATCACCGCACACCACCATCACAACCACTACCTATATTTTCCCTCCTTCCAAAAAAAAAAGCCTTCTTTTTTCACCTCACTTTCTCTCTCTTAACATAGTCAAACCAAACCCAAATTGAATCAAAACATGACTAAGTTCAAAAACATTCAACCCCACCACATCTATTTTATACACACTAACACATGCTATCTCTTTTTTATACGCCAAGCAATAAAAAAAATTTGTCATTGCACATCCACGAAATTTATTATTATCCTGATAAAACTTTTCTAAACTCATAATTCATTGACCATTGAACTCTTCCTCTAAACCTTCAAATGGATTATTTATTCATATTTAATAAAAGTAATTCATTTTTCGTATTTTACTAATCATCATAAATTATACAACGTTTCGTATTTTACTAATCATCGGAAAATTAAACAACTAAATTTGAGCTACATTACAAGAACAATAAAACTCATATATTGTATAAATAAATATCAAATTTTACTTTTTGCCATGAAAGCATGTCATAAAAATATCTCTTAAATTTATTTTAGGCAAGAAATGATGTTTGATCATTAGTACAGTGTGTTCTAATCATCAAATTTTTTGTATTTATGTATTGTATATAATATTAAGCAAAATTATTTTCAAAGCATTTATCCATTAGATTTCAATCACTTTCAAAAAGAAAAAAAAGAATGTAGATTTCAATCCTTAATACTAAATAAAAAATATATGACTAATATAATGATAAATTGGCTAATCATTAATGTATCAACAAAAGATGTAATCGATTGAATATGAATCAAGAAGTATTTTAAATCCATAAATCTATAAATTATGCTAGTAATTATTATAAAAATAACATTTAATTGTATCACAAGTATTGCTTCTTTTAAATGGAGTTATAATATGTATGTATAAAGTTCCAAGCAATTTTTCTCCCATTAAAACAGAAAAGAAGAAGAAACAAATATTAATTTTGGTTGCATGTAATTTCTTTAACATATAAATTATATACGCTAAAAATTGTCAATTAGGGACGCGATACTACCTAATATTATAAAATAAAGTAGGACTTACTTTATAAAATATTTTCTTTTATTTATTTATTTATTTTCTCAAAAACAGTATCTATATTATAAAGCATCAAGTTTGACCAAATTTATTTTCAAAAAGTATAAAAATCTAATGGTTAAAAATCTACATGTTATGGTGTGCATTAACTTTACACCATTGGATGAGTTTTATACACACATCAAGATGTCACACAAAGTTAAAACACTCACACCAATAATATATACACAACAAATTCTCACACACCAATAAAAAATTTTATATTAAAAATACCATAACTTAAAATAAAAAATTCAAAATTTAATAAAAATTTAATATTTAAAATCTACTAATCAAGATCAATTAAATACGATCCGTCATCACTGTAGAATTATTTTTAAAAAATAAAAATTATAACATTTAACACCAATAATATACACAAAGTAAACTCTCACACACCAATAAATTTTTTTACACTAAAAATGCCATAACTTAATATACACAAAATTTAATATTTAAATCTACTAATTAGGATTAATTAAATAAGATCAATCATGACTATAGAATTATGTAAAAAAAATAAGAAAAAATATTGAGTAACATTTAACACCAATAATACACCAATCATTTTTTCTACATTAAAAATGTCATAACTTAAATAAAAAATTCAAAATTTAATATTTAAAATATACTAATTAAGATCAATTAAACGAGATCCGTCATGACTATAAAATAATGAAAAAAAATAATAAAAATTATTGAGTAACATTTAAGGATGTACTTTATGTGTTCATACATTATTGGTCATTTCAGTATGTCGTTTTAGGAGTGTTTATAATATATCAGTCAAATTTTTGAACTATTTTTAAATCATACCAACAGACGTGATTGAATTATTTTCACATATAGCATTGAGTTTAATTTGTTAAAAAACTTATTTTGTTGAGATCAAAAAATATGATTAAAATATTCTTTAAAAATTAAAAACAAGTCGGTTCAATCCGGTCTATTTTTAATTTTTTTAGCACGAAGATATATTGAACCTAAATTTATCGATTTAAATTCATCATATGTTACTCCTTTTTATCTTATTATCAGCCTTTATTTAATTTATTGTGCTGGATAGCACAGATATATCCCAGTTGTATTATAGGAGAATGCGTACGTAGCTAGTGAATTCTCACTTAAAGAAACATATGTACGTGAGCAAATAGGAAGTCGGGAATATTCGTTTTACCTAAAAACTAAAAACATTTATTATCCCGCTAATATTCTTAGATAAATTGATGTGAATCTAAAATATCTCAAATAAATTGCAGAACGCTTGAAGCTGGAATTGGAGCATTGAATGCTCAACAATTATAGAGGTAAATCCCACCAATGGAAGTATTCGTTAGTTTCAACGAAGAATTAATGCCATAATTAAGGGAAGAAATCAAACAATTTTGATTGAGTCCTTTACTATTTTATTGTTTCTAATTAATGAAACGTAAGCACGTCACAACAATCATCTTAATTAGAAAAAGACAGGAGTGGCGTAGAAAAAATTTAGCTTCCAATCTATTAGGTTGGAGTTTTTTTTTTTAAATATTTAATTTAAAATTTATTTTTAAGTGTAACTTTTTAAAATTATTTTTAATTTGATTTATATATGGTACACTATTTTTAAAATTTTATAAAAAAATTTAATCTTTTTTTTTATTTATTTTTTAAAAAAATTCAAAACTACAAAAGAAAAAATAAAATAAAAATTATTTTTACTTGAATGAAGTTTTTAAAATGGGTGAACAAATCATGATTTTTTAAATAAAAAAAATACTTATAATATTTTTTAAAAACCCAGTCAAACAACACCTTAGAGTTTTAATTAAGCAAAAATTTAAAAGAGGGTCCTTCAGGTATTTATGAAAAAGGAATCATATCGAACGTACTATAACTAAAATTTTAAAGTATTTCTTAACAAAAAAGTCAAATTTGTAACTTCTCTTTGTCTACATTTTTTATTTAGGAAATTAATTTTCACTGTTTTAAAAAAGAGCATGTAAAATGGGGCCAAAATTAACTCAACAAGTCCGCTTAAAAAAATATATAATGCATGTTAAATACAAGTGACAAATATATTTGCTACTAATTTTTTTTCATCTTTTTTTTAAAACATGTGATGAATAAATTCGAGTAGTTTAAAAAAAAAGAAAAATAAGAGTAGGACTTAAACCTAGACGTTTACATTAATAATAATTATACGTTGAATAACTTAAAACCAAATATGTTACAATCTTGACTGCAACATCACCTCCAATTATGCCAAAATTATTAATTACTCTAATGAAATGCAATAAACATCAAGAAACGTGGAGACTGGAGAAACTCTAAAACGAGGGCCATAAGTGGGAATCATATGATTTATGGACCACCCATGCTTTTTGTACGGCTCAACTTTGGGTGGTTTGCGATAGTATAGGCATAGTTAAAGAATCAATCATAGAACCAAAAAAAATAAAAATAAAAAAAGGAATCAGTTCTTTTGAACTTCTTTCCTTCTCTTTAATTAATTAGTGGAACGAAGGTTGGGAGTGGATTAAGAATGTTTGGAATGTTAAAGAACTTATTTTCATAATAGTTTGACTGATTTGGTTTGCTCGTCATTTGGCAATTAATAAAGATTCTTTGTGGTTAATAGTAACGGACATTATTGACAAGGCCGAGATGTTATTAGATGAGTTTTTAGTTGCCAATTTTTAAATTGGTTGCTTTTAGCCCTGGTTCTAATCAAATGGCAGGCTCCTGCCCCTAATTTATTCATGGTTAATTTCAATGCGTTATGAAAGAAAAACCTTAACGGAGTAGGGATTGGAGTCGTGATTCAAGATCACCGAAGTGAATTTTATGCTAGCTTAGGTTAAGTAATTAAGTTCATTCATAAAGTCCCTACGCCAAAGGCAGCATAGTTGTTGGCGGATTTAGAGGCTTTAGATTTAGCTATTGATTTGGGATTTGAAGGTGCTTGAATGGGACAATATATCTGTCATTAATGCTTTGCAACAGCACGAGAACGGGTTAGTGTCAAAGGGCGTTCCTGTGGCAGATATTCGCCGGTTAGGCCAAAGATGCAATACATTTTCTTTTTCTTTTATCAAAGGAGAAGGTAATCGGTTTCGACCAAATTTGCTAGGTCTATTTTAAATTATGTTGTACGGTTAGACGATCCGCCAATTTGGTCGGAAAATTCCAGTTCCTTGGATGTACCTTCCTATAATAAATAGGACATGTTAATGTGTGTTCTAAGGACCAAAGTACTAATTTTTAAAAACAATTAACTTCCAATATATATTAAATATGATACAGATTTTCATACAAGATTTTATTATTTTCATTTATAGCAGTTTTAATATGTATTATAAGGACACATGTTATTATTTTCCTAGCTAAATGAATTTACATCTTTAGCTTCAAAATAAAAATAAAAATCATGATCTCCTTGTTACAAGAATAAAAATGACATTAATGGGTAGGACATTGGCTAATATACTTATTAATAAAAAATAACAAACTCTTAATTTAAATAATAGTAATATTATTTTGATTTTTTTCATCTATACACTACTCTTCGGGGACATAATATAAAGACAATGTAATGCGTACTTATGCATCGAGAAAAAAAAAAAAAAAAAAAACCGGGCACCTAATAAAAGTTTGATATATATATTGACTTTTATCTGCTGGAATTTTAAATCAACCTTTTATTCACTTTTAAATTTAATCTTTTCAAATATTTTATTTTAAAAATACTCTTGAGAGAGGGAAGTGACGCGCGCACAACGAGCGGTGACGAGCAACTACTGGAATTGGAGAAGCCAAAGAAGGAATGGAGAGGAAAAATCCGACCAGGTTCAAGATGACGTGTCAAGCTGCTCTAAGCGTGCGAGTGTAAACGCTTGGTGAAATTAACGTTTCTTCGCAAAACAAACAAATGAATGAATGCTCGATGTTGCTTCGCCACGTTACGATGTGGAAATTTGACACACAAGCAGTCTAATTCGCCACGTCACCGACCGGAACCGACTATCTTTTTTTCACCCTGGTTCAAGATAAGGTGCACCATAGAGGACAACCATATATATAATAATAATAATTGTAAATTTTTACATTCTCAATTCTATTTTAATATTTAATTTTAATTTATACCCTCTCTATCCTAATTTAATTATCCACTGTCTTATTTATAACTATCTTAAAATAATTGTTCACTTTTTATATTTAATATGTCATTAATTATAATAATTTTTTTATTTTTAATATTATCCTTTAAACTCTCTCAACTTTTTTTATTTTAGATCCCGTCACATTTTTTTATTAGAAGAAAAGTAAAGGACATTTTTAAAAATAAATATTTTTTCTTTAAGTAATTATTATGTCCTCTTAATTTTTAGTTTTTTAAAATGTGACAATTAAATTAGGACGGAGGGAGTAATTATTTTTTTTAAAAAATTGGTGAATTAAACAATGTGTTAAAAATATTTACAAATATTGAAACTTGTCTAATAAGTTAAAAAAGTGTAATAAATTTTAAAAAATTAATACAAAATTTACTATTAATCTTGAATAAAAAGATTAAAAGTATTACTTATACATATTTTTCAAGATTTTATCTTTTCACGTAGTTTCTATTTGATATATTAATTATATTTTCAAAATTTAAAATAAAACTGGCTCTTGTTTTTGGTAAGCAAGATATTTTTATTTTTTTTTGAACATGTAAGCAAGATATTTTCTGGGAAGGGTGTTATTTTTCAAATTTTTAATAAAAGATATAAAATAAAGTTTACACCAAAAAAAGAAAAAAAAAATAGAGAATCCAAAAAACACATTTTCCTAATCTCTTTCTCCACCTCTCACACACTATATACTCTCTCTCTCTCTGCCCGTGTTGTATTATTTTGCCGCCGGCGCTAAAAAAAAAAGCCCTAATTTTCTCTCTCTACATTAAAGCTGATCAATCTAATCTTCAAGCCCAATTCCTCTTCGTCGAGTTTCGAATTTTCAACCAGTATTTGAATTTCTCTAAATCTTCGAATACTGATTTTTTTTTTTTGCATTAAATATCTTATTTTTGTGAACCCATTTCTTTCGATTTCAAATCGAAAATCATCTGCAATTTGCTGTATTTCCCGCTGGATTTATCCCTATTCGTGACTGAAATTCTGAATTGCGGTAAGTTCAAACACTATAATCCGTTTGCTGTTTTTCAAATATCTGTATCTAGGTATCAAATAATTATAATTTCCGTTTGTTTCCTTGATCCTATCATTTTTTTAATTGTTGTATATATGACTAGTTTAAAGACTTTCTCTTACCAAGTTCAGAATTAGTTCACTTTAAATTTAACGAATTGTAAGTTTTTGTGTTAACTAATAATCCAATTCTGTGTTTGGAAGACTTAAATGAGAAATTTGGAATGTCAGAATAAAAACATGTTATAAATATCTGTATTTAAAGTTTTGTCTAGAGGGTCAATTGTGGATTGTAGACGCTAGATCTACTTAAAGAATGGAGTTATAGTGAATATAGAGTTTATAGTGAATTCCTAGTTCTAGAAATAAGCAATTTCAAGTTTTACTTGAAATGAGGTAATTTAACTTATCATGAATCAACTTTGAATTATCATATTTATGACTGTTCAATTTTCACAACCAAACACTGTAAATTACGTAAATTGCCTAGTTGTAAATTTTCTAATTCACGATTTTGAGGGACAACCAAACAGCCCCCAGTGTTTATTTTCATTTTCTCCGGTGGTTTTCTTGGGAATCGAATAGTGTCTTATTTTTCCTTCCCAAGTGACATATTCTGCAAATATTATTAAAACTAATAAACTTTATTTTTTAACGCATACTGAAACGCCCCATGGCTATATATGGATCTCTCGCAGGAAGCTTTCGCTTCTTGAATCTATATAAGGATAAGGATATAATCCCTATTCCATTTTTTTTCTTTCTTTTTTCTCGAGGCTTCTCGCTTCTGTCTCAGTGAAAGTGGGTCACCGAGGCTCCTAAAAGCAGCCGCGATCTTATAGACCACCAGGCCTTTCTAAAGCGTTGAGTCACGTGCTCGCTTTTCGAACAATATGGAGTCCGAGTAGATGCATGCACTCTAATCCTTACTACAATGAAAGATCTACTTCATTGCTATGCCGTTCGACAAGGATCTTACCTAACCCGATCTTCCAATGACTGCATAACCGCAATTTGCAGTTAATTACTTTAAGGATTTGTTAATTGTTTTTAGGAGTATTTGGCATGTTGACTACATTGCTTGATATTTAATTCGATCTATTGCTGTATGTCAAGATCAATGTCAAATTTCTTGCCTCTTTTTGGTAAAAGTGATGTTCCAGTTGATCTTATTTGTCTATTTCGTACTTTTGGGGAAAAATGTTATATTCAAAGCACTATGGCCCTCTATAGTCTATTAGTCTCTACCCAAGTGAATGATGCTTACTATTATTGTACATTTTGCTTTTGGGGATAGTGCATTGCCTTCTACCTGGAAGTAGTATTACCAATTTTTTGGAAATTAATTAGTAATTTTTTCCACTTGAATTTTTCCATATCCAATTTGCATGTCTTTAAATTCACGTGTAGAACGTGTAACATCTGTGCCCAACCGGCAGTAACTAAATTCATGCAATCTTTTTAGACAAATTAATTTGATTTTAATATTTTGGTTTTTCTCGTGGATGTAGTTTTACTTAAAGAGGGGTTGGAGTACCTTTTGTTTGGGACAATTACATAAAAAAAAACTTATGTTGAAAAATTTGAGATAATGGATCATGGTTGAATTACCTAGATTTTTTTTTTTTGAATTGCAGTGATGAGGTTTGAACCCTTGATCCCTCCTTTCTCCTCCCACATGTTAGCCAGTGCTACCATTGTGCTACGAGGTTATTGGCAAATTATTCTATAATTATAGCCAAAAAAAATTCTGTATTTCAATTTCATTCCCTGTTGTTACAAGTGCTTTCTCTCTAACAATGTAATTACTGTGAAACAGGATGCTCTACTGTCATGAGGTTGTGGTGAATTAATCAAGTTTGTGGAGGGATTTTGTCGGTTGTTGCTACTAATTGACATTTCTTTTAAATATATAGCAAATGGATCGAAAGGATACTTCAGGTTTCGTTAGCGGGGGTGGGATGGTAATGCACTATTCTTTTCGAGACATCTAAACCTAGTATTGTAGCTAATTTTTTTAAGCCCAGAAGTCAGTCAGATTTGTACTTTTCAATTAGTTTTAGTTCAAATAAGATTATGGATGCCAGGTTCCAGAATCTGGGTTTTGCTGCTAAACCTGTTTTAAACCCGTTCACGAATCTGAGAGAGACTAAAACTCAAGCTGGTTCTTTTGCGGATACTACCTTACGACTTGATTCTGTCGATTCCCATGGTTCTTCTATATCCCGTTTGTCTGCCTCAAAGGGTATTAAACGTAAATGGAGTTTGATAGATGGACCTGTGAACCAGCAAGGTCGGTTGCCATTAAGCCTCGGGCTAGGCCATTCTCCAAGTTCCTCGGACAGTAAAGGTAGTTCAGCAACTGCATGCACCACTGTCTCTTCTGCGAAAGAAACCGATGAGGAGTCCTCAATGGATCTTGAATTGGACTTTTCTCTCCATCTTAGCAATGAGAAGACACCCAGTCCAAAGAAACCTAATATGAAAGAACTGGAAGTGGGGCCTAAGGTAGATCTGGAGCTGTCTCTCTCCACCTGGCCTGCTGAATCTGATATTACTACTTATCATGCAACCTCTGATCTATCTTTTGATGTGGTTAAAATTCCGCTAATGGCTGATGGCATTTGTATAGACGAAGGGTCAATATCCTCGCATTGGAAAACGGGAAGTTCTTTCTTTCCATTGCAAAACCCGGAAAACACAGAGACTAGTCTTTTTCTCAACCCGATCACACCAGCAAAAAGAGCGGCCTGTATTTCCGGGTTAACGCAGCAGCAACAGAGGAACACTTGTGCCAAGGTATGTCAATTTGAGGGATGTGGGAAGGGAGCAAGAGGTGCTTCTGGTCTTTGCATTGCTCATGGTGGTGGCCGGAGGTGTCAGAAACCAGGCTGCCATAAAGGAGCTGAGGGCCGAACTGCATACTGCAAGGCCCATGGGGGCGGTCGCCGATGCGAATTCCTGGGATGTACTAAAAGTGCGGAAGGACGCACCGATTATTGTATTGCACATGGTGGTGGCCGGAGATGCAGTCACGAGGGCTGCACCCGTGCTGCCAGAGGGAAATCTGGATTGTGCATTCGACATGGTGGCGGTAAGAGATGCCAGAAAGAGAACTGCACGAAGAGTGCAGAAGGCCTCTCGGGTCTCTGCATCTCACATGGTGGTGGTCGCCGGTGTCAGTATCAGGAATGTACAAAAGGGGCTCAAGGAAGCACAATGTTTTGCAAGGCACACGGTGGTGGTAAACGGTGCACATTCTCAGGGTGCACCAAGGGTGCAGAAGGTAGTACGCCCTTTTGCAAGGGCCACGGTGGAGGGAAAAGGTGTGCCTTTGAAGGTGGAGGAGTTTGCCCCAAGAGTGTGCATGGTGGGACCCTTTATTGCGTAGCGCATGGGGGTGGTAAGAGGTGTGCTGTGGTTGAGTGCACAAAGAGCGCAAGGGGTCGGACCAATTTTTGTGTCCGTCACGGCGGGGGAAAGAGATGCAAATTCGAAGGTTGCAACAAAAGTGCGCAAGGTAGTACTGATTTTTGCAAGGCTCACGGTGGGGGGAAAAGGTGCTCTTGGGGCCACCCCGATTCAGAATTTGGTGAAGGTGAGGGTCCATGTAACTCATTTGCTAGGGGGAAAACTGGGTTGTGTACATCCCATGGTGCCTTGGTGCAGGACAAACGGGTCCATGGGGGTGCCACTGTTGGTGTAATGTTCCAGGATTCGGAAGCTCACAAACTTGAGAAGGTGAAAGAGGTTATCACCTCTGAGGATATGATTGTCGATATCTTGAAGATGGGGGCTTCCTTTGTAATTTCTGAAGAATGTAATGGTCTCGTAGAGAGGGACCCATCATCACTTTCAGAAGGGAGGGTGCATGGTGGAAGTATTATTTCACTGCTGTCAGGCAGTTCCGGTTGCAACTTAAGCAGAAGTAACCTAACAGTTTGTGGTGCACCTCAGCCAGGGAAATTTTACGTGATGCCCCAGAACAGGATGTAAAGGCAATTTCTCTGCCTTGTTCTTCCAATTCACCATTGATATTCGGCAGTGGTTTGATCAGGTGAAGCTGTTCTTGTTCAACTTTGTAGGCGTTCTCATTCAACTTTCAGAAGGGAGGGTGCATGGTGGAAGTATTATTTCACTGCTGTCAGGCAGTTCCGGTTGCAGCTTAAGCAGAAGTAACCTAACAGTTTGTGGTGCACCTCAGCCAGGGAAATTTTACGTGATGCCTCAGAACAGGATGTAAAGGCAATTTCTCTGCCTTGTTCTTTCAATTCACCATTGATATTCGGCAGTGGTTTGATCAGGTGAAGCTGTTCTCGTTCAACTTTGTAGGTGTTACTCTGTAAACCATCTTTGCGTAATGATAAGGAAATTAGCTTCTCAGGTTAAGTTAGCATTTTGAGTGTGGGTGTTCATTGTAAATGTTTGCATTTTAGTCGGATCTTGTGAATATCGTGTATGTTTCAGTCAGTCAGTTATTTTAGTGAGAATAAGACTCTTGGGCTCCAATAATATGTACTCTTGCTATCATCTTTTTGTTATTTTTTTGGTGAGGAAAATGAAAAACATAGTTGATTCAATTAACCAATGATAAGTATCTACAACACTTTCGTGTCTCCCCCAAAAAAATAAATTATACAAAAGTAATTGTCAGTGAAACATCTTTTTTGTCTCTAGGACATTCAATCTCATAATGGGATTGAACTTGGTGGTTGTAATTAGTTTCCTTCTACCCATTACAGGTAACTTTTCATCTATTTTTACAGCAGAAACATATAGGTTGTGGGTGTAATACTGTAATCTAACTATATTTCCTCTGTATGGTTTTCTTATCCAATTTGCCAAAATCAAAGATGGCCTTTACCCAAAAAAAAATGGATGGCCTTTTCAAAATTATAGGACCAGATTGATTCTAAATTATAGATCCTTGAAATAGTATTTTCCTTCTTAGTTTGCACTTGTAAAGCGTAGAAAGCGGAGCCAAATAAGCAATATTCATATTTATGGAATACAAATTCTTCATTAATCAAATCGATGCTTTATGCCAGTGTCATTCTCAGATACATAAAGAACATTCTTTCGAGGAGTAATTTCTTTATTTCTGGTGGGTCAGCAATTTTCACCCGCCTCTGCACATCATTTTTTCTCCCTTTTTTGTTGTTCTACTTTCACAAATCTATTGTACTTTATTGTAATATTAAATTTGTATTTTAGTTCCTTCTCTTATAAACCCTCGTGCTTGAATTTTGCCATTTTCGAAAGTTCATCAACTGCTTCAACCAAGTGATCGAGCCGAGCCACAAATTCAATAAGCAACGAAGTAAAAGTAGCAAGTGACAAAGTGGCTGTGCTCTCTAGGGCCCGCATCCGAGGAATAACATCCGAGCTAAACCCCCCATCTTCCTCAAAAGCATCCACTTCTCTAGACGGCCAAGAATGGAGTTTTCTTGATTGCTTCCTCACATTCTCGTGGCAAGATTCCACCTGAGGTGGTGGTGGGCCAGTCTCGAAAGTCACGTTTTGAGTTTCTAGGGTTTCGTTGTCGGGCTCGGGTAGTTGGTTTGTGAGGTCAACGAGGTTAGCTGAAAGGGTCTGAGAGAGCTTGGTAAGCGGCTTAGACGAGTTATCTTGGGGCTCGTAATTCGAGGCAAGGAGATAGGAGTGCATGTCTATGGCTCGTTGGAGCCGTTCTGTTGAGATGTGAACCCTTTTTAATAGACACGTTTTTAGGGTTCTCTTCATTTTGTTTACGTCTTCCCCTAAACATCGAACTAGCTCTGCAGCTTGGCTTGTTGCTTCTTGAATCTCTGTTTGGAATGCGAATCGTAGATTGTAGGGTGCCTAAATAACAATGGAAGGAAATATGTAATTGTCAGTTACAGTGTTCTTCATACATGATTGAACTAGACTACCCTGCACATGGAGGAAAAAGTTCAACAAAAATAATAGATGGCCCAATGGTTGACTGTGAGTCAATATTGTTTAGTAGTGACGGTCCAAATGCATATACATTTTTATGGAAACAAGATTGCAGGGATACTATAGGCATTTCAAAACTGTCACACAACTTTATTTGGCGGTTCAAATGGATGCTCGCTTTAGATCATGATATAGATTCCTTAGCCTTAGTAGCAAAAATGTTTCCATGAGGTTTGTTTAATGCATTTTGGTTTCAGATTGTGAAGTTTCTTTTATACAGGTATAGGAGATTCAAGTTTTCTCTCTCCAAATTTACAACTATCTTGGCTTGGTGAAATGGCACACACCCCATTTATTTACCTAAGTTGAGGAGAGGCATAGTTTATTTACTTACACATTTTTATCAGAAACAACTTTTATTAATATGAAAGGGGAAAGTACATAAGTGGTGGACCAGAGGTCACCAATAGCCAAAGCAAGAGAAGCACAATGCTTCCAAGTTTGTTTCGATATTTTGAAGTGCTCAGGGTGGTATGCTACTTTAGGATTTCCTTGAATAAGTGTGAAAGTCAAATATAACTATACGGAAAGCATGACTCTTTATTTAGGACTCCTACATAAAGAGTCATTTTTCCTTCTATGTACATAATCTATGCACCAATTATCACGATACTAACCAAGTTTTGTTTATAACCATTGATCATGTTGAATAAATAGGCTTGAAAGTCAAACTAGACTCGTAATTTGGGGCAAAGGGAGTACCATATTATTTGATATTTATTACATCTTTCTTGTATATTGCAGCAGAGATTCTGATTTGGCCTGTGAAGAAGGATGGACTTCAGCCCACGGCTAGGGTGGGGTTTCCATCACAGCCAAGGCAGGCCTTTTGCAAAGAAATGATGAGTAATCTAGGTAAGATTCCAATCAAGTGTATTGCAAATCTAGGGTTTTTAAAGACGCTAAAAAGTTGCAACTTGGTTCCTCAGGAAATTGTAGTTTTGTGGTATATTAGTGCCACACTTTTCTTTTGCGATTTTTTCCGATATTATGTTTATTGACTTTGTATGTTAATGCTTGCATATGTTCACACAATCACATCCTATATGAAGAAACTATTCTTTCTTTTTCAGAATGGAATATATTCGTGATAAATAAGGTCATAGGAATTATTATATGCCTATTAATGGAAAGAAATTGAAACTAAGAGGATGCTTTAATTAGTGAATTCACAACACAAAGGATTTATGTTTCTGCTAATATTTCCTTGTTTGGCATTTGATGAATCATTTATTCTTATTACAACCCACCTTGAAGACCACAGCATCAAGAACTAATACATGCCAGTATTCCTGATTGTTTGATTCTTATATTCCATTACTTAACTTTTGGTATATTCCTGAGTTGTTAGCATTTTAATTTACTGTTCGAAGTTGGAAAGCGGTATTGATTCTGTGAAAAATGAATATCCTATCATTTGATATCATAATATATATATATATATATATTATATACCTTTTAATGGAATAAAACACTACTGCCCCGTTTTGTTCTGTCTAAGATTTTCACCTATGTAACTATGTTTAAAAAGTAAGCTGATAAATATTTCAAACTATTTCTAGCACAATTTTTGTTTTAATAAAATTATGAACAGCACACACTATAGCTAAACCACGGTTCTCCTCCAAAATGGCTAGCCTAGCTTGTATTTTTGGTTCACTAAACCCACATATAAGCCAAGGATCTCCACTACACACTATGGATGTGGGACGTGGGTCGTTGCAATGACTATGTACTTGGAAACCAAATTTGTCCAATTACAATGCCTAATAACTAAATGAGCCCCAAGGGTTAAGTGACAAGAAAGGGACCTGAATTTCAGAGTGAAGAACACCGTGAAGTGCCATGACCTCGTATGCGCAATATCGCAACACTGCACCAACTTTGACATATTCTGACCATGGATAGAAGAAGTGTCCGAACCTGCCGTGTGGCGGCTCCCATTTTGCTGCAATGGCCTTCAAAATGAAACCAACCAACAAAACTTTTCATTATTAAGGTTAATTATCCAAATTTTAGTAAGATATGGCCATAGAAGGAAAAAAAAAATCCTAAATCAAGAAGAATGTAGTTATTATTACCAAAGATTCGAGTTTAGCCGAGGAGTTTAATGTGGACCGGCATTTCCTGTATGCAGGCTCATCTGGGAACTCATCCATTACAGTCTTGCAAAACTCTGGATGGTCTGATCCATCATCTTCTAAATATTTCCTTACACATTCTGAAATTAAATAGACTGAGAACCTCAGTATATTTATATATATAGATATAGTAAGGCTTAGTTTATGTTGGCCTGTGTAAATTGAAGGATTGCTAATAGTTCCTAAGTTAGGGTACCTTCAAGTGAGTCAGCTACTGAATTGAAGTTGCTGACTAGTTCCTTGTGTAATTGCTCTCCGGCCCATATAGGAAGAATGAGCACATTCACTAGAACTGCCACGATTCCTCCGATGGCAATCGAGTAGAGGCGGTCCATGGAAGTTCTAATGGGGTTCCCCATCCGATAACCAGAAACAATGATCAAACAGTATGTGAAGAGTATAACCCTAAAACCGTACTCGTACGGGACAAGTGATGGCCATAACTTCATGAATGATGTTATAGTACCTGTAACATTTTAAAGGAAAAATTGAAAGGGTTATATTACTCTTATTATAGTGGAAGTTTCACTAAGATTTCAATTAAATTTTGGTGGCTTACCAATTAGGAAGATGCTAATTCCAATTATAAAAGGCTCAGCAACTCGGCCACTGCTTAAGGCCAACTGAGCAACAGCAATGGCTAAGATTCCCGCAAGCAAACTCCCAAGTGCTCGATTAAATCCTCGATTGAATGTGGCACCTTAAAAAATTCACAGCATGGTCATTGAATGACGAATAAAAATTAGTTTTCAGTTAGTTTTGTATAGATTTAGGATGCTTTTGCTTATTTTATTTTATAAATTGCAAGGGCATAAATAGAAATTGATGATATAAATATATATAATCCAGAGTCACCATTTTTTTGTCGTGTTATGTTGGGCTTTTTTGAATCTGCACCCCGTTTTATCTGTGTGAATAGACTTACCACCTGTTCTAATATTTGTTAGACTTTGCCCCTTGCATGCAGGAATCTCAAAGAATTACGTAAACTCAGGTGGTTAAATCAAAGTATCACGCTACAAAAATTAGACATTTCCCCCCATTTTTACGTAATTATTTGAGATTCCCTTGCATGTAGGTCAAATTTTCTTTTATTTTTTTCAAAAAAAAAAACCCCCATAAAATGTAAGTTCCTCAAATGTTTGCACTAATTTTTCTTATATCTCAATGTATCCAGGCCTCCTTGATAACCCGACTGATCAACAAGAGAACGACCATTTGACCTACCATTCAGGAGGTGCTTATTAAGACCGCCCTACCTATGGACTAACCCATGTGAGGTAAATTCTTAAAACCAGAAGTATTTATATAGCAAGCACATACATAATACGTATCCATGGATGAACAATGTTGAATATTATGTTTTTATCACAAAACTTCTAGGTTTTATTAGAAACAGTGTGATATGCATTATGGGATTTCAATCTAAATTAGGAATATATTATAGAAACCTAAATACATAGTTTTTAGTAAAATATGTATGATTATTATCAGAGTGCATGTATACATATACTTACCAACAGTATATTCAAACATGATGGCAACTGTGAGGATTGACCAGATGATGTTGGTGCCAAATACTTGATAAGGTGCTTGGAGTAATATGAGCAAAGACACTAGTAGAACAGCTAGCCCTACTTTCAGTGAGAATATCAATCTATTACTGTCCTCTTTGGCAAATTCCCACACATCCCTCACCAAAGATTTCAATGAGAAGCCCGCTTCCCCAGATTTCTTCATACTATCTGGAAGCTTCCCTTTCGGAAAAGAAGGAATATTGATCTCAAAACTACTGCCCTTCTTCCCATTCATTCTCCAATCGACAAATATGAGCTCTTCAATATTCTTTAATGTACCCGTAGTTTTAGGGTGAGAAAACGAGGTGTTTTGATTATATCGAACGCGGAACTTCAAAAACAGTGGAGTTTTTAGTTTGTGAAAGAGTGTTGAGTTTTGTGATGGAAATGATAAGAGAGTAAATAGGAGAGATTTAAAGAAGACGGTTGTGGGTTAGTTGTTGGAGCAACTAGGAGAAAAAAGCATGTATAGTCAGGATGTGATCTATAGAGAGAATAATACAACAATAATAGAAGAAAAAAAGATGGGAAGAGGCTAAAAAATTGGATAAGAAGATGCTTAGCCTCAATAATTCTGCATGCATGGAGAATTAGAATCCAAATGACGCAAGAAAATTTGGTTTCCGATAGCCACGTTTCCTCTTCGATAACACCTTCCCCCATATGATTCGCAGTAGTGCTAGTTTGGTATGATTATATACCTCATTAAGTGAGATTTAAGAAAAATGGAACTTTGGTAAGGTGTAGAATATTATTGGTCCCTGTTTTTGCTTTTGCGCAATCAATAATTGAATATGTACACGCGTTATACTAAGTTAATAAATAATAATTGAATATATACACATGCTATACTAAGTGTCACATGCTTAAACCGATAGAAACAAAATTGAAAAAGGAAGGAGAAATGGTATATTAACCGTAGTTATATATTTCGAGCCTAAGAAATTGTTTTGGTTTCATGGACAAGCACGTGAATATATGTTTGTAATTTTTTAACTTTTTGAACAAAGACAGGCCCAAGGCCCGAAAAAATAAACTACAGAGGCCTAGGGCCTAAAGCCAAACAAGAAGAAAGCTCACTAGTAGGGGAGGATCCCAATTGGGGGTAATCTACCTCTAATACAAGAGAAGCAACACAATGAGCAAATCTTTTTGTGGTTTCTACTAACAAAACGAAGTTGCAGACCAAGCTTCTGTGGTTTAGGCTTGTTTGTATGTATGCATGAAGATATTTATATGTATTTCTTGTTGATGTATGTATTGCTGCGTACATGTTATACTTATAGAGGCCACCTATCACGTGGACTGGTCTGCATACGGACCGGTCTTCTAGCCATGTATGAACCTTCCGGAGTTCCGGATGAGACTGACTGTGTGTGGCATTCATGATTGTTATCCGGTTATGTTTATGCATGTTTGCAAATACTTCCGGATGAGATTGACTGTGTGTGGCATTCATGATTGTTTTCCGGTTATGTTTATGTGTGTTTGCAAATACATATTGACAGTTCGAAAATAATTTCCCAATACTAGGCTGTAGGCCGAGTTTCCGGCTCTGTTTGGATCTAGGTGAAATGTTTCCTAACTTGAAGTGGGAGTAGGTAAAATTATGTGTATTTTTATATAGATGGGATGGGGGCAAGATTATATTAGAAATAAGAGATTGAGGGCTCAAATGGAAAAGTGTCTCCCTTTCTTCATGTTGGAATATTATAACTCGTGCAAGAGTAAATTACAGTTCAGCCTTGTGATAGATGCACTTGTTTAATTTATCACATTGAGGAATATGTCTCATTCCAGCTTCAATTCCCTCTCTCTCTCTCTCTCTCTCTCTCTCTCTCTCTCTCACACACACACACACACACACACAAAAAGAAGAACTAATGAGCATATATTTTTGTTTCTCTTGCATAAATATAAAAATCTCGAAAGGTATCTTTTCATTACTCTGTTTTCATAATATATGCTTTTTACTATTCCATATATGCCCTTCCTTTTGAATTTAATGCTATTATTCTTAAAATTATTCTTCTAGAATTACCTTCTTCTGGCTGATTTTTGTAAAGCTTTTTACTACATGTTTCCAATATTCTTGTTGAAAATTTTATGTTTGTCATTTTAACCAACTTGATGTGGCTAACTTGTACTTTGACTATCTTAGTGAAACAATACACACGCATACTATTTTGCAACCTTTACAATGAAGGAAAATAATTGTCAATCACACGACTTTTCTTGAATGCGAGAATGAGATTTAATTGTTGGAATATATTCCAGGATTCACGCGGGAAGATGGATAATCAAGCACTTTGATAAGCATTTGATTTTTTTTGGTGAAATACTAATGGCAAAGTACTTTGGGATTTTGGTAAAGCCAAGAATGCATTGATTGATTGTACAATATGCTTTTAAGGGCATTAACCAAAATTGATTTGGCAATAGACAAAATACTTTGGTAAAGACGTGAACAAGTGGTTTTCTCTTTAGTTTAGCATGGAGTTATTACTCACAAAACATATGGGGTTCCCATCACTCTCGAGCATAGTTGGGAAAATTCACACCATTCATTTAAAGTTGGACATATGATAGATTTAAGTTTTTTTTTTATTCAAGTAGTCTTTGCCGGAGGAAAAAACTACTTAATAGATATGAGCTATCTATTGTTCAAATCACTGGTCCAAATTATTACTCTATTATAGAGCGATATTATCACATTTTATATTAGTTTTTTTATTCATCATAAGATCTTTATTGGTTTGTGTATGGCTTTTTCATTTTACCTCTTTCTAGTTAGCCATTTTTATAGTTAATTAATGGTACATATATGGATCATGTGTTGGTTCTAGTTTTATGCCAAATGTAGTAATATGTAATGGTAATTATAGCCAAGCATGCCCACCATATCATAGAATTGGATGCTCAAAGTGGCTATAGTCATTGAAATGATTAATAAACAAAAAAAGTAAGAAGAAATATTTGCTTGGTTAACAATTGGACCATAAGGCCCCAATGGCAATGGAAAATTGTGAAGATGCAAATATACCTCTCTTAATCCCTAATTCCAGACGCCGCATATTTGCTTTTGGACATTTTTTCCATGTGAAGGAATAGTCTTTACCACAAAAATTTGTGGCAGCTGAATATTTAAATTTTATTTAAATAGGATTTTCCTTTATCAATTACTTGAATTTGATAACTGATGTATGACGTACCACGTCACAGTTGGCACTATAACAAATTTAGTGGCGAAGTGCCAGGTAACAAACTCAAAAGGTAGGTATTATGTAGTAAGTGCAAAGATTATTCACTCCGCACATATTCATTTAACACCGCAGTCATGCTTAAAATTAAATCACCTAAAAATTGGGTAGAAGGACTTATTATATATTGATTTTTACCAAAAATTCAATGAATAATATTTTTTTGAATGAAGGGCCTATTTTTAATTGGTAATTAGTGGAAAAGGTCTATTTTGTTTTATATTTTAAATGAATGTATTTGAATAAATTTAAATATCATTTAATTAATAAAAACATGTTATGTATTACCTAAATTACCCATCTTTATGAAATTTGCACAAAAAATATGGACTGCAAAGTTCATATTGCAGTAAAATATGAACTGCAAAGTTCATATTGCAGTGAAATATGGACTGCAATATGAACTTTGCACTAAAAATATGGATTGCAAAGTTCACATTGCAGTAAAATATGGACTGCAATATGAACTTTGCACTAAAAATATCGACTGCAAAGTTCACATTGCAGTGAAATATGGACTGCAAAGTTTATATTGCAGTGAAATATAGACTGCAAAATTCATATTGCAGTCCATATTTTAATGCATATTGGTATTTTTTAGTTTATTTTAAGAGTTGGGATTTCATTTTATAATAAAAAAAAAGACACATGTCATATTATCAATAAAATAAAAAATAGGCCATTTATTTAAAAAAACAATTATTCCTTGGCTTTAGTGTGAAAATCTTTCTCTAATAAGACCTTTTTTTTAATTGCCCCTTAAATCATGAAATTTTTTAGTGAAAGTTTAGTATTAAGCTGGCAAATATGCTTGTCAAATTATACCATGTTAAATTGATGAAGAAACAAACTATATGAGCATTCAATTAAAAATTTGTGACCAATGAATTCATTATGTGTCTACCAATAATACCTTTTTTCATATAAACGATGAATCTAGCCTATGTTTCTAGAGATGAAAAGAGGTAAAACTTCTACTAAACATAACACACTTCTTGAACACCCATCACAATAAAAGGATCAAACTCAATATCTTTTTGTTACAAAAACTACAAATTTTTGGTTGTCTATCTCAAACTTGTAAAAGCAATGTTCAGGATTTGTAGAATAATCATGAGAGATTCATAAAGAAATTTAGGAGAGCAAAGTAATAATTATTTGTGTGAAACTCATTTCATCCAGCGTTTGTAGTCCAACGGTTAGGATAATTGCCTTCCAAGCAATAGACCCGGGTTCGACTCCCGGCAGACGCATCTTTGTTTTGTGGTTATCCTTAGTGATATAGAAAGGAAAATTTTTGCTGCTTATTTTTTTTTTTTTCACATCTCAAAAGGCCCTAGTGATTTAAAAGGGAAACATTATTTAAAAATATGTTTTCTTGTTTTCCCTGGTGATGATAAAAAGGAAAAATATGCCTTCTTTTTTTTTAATTTTAATGAGTGGTTATTGACATTATATAAAAATATTTTAATATTCTAAAATAATTTTTAAGGACATAAAAAGTATCACAAAAAATAATGAAAAAATGGCTAAATTAAATGTTATTTCGCAATGTTGGTAGTTCATTTTACTATTATAGAGATATCTATACTAACTTTCGTAAGAAAATTTATCCAATTAACTTTCAAAATAGGTCCATTAAAAAAGTTATAGTAACAAAGAGGAGCCAAAGTTTGCCAAAAAAGTAGAGAATTCAATACCGATACAATTTTAAAAACATAACCTTCTCTTCTTTATTTTTTTCTTCTTTTTTATTTGTTTGAAATGAAAATATCCTTTTTCATTTTGCATACACAGCCATTAATTTCTAATATTCCTTATATCTATAAATCATACACTTTTTTGAATTGTACAAAGTGCCCATAATTAGCAAACTTTGACACAATTACCTCCACTAGAATGACACATAATTGAATAGCAACCATACATTACAACTCCACTAAATCCCACAAACAAACCGACACACAAAAAACCCATCAAATGACGCTTCCACCTTGCAATTGAATCTGGTTTTGGCCTGGAAATCTCTTGGTTCAATGGATTCCCAGGCAATACTTGACTCACTTGTACCCTTGTGAACCTGTAAACTTTCATTAATTCAAGATCTGCCCTGTGTTGATCAAGCTTTTCTCTTGCCCTCCAAGTGTTAGACAAAATGCCTAAGAGAGCAAATAAGTTTAGAACAGAGGCTAAAAGTGAGAGACTGAAAGGAACCCACCATTTGTTGCAGTTGAGAGATGGGGATTTTGTGGTTGTTGATGTGAGGACGATTGCTTGGAATATGAAGTACAAGTTCAGTGTTTGGATGGATTTTGTTTCCAGTTTCATGATTCTCTCCTCTGTTTTCTTGATTCTTTCTTCTTGTTTCTCTGTTTCAATCTTCATTATTTCCTCTGGAAAGTTGGTCTGTGAAGACTGGTTATTCATGGCAACTTTCTCTGAGTTATGTATATGTATATGTATATGCTACTTCTATTTTTGTAATATTTTTTAATGTTCTCCTTATAGACTTTTCACTTTTGTTATCCTTTCGCTCAAAGTGGGGTGCTACGCAGCAGTCATTTAACCATGTTGGCCATTATAAAAGAGTTGACGCGGCTGTGTGAGAATTCTTAAGAAAAAATGTTCTCTTCTCACTTTCGAATATATTAAGCCAACGACATATTAAACGTGTTTACAATAAGATATTAATTCTTCACAATAATAACATATATTGACATTTGGACAATTGGTAAATAAATGTGCTTTTCATGGTGATATTGTTAGAATATATTATTTAGTATCTAGTATATGTTTAGGGTGGTGCTATTGCCACCACACAATCTTCTTGCTTCCACTCTCATTAAAAAAAAAGTCTAAACTTCTATTTCCACCCTACCCAATTAATTATTTTCAACCAACTAATCACTCATTAACATTAATTACTATTCATCATATTCTTCTTCCTCTTCTTTTTACTCTTCTTCTTCTCTAGGGTTTTTACTCAATGGTTAATAATTAACAAAAATTTAGATCTAATTATCCCATTCTATCTCATTCAATTCATTTCAAAAGCCAACAAAAATTTAAAAGTAACTCACAAAAACACACAAAATCTCCATTGATGTAACATAAAAAAACCTTTAAGTCGTAGAGAATGGTAGAGAAAAGCGAATCAAGGATTATCAAGGTAGAAAACCTAATGAAGGAGAGATATATTTGTTTTTATTATGTTTAATATTTATTTTCTTTAGTTAATATCAAAAAAAAATTGTACCAACAAAACGAATTAAAGTATCAGAACAGGTTACCTCGGTTACGGGAAACTGAAATTGGAGCACTTGTTCGGTTTTCGGTGACCAATGTGTCATATGAAGACGTGAAGGAGAATGATATTTCAGTTCTACAGAACCGACATTTATTATTTTTCTCGGTCCGTAATGGTCGAATACATGCCTATTACTCATCTCTTAGGGGCCGAGGTAGTGAAAAAAATTCTAAAGGGTTATGTTCTTCTCCAAATACCTCAGTCCTTAGGAACTGATGTATTGATACATATCAGCTATATATTAGTCACATGAAAATTTGCTAGATTTTTTTATGTGCAAAAATATCTTAAAATTCAAAATGTGTCCGCATGTTTAACGAGCATATAATTGAATTGAACCTCCAAATTCAAAGTTCGAACGATGTAATTTTTTGCTTTTCATGAAATTCTAAGGATGTAATTTTTTTGTATATGAATGACAACAATTTTTAGTAACTTGATTAAATTCGATCACAGAGAACCGATTATTATCTATTTTTTTATTATTAAATTTGATTTCTTTGAGCAATTTGATTATATTCTAGATAACTTCGGTCCTAGGAGACCGAGCAATTTGATGAACTTCGGTTTTGGGAAACTAAAATTATTCAAAATACTCAGTTGTTAGAGACCGATGTAAGATCCCGAGAGCTGAAAATATAGTCCAGAATACCTCGGTTATGAGGGACTGAGGAAGTGGATGAACTCCGGTCATAGGGAACCGAAATTATTCTCAATACTCGGTTGTTAGAGGCCGATGTAAGGTCCCGAGAGCTAAAATATGATACAATGAGGCTTCAGTTGTAAGGAATCGAGGAGTTTAATGAACTTCGGTCATAGGGAACCGACATTAGCCAAAATAGTGTAGTTTCACTCTCTAAACCCTTTTTGCTTTGTCTTCAACAAATATCAGTGTTGAATAAAAAAACAAAAAAATTGAGTCAATGGTTGAATAATTTTATTAACTATTCAACATGTTAAGAAAACAAAATGAATAAGAGCTTTCAATTCTTTCTTCTCTACCATTCTCTATAACTTAGAATTTTTTGTGTTGCATTAAGGGTAGATGGATGCAAAAATTTAAAAACCATTGTTGAAAAGAAGAAGAAGAAGAATTAATGATTAATTATAATTAGTTTGTGTTTCATTAAGGGTAAATGAATGTAAAATTTTAGAAACAATTGTTGAGAAGAAGAAGAATGATGAGGAGGAGGAGAGGAGGAGGAAGATTAATGATTAACGGTTAATTATAATTAATCATTAATCAATGTATATTAAAATGGGAGTGGTAAAAGAAGTAGTAGGAGTGTTGATGAGTAAAAGAGAGTTGGTAGGAATGGTAATGAGAGTGAGAGTGATATCAAGTATATATTGAGGTGGAAATAGCACCAACCTATATCTAGTTTCCTTATGTTAGTATGTTTCCTTATTTTATTAAGTATCTCATTGTGTATAAATAGGACTTTCTTGTATCAATATTAATCAATCAAATTACAGATTCTTCTCTTCTACTTTTAACATAGTATCAGAGTGTACATAAACCCTCCCTACATATAAACCCTAGCCTCTATTAACTTCTTACCATTACACCACCAAAACCCACACAATCTTGAAATCCAAGAATTTTTTTTCCAACATCCGATAAAACCACACACCTCAAATTTGTGAGAATCATAAATCCCAATCTCAAAGTTACTAAACCCACACAACATTCATCCTATTGCATTATAACATGACCCATTCACAAAATTTTCCCATTAACAAAGTTGCTGTCAATCACAAATTGCATCTAAACCCAACTAGCCTACATCACCACTTATAACTTAAAACAAAACCTTAAAACTACTGCATTTTACCTCATCGATTGTCCAAACCAAGACTTTCAGTACACCTTTCCAATCCACTCTTCAAAATGAAACCAACGCCGTCAAGATCAGCCTCAAATATTTCCTCACGCGCCCTCACGCGCTTCACAAAGCTTTCCACCCATGTCGCGTAACTCTCACACGCAATACTTCACTTACCCGCAACTCTGACCCATGCGCCCACACACGTGTAAGACCCTGAACCTCACGCGCCAGCCACTCACCCTACCTATAACCTTCTTTCAGCCGGTTTAAATTAAACCGGTTAGTACACACTATTTTAACTAGTACAATGCTTTTTTGACCTGCTCTTGAGCTCTTATACCGGTTCCTAGGGTTTTCAACTATCCTGGTCTCAAATACAACATTTGTTTTCCTAGAATTCGCCTCTATTTTTCAATTTTAATCATAAGCCTTTATAATGGCTACTGATCCAACAACATTTATTGAATTATCGAAGAAAGACTCTTCTTCAATCATTGTTCAAACAGATAGTTCTTCATTCAATATAGATGTTACATTGGATGAGACTAATTATGATATATGGTCTCAACTCATGGAGATGCACATCGCGAAAAAGCAAAATTTTTTGTTTATTCGTGGTACTACTCTGACTCCAAAAGAATGAACTCTACAATACGAAGCATGGTGTCCAGACAATCAAAAGGTGAAAAGATGGCTCCTGATGTCCATGAAGCCAGAGATTATGAAGCAATATATTCGGGTTCCCACTGCATGAGAAATCTGGAAGTTTCTATCTAAGGCTTTTTATGATGGAGCTGACGAAGTTTTCACCTTGAATCAAAAGGCATTTACAGCTAAGCAGAATGGAGCAAATCCCTTTTTGAATATTATAGGGAGCTAATAGAGATCTTCATTAAATTAGATCATTGTGATAAAGTGGTAATGGAAAGCCTGAATGATATAGAATATGACAGAAAGTCAATTCAGCGTTTGTGAGTTCATATCTTCTTTGCTGGGTTAGATAATGAACTTGAACAAATTCGTGAAAAAATCTTATGACAAGATGCTATCCCAGAATTAGAATAAACATATGCACTAATTCTTCGGGAAGATCTATGCGAAAAATAATGAATAGTGACTCTGGTAATACTGATGAAGCAGCCATTGTGGCTCGCAATCGTTTTCCACAGAACAGTTAATATCAACCCCAAAGGAACTCAAACTGGCCGAACTAAGCTAACCAAACTTGTGACTCGCAGTCTAAAGATCGTGTAAACAAATTTCAATATCCTCCTTATTCGGTATGTGGACAAACTGGGCACTCAAAGAAGGGGTGCTATCAAGTAATTGGCTATCCAAATTAATGGGATCGTTCTCGGGATCATCGCTCAAATCATAATAATGAAGGTGATGAAAAGAAGTCCTTAAGATTGCTTACAAATGTTGGAATACCTAATAACACTTTAAATTCTGCATTTGTTTTGAATAATACATGGATAATTGATTTTGGCACTACTGATCATATGACATTTGATTCTAGACATATCAATACTCATAACTCCTCATAAAAAAAAATTATTTTCACAGCTAATGGTGATTCAATCCTTGTTATTGGTGAAGGGATAGTCCGTTTATCCGACACCCCAAATTTAAACTTTGTATTTATAGTTCCCTCACTAAATTATAATTTATTATATGTTACTTAAATTATTAATGCTCTAAATTGTATTATTATTTTCTGGCCTACTTATTGTGTTTTTAAGGATATTTAGACAAGGCATACGATTGGTTATGGGATTAAGTGAGGCAAATTGTACTACTTGGACCTGGTTGTGAAGATCAGAAATCAGTTACACCAAGCCTTACAAATTAGTAACGATACTCAAAAGAGAACGTTGAAGATGAAATTTGATTGTGGCATCGTCGTTTGGGTCATGCGTTATTTAGCTACTTAAATAAGTTATTTCCTACATTTTTTAAGAATGTTAACATTTCAATTCTTCGTTGTGAAACATATGAACTGGAAAAAAGCCATCGTACTTCTTTTCCACCCTCATTAAATAAATGCTCGGTTTCTTTTATGTTGATCCACTCTGATGTTTGGGGTCTATCTCCTAATATTTCTTTGAGTGGTTTCAGTTGATTTGTTACTTTTATTGATGATTACACTAAAATGACGTGGATATGTTCTATGAAGTCCAAAAGTGAAGTTAGCTCTTTATTTCAACAATTTCATAAATAGACCAGTACACAATATCGAGCTACTATCCAGGTGCTTTGAAGTGATAATGGATGTGAATATATGTCTACAAACTTATTCAAAAATCATGGAATTGTCCATCAAACCACCTGTCGAAATACACCTCAACAAAATGGGATTGCAAAAAGGAATAATCGACATACGCTGAAAGTAGTACGTGCATTATTACTTGAGGCTAACACTCCCGCATCTTATTGGGTTGAAGCTCTCTCTACTACTGCATATTTAATCAACCGTATTCCATCAGCAGCTCTAGATTTTCAAACACCATTCAATGTTCTTTATAAAGCGGTTTTAGCTCTTACAGAGTCAAATTTGACCCCACAAGTGTTTGGTTGTATTGCATTTGTTTACTTACCCAAAGATCACCGGAACAAGTTAGAATCTCGAGCTGTAAAATGTGTATTTATGAGCTACACATCTAATCAAAAAGGGTATTGTTGCTATCATCATCTTTCACAAAAAATGTACATGACCAAGGATGTCGTGTTTTATAAAGGCGAAATGTACTTTCACCAGATTGAACTTTGGGGGGAGCACTATAGTGAAGTTTGAGTTCTTGATTGTAATAATGGTAACGAGCTAATTCAGGTTGAGGTCTCGCCGCCAACTTCAAGCTCATCAAGTTTAACAATAGATTCAGTCTCTTCATCACTACTGACTTGGACTGTTAACTCATTCCCACCACCAGGTTCGCCACAGCCGCCAAGTTCGTAACAGCTGTCAAATTTTTGAAGTTCAAGCTCACCATTGCTTCCGCCTGACACAAATAACCAATCGCCTCCCTCTGACACGTTTGAGTATGAATATCAGGTATCTTTTCCTGAGCCTCCTAGAAAACAACTCCCTCGCCGAAGTAATAGAGGCATTCTTAAACCGATATATAAACATGATCTCGCCAGTAAAGTCAAATACCCCATAAGTAATTATGTGTTTTATGATAGGCTGTCTAAATCGAATAAGTTATTTGTAAATCAGTTATCATATGTATTTATCTTAACAATATGTAAGAAGCCTTAAATGATCCAACATAGAAAGCAATTATGGACGAAGAGATGAAATCATTAAGAAATAATGACACATGGGATATAGTTGAGTTTCCACAAGGAAAAAAACTTGTTAGTTTTAAATGGGTATATACAGTGAAATATAAGGCGGATGTAACCATAAAAAGATACAAAACAAGACTAGTAGCGAAAGGCTACATCTAGACATATGGAATTGATTATTTTGAGATATTTGCACCAATGAAAAAAATTAACACAATGCGTGTCTTGCTTTCATTAGCAACAAATATGGATTGGCCGCTACAATAATTTGATGTAAAGAATGCATTATTACATGGGAATTTGGAAGATGAGGTATACATGAAATTCCCACTAGGGTATGAAGTTCCTTTGGAACATAGAAACAAAGTATGCAAATTGTAAAAGCTTTTGTATAGTTTAAAACAATCTCCAAGAGCTTGGTTCTGAAGATTCGTTAGATAAATGAGAAAATTCAGTTTAAAAAAAAGTAATTTTGATCATACATTGTTTTTGAAAAGTGTCATGGGAAGATCGCAGCACTCATTTTTTATGTTGATGACATGGTGGTTACAGGGAATGTCCTACAAGAATGAGAAGCACTAAAGAAATATCTATCTCAAGAGTTCGAGATGAAAGATTTCAGCAAACTAAAGTATTTTCTGTGAATCGAAGTGTCTAGGTCTTCTAAAGGCATCTTCCTTTCTCAGAGAAAGTATGCATTGGATTTACTAAGTGAGACCAGAATGTTTGCTTGCCAACCATCAGAAACATCCATAGAAGAAGGTTTGAAGTTGGAAATTGAAGCTGGTTAAGTACCAGTCGATAAAGGGCGTTATCAAATATTGGTGGGGAGGCTGATGTACTTAGCACATACAAGCCCAACATTTCTTATGCATTAAGTATATTGAGTCAGTTTATGCATAATCCTAGAGAAAAGCATATGAAGGCCGTTATGAAGATAATTAGTTATCTAAAAGCAGCTCCAGAAAAAGGGATTTTATTTATAAATAATAATTATTTTTTAAAAGTTGAAGGATACACTGATGATGATTGGGTTTGAACTGTAAATGACAGAAGGTCTATATCAAGATATGTCACGTTTGTTGGTGGGAATCTCGTTACTTGGCGAAGCAAGAAACATAATGTTGTTTCTCGTTCGAGCACTGAAGCTGAATATCGATGAATGGCAATGGGAATCCAAGAGTTATTATGGCTGAAGTTGATATTAATTGATTTAGGTTATCCACCGAGAGAACCTATTATGTTATATTGTGATAATAAAGCAGCGAGTAATATTGCTCAGAATCTAGTTCAACATGATAGAACAAAACATGTGAAAGTGGATAGATTCTTTATCAAAGAGAAGTTGAAAGAAAACATAGTTATAGTACCCCACATACGTTTAGAAGATCAGCTGGCCGATATCCTTACTAAGGTTGTTTCCAACATAATCTTTTCCAAATTGATCAACAAGTTGGGCATGTTCGATATCTATGCACTAACTTGAGGGGAAGTGTTAAAATATATTATTTAGTATGTAGTATATATCTAGTTTTCTTATGTTAGTAAGTTTCCTTATTTTATTAGGTATCTCATTGTGCATAAATGAAACTCTTTTGTATAAATATTAATCAATCAAATTACAAATTATTCCATTCTACTTTCAACAAATATATAGCAATAAGTTTCAAATCCCCCCTTTAGCATTATTTTATAGCAATTTTCATCGTACCAAAATCTCATTGACATATTTAATGTGTAATATAGATGGACACACAATGTTATTATGATAGAGTTTTCGTATCAATCAAAATTTTGTACTAGTAAATTATGCTTTTAGACATAAAAACTTTATTGTCAAAGCAATTATTAAAGCACCTAATAAAATTGTAAATTATTTTGATCGTGTTTCCCAAATACGTATCTCTACTCCACTTGAATTGAAATTGAATTATATTATACCTGAAACTCAAAATATATATATATACATAAAACAAAGTACCAAATGAACATTGTTCTTGGTTTTAGTTATGCACTTGAAGAATTTTCTTTGATTTAGACACGAAGTTTAAATTGTAGTGGATGTTATGTTGCTTTCAATATTGGTTTAACTGAGTAAGAAATGAATAAATTTTGAACATTAGGGTGGCGTTTGGTTGTGATTTTAAAATTGAGTTTTTAAAATTTTTACCAAAAAGTTAACTTTATTTCACACTTCTCAAAATTTATTTCAGTTTATTTTCTCTCTCATAAAATTTTTAAAATACCATAACTTTAAATACAAAAAACGGAATTAGATAAAAAAAAAAATATATATTTGAAACCTACTCATTGAGATCTATAAAATAAGATCCATTGTGACTATTTTTTGAATTTGTTTCATAAGTTTTTTTGAATTGGTTGGAAAAAACTCCAACAAAAATTAAATTCACTTTTCAACCTACTTTCACAGTTTCCAAAAACTTATCTAAAAAATATGTTTTAAAATCTCAACCCGTTTAATTAGTCATAATTATAAAGGTCAAAGTTTAGTAGTCTACTAAACTCTCCCTCTCAAATTGGTAATTTTTTTTCTTTCCTTTTTTTTGGCAGATAATAAATATATATTAAATCTCATAAAAAATATGTTTTATTTTTAACTAGTAATTATATTATAATTATTTTTTTAATATAAAAAAATCAGAGTTATATTATATAAATTTAAAACAAACATTTAATAAATTTGTTTGATGGGGTACACATATATGCTTTAAGACTTCCGTTTTACCCCAATTCTTCCAAGAAATTTCCGCGAAAATGATAGAAAGTGGCTTTGCAATTTGCATTAAATGATAACTCTTATTTCATGGGGTGCCTAAAATTGGAATCTTGTTATGAATATTGTGCGAGAAGTAAATTATGAAATTTTTTAAGAAAAGTAAAAGCAAAAGAATAAAATATTTTAAATCCTTTTCAAATAAGAGTTCCACTTTATATATAAAGATGTCTGAGATTAAGAATATGTTATAAACAATTAAAAGTAAACCGATAAAAACATTTAGAACCCCTTTCGAGTAAATAGTTCCACTTTTTTAGGGATTTCTCAAATTAAGAGTAGTTGTGAATTTTGTGTGGGAATTGAACCAATCGAGGAATATAATTTTAAAACAATTAGAAGAAAAAGGTTTATATGATTTTTAACAAAAAAGAAATATTTAAATTAGACCAAAGGGTGAAAAAATGGTGTGTCAGAAGTGGGATTTGAACCCACGCCCTCTTACGAGGACCAGAACTTGAGTCTGGCGCGTTAGACCACTCCGCCATCCTGACTTCATGTTAATCTCGTGCCTGTTATTTATATTAACCAATTCTAGTTCTAATTTCACACCAGCTCAAAAATTACCCCAATGATAGTAATTACATTTTAGCAATTCCTAACCAATAATCACATCTAGATCTATTATAATTAAAACTAACAACCTTTCCCAATAATCATAATAGTTGGTCCACTAATTCTATTGGTGAAAACAAAAAAATAAGTTAATATATTCAAATGTACCTAATCCTCCACTCTTAAATAAATCTCATTAGTAAACAGTTCAAATTTAAGGGTTGCTTACATAAAAAAAAATTGAGCTATATGGTGGGGTGAGGGAGAACCATACTATTTTCTAACTTTACTACACTACATGTGTACATAAAAAGTTAAAGGTATACATCTTTACGCTAGATAAATAGTTATTCATATTAAAAGCTAATAACAAGGTTGGTTTGATTCTCAAATTAAAAGGTAATGCATAATCAATTGATTTATTTGATAGATAATGGACCATTTCACTAAATTTCTTATCTCATTTTCTTAATTTTTCTCATTAAAATTAGTTGCATTTTTGGCCATTTTGCAACCAAATGCACTATTAAAGCTCCGTTTGATAGTAATATGAAAAATAAAAAGAAAAATAACTAATTTATGTGAGAAGATGGAAAATAAGTTGAAAGATGTGGTGAGATTAACTTTAACTTTTTTCCATGAATTTTTTTTTTAGGTGATGGTGGAGAAATTTTTTCCACAAAATATTAAAGGAGAACAAAAATGAGTATGGGATGAAGAGCATCTTACCATATGTCTCAACTTATTTTTCATCTTCTCACCTAAATTAGTTATTTTTATTTTCATTTTTCATGTTCCTATCAAACGGAGCCTTAATGTTTGTTTTCTGAACTTGAAATGTTGAAGGTAATTAAATGTAGCATTAAGAAGTCTCCTACTCGGTTTTTGGCACTTAATTTCGTAGAAATTACATTTCTAAGTAGTCACCATAGTTCGTTTTGTTTTGAAGGACCCAATCACAATACTAGCATATTATCATGGATGCAAAACCTCACACGGAAAAAAATGTAAAATTTTTGAGTGGTAAATGAACTTGAAGGCGCAAACCGGTTTTCGGAAAAAGTTTACCCATCCATCAGTTCGCACTACAAGTGCCCTCGACATCGTTAGATTGTAGTCATCGGACCAACTAACGCTTGAACCTCTAGGGTGAGGCCCAACCCGTTACAATATGTGCTTATTACATGCGAATCAAACTGTTGTGCTGTTTAAAGCTTGTTTCGAGCTGGGCGGTCTTGCCCGTTTTGTACCCGAAAAATAAATTAAAATACAGAGCTTGGTTGGAGGTAGAGTTGACATTTTAGAAACGACACGAAAATTCGTCATGAAATAAAATTGGCCTAAAATTAATACTTGAATTTCTGTCATTTTCATATCTAGAGATTGACACTATGTCATGTCGCACTCGTGTCTAAAGTTTGGAACAACATTATAATTTTGTTGTGTTGATCATATCTCAACGTATTAATTATATCTAAATGGAAAAACATTTTCATTTTTACTCGTGTTTAAGGCATTTATTATTTATAATAATTAAAAAAAAATATCCATGTATGTAGGATCAAGTCGTGTTTACATGTGTCGTATTCATGTTGACTAAAAATAACACAAACTCGTGTCATGTTTTATTCTTGTGTTTGATTTTCTAATCGTACTAGGTCGTGTCAGACAAACAATAATTACCGCTCCTAGTTTGAGCTTAGTTAAAAGCTCAGTTTGATCTCAAAGTTTAACCAAGCTCAAGTCATACGAGGAGTCTAGATAATTGAAGTCTAACTCAAAACACTAACCAGTTCGATTTGAGTAGGTTTGCAAACTTAAAGTAAATCCTTGAACAGGCTCAACTCGACCAAACTTTGATTAATTTGTTACATACCTGAGCTGAGCTTTGAATAATATACTTGACCTTGGCTCGAGCAGGTTCCTGCTAGATTTAAGGGGTTGAAAAGACTCGCGTATGAGCTTGGGATCACTTAAGCTCATTTAAATACTTCGTAATAGCTCGTAAGATTATATCCAGACAAGCTCAGCCACGAGGAAGTATTGGACAACGGTGAATGGGAGCCAAATTGACATGAAACATATAAATAACAAAAAAACTAAAAAACATGTAATTCAGGATTATGTCATATAAGAGGGACAAGTAGCATATCCATATCAAATCCACTGTAAACTGAAGAACCCAAGGAGACCCTTAAGAAAGCCGGAAATATAATAGGGTTCTAGATAACAATAATAATTCACACCACCAAGCCAAAAGCACAACTACGCGAACCTATGGCCAACTAATTCCTCTTTTTGTCTTTTAATGGCCCCCTAGGGATCTTACGCAGAACCTTTTCATCAAAGACTGCATATTGTTTCTTGATCTCAACCATTGCCTTCTCTGCAAATGCATCCACCTTGTCCTCGTATTTCTCGTACAGCACAGGCACCGTGTGGAGCAACACAAACACTGTTTACAAGAATCATATATAATTAATAATTAATCTTCAAAACCTAAAATATTACATTTTAATGGCAAATACAAGAGTGTATATATATAGATATTTATACAATCACCAATACCTATGTAGAACAAGGTCAAGAAGTTGCAGCAACTTCCGATGACAGATAAGATCCACAAGCCAGCAATTACCTGATTACCAAAAGTAAATGCAGTGAAAATGAATCAAAGAATTCAACTTAAGAAATAAGTAGAGAAACCCATAAAAAATAAAACTCCACTTTAGCCCAAGTTGACCACCAGCTCTCTTTTGGATCCATTTGGTCAGTGTGCAAATAGTTTTAACCCATTTGAAAGGTGTTGTGAAGCACATTGCCTCACTTACAATTGAACTCCGTACACTACATTTAGAAGTCTATGATCATAGTGTGCATCTATTTATAGTGTCAATGAACCAAAAACATTATATCCCAAGTAGCTGAAAATATTTCACCTGAACCGAACCGAACCGAACCAAACCAGATTGATCTCCTATACAAAAGTTGAACAATTTAACTGAACCCCCCGTCTCTCTCTCTCTCTCTCTCTCTCCACATAGGAGGGTTTTTCAATTTTCAACTTTCAACTAAAGGAATTCCTTCAACCGCCTTAACAATTTATGATTATTAGTATGAGAAAGAGCTCACATACAGATAAAAACTGCTTGAGATCTCTTCCTGATGCAATTTCTCTCAGCGTTGCAAATGCCCAATTGATCTCAGCTCTCAGAGCAGATGCAAATTGCACCACTGGTTCTTCTGGTATGCTAACTTCTGGGATTTTTGGTGGAGATCTAACAAGAAAAAGACCATAAGAAATCGAAAATTGAAACAACTAAGACCAGCACATAAAATACATTAATTATAAAGGGAAAATTATTGAATTTTACTACAAAATCACATACTTGTGAATGAACGTAGACGCGTTGGACCACAAGAACAAGACGACCAGTGTAAGTATAAGACCATGGGAGACCAGTGTGAGCAAATGGTAACCCAACACTTCAAACAGAACCCACATAGCTGTTGCTCCACCTAGCACTCCTGCTGATATCTTCTTGTTCCTCCAGAGAAACACATCAGCCGCTGGATGCATAGAGACAAAAAATTATTCCAAGGCATAATGAAAAAAAGGTGTCCTAACGAACCCAATTCCAAATTAACATGACTCATTTGGGTAAAAATTAATTCGGTGTCCAAACACACTCTTAAGAGTCCTTTTGATAACGAAGTTGGAAAATAATTAGAAAAACCATTGCTTTTTTATGGGATATAGAAGATGGAAAGAGTAATTTGATGAGATTTTATCCATCTCGTACCTTTTTTGGGAGTTAAATAATTTTATTCCATTGAGAAGGTGAGAAAGTAAGATAACTCATTTTCCAACTAATAAAAACCAATTGCTTTTTTCTAATATTTCCAATTAGTTATTAAAAGGACCCGTAAGAACATTATTCGCTAAGCAACGTTAAGAACTTCGGAATCCACCAAAAGCAATGTAATGAAAGTATTTTAATAATTTTCCAGCTTCAACTTTCGAAAAAAGTGAGAAGCCTTAGCAACTTTACGAGGAAAAAAAGTTAACTTTATAAGTATTATTACTCCCATCAACACTACAAACAATCACAAAAGCACTACTTTTTACGGTCAATTAGCATCAATTAATCAAATGAACGAACCTGATCCAATAACAGATCAGATCTAAATCCATACATCACTAAAATCAAAAATAAGAACCAATACTCGAAAAATTCAGCTAGAACTTAAATCAAAGAACCAATTTTAGCAATACAAGATTCAACATATAAACTACACACATCAATCATTTTCAATAAATAAAACAATTAACAATTAGAAAACTAAGGTTTAACACAGATTTCAATCAAAATAAAAGTCAACAACATCAAAAAAGGAAAAATGAACAATCAATTGACAGAAACTTACGTTTGCCACCACCAAAAACCTTGTGAACTGGCTTTTCCCTACCGAAGATCCGAAAAACCTTCGATTTCAAGGACGAAGAGCTATCATCCTCAGAATCAGACGAAGATGAAGACGAATCGTGTTCGTGCAACTTCTCGCTAATCTTCTCCATCATGCTCTCTGATTTCGAATCCTCGTGATCAGACATCTCTAACTAAAAAACCTAACCCTAATTTCAGACACAGAATCACTGGTAATAGGAGTCTCTTTCCCTCGATTTTTTCTCTTTCTCTGTGAAGGCGAGAATCTCTCGGTATCTATATACCAGTGAGTGATCTTTATGTGAAGAGCGAATTAGGTAGTATTATGACACAAGTCATAGATCTGATCTGGACCGTTGAAATGAGTTAGACCGAACCTTTAGCTATTGATATTCCGAACCTCTTGCTTCGGAGCCAAACCAGAGATTGTGTTTACCGTCGTCGATTGATAACTTCGAGGCTAAGGCGATCCATCTCTCATGTATTTGGTCATTTTACTACGACTATCAATAATATAACTATGTTACATACAAGGTTTACGAGGTCGAGCCTTTCCTTTTTTTCTTTTTTTTTTCGTCTTTCTACTTTTATGTTCAAATACTTGAATATATTTAATACTCTCTCCGTCTCAATTTAATTATTTATTATTTTATTTTTAAATATATTAAAATAATTATCCACTTTTTATATTTAACAAGTCATTAATTAGAACACTTTTTATTATTTTTAATATTACCCTTTAAGCTCTAACCACTTTGTTTATTGTGAGTCCCACCACCTTTTTTTATTAGAAAAAAAAATAAAAGTCATTTTTAAAAATAAATATTTTCGCTTAAAGTAATCATTATATCTCCTTAATTTTTAATTTTTTCAAAGTGTGACAATTAAATTGAAATGGAAGTAGTATTATTATACAATGGTGTGTATTGAAAAAAAGAATATGATTATGTCGATGGAAAAGTATCATAAAAAAATATATTCATACAAGGACCATGTTTGATGTGTTAAATAAAAAAAAGGAAAAAAAATTATTCTAACTATGATGTTAATGAGGGGATAAGATAAGAGAAAAATCATCTTATTTTAAGTTTGATGTTAATCACTATTTTAAATCGTGCGCAATGTAGTGTGTAATTACGCGCTTTTGCTTTTTTTGGAAAAAAAAATGCTATTATGTCATGGCCCTAATTACTTTTTTCCTTGTTTGCAAACTATTTATTGACATGACAAACAATTGGATGTTATTTTGTGCTGAACATACACTATTAAGTGCAATTGAAAATTTGTTTACGCTGTTTGGAACTACTGATAACAAAACCCAAAAAAAAAAAGAGCTCAGGAGCGATGAGTACGAGTAGAAATAATGGAGAAGGAGAGCAGAAGAGGAGAAACTAGTAAAGTTTTACTGTTCATTCCACTTTTGCATTACGCAATTTTATTTTTATTATGCATAAGAGGAGAAACTAGTAAAGATCGAGGAAAAATTTTATTCTTATATGCGATTAAGTAATTTATATGCGCTAAGTAATTTTAGAATCAAAAAGTTTTGCATTACGCTACCATAATTTAAAACACTAATGTTAATCAAAACTAAATATTAGACTATATTATTTATCCTACAGAAAATTAAACAATTTCACTTAGAATGTGAAATTATTTTATCTAAATCGAGATGAAATTAAACAATTCTATTCAATTTTTTAATATGTAATATCATCACATTTTACAAGTTTCTTATAGTTTATATCAATAAGTTTACTTATAAATTAAAAAAAAAATTAAATCTTTTATGCAAAAATATCATTTTAAATTTTAAGAAAAAAAAACTCAAACAAAATGAACATAACAGTGTCATCTATCCTAATTTTTTATAACAGTTTTGAAAATATGATAATTTTATTAAGTAAGGTATAAAGATAACATTTAGAAATTGTAATAAAAATTCTTATCTCACTTAGCATATCACGTCAAATTTTATATAGAAATTCTCAATAGAATAATTTTTGCTGTTTTTCGGTTTATTATAAAAAAATTGTATAAACAAAAATATCTAGGCGTTAAAGTTCACGCTTTGAGATCAACCATTTCCGTCCGTCTTATGTGATACGTGTCTGTATAACGTTCCACATATGTAGGTCCCAGATGAATATTCTGGACCTTTCGGAAACTCATCAACTGTTTGGTTGGATCTATTTTATTTTCTTTTCCTTCAAATTTCTTATATTTTATCTCTACACTACAAGTGCATATAACTAACTGATGAAATTTAAAATAAAAGTCTAAATTTGTGTAATATAAGTAAATACAATAAAAGATTCAATATTATATTTATATAGATCGAACTTGTAACTTTTACTACTATATTCATATAAATCGAATTCACAACATTCTTATTATGACGATAAGACAATGTGAATTAAGATATAATGTCATTAAAAACGTATAGCCAAATTTATTTAATGTATTACTTGTATATATAAAAAAAATATAATATAAATATAAATATATATTCTAAGATTAAAGTGCTTATGAGTTATGTCAAAGCTATATGATTATTGAATTTCAATCGAATTATAACTAACAACGGCAAAGGCAAGGGCACCTATGTTCAATTTTTCACCATTTTCTTTTGAAACTACTTAAATTAATCTTTCGTGAATAAAAAATTGATATTGAAAATTAATGTAATAATATCTAAGAAAGTGTTTTGCTTGCCAATGGATTTGTAATCCATTAGCAATCTCCTAATCTTATATTAAAGAGATCTTACGTTTGGAATGTGGCTATAAAACAAATAATTGTGTTCGCCCTACTCTTTGTGTAGGTCGCATGTTCACTCTTGTAGAGATTGCTATATTCATTCTTGTTGTGATGGTTATAATTAACTAATTTAAAAAGGATTAATTATATTATTATTCTCAACAAAAAAAATATAATAATTTAAATTTGCTAAAAGAAAAACTAATGCACCATTTATTTTTATTTTTGAGGGGACCAATTCCCCATTTCTACATTACTGATTTATTTCCATTAAAACCATAGCTTATTAAATACTTCTTTTAACTATTCCCTGTACACGTACCATTATTTTATATAATAGCAACCGAGTCGGTAATTTGACATATCCTCCATATATCTATATAATAATAATAATAATAAGTCCACATTTAGATTCAAATACCACCACCATCATTTAATTTAAACTACGTGCGCAAAATCTAAACTTAGCAATTAAGAAATTAGAGACGTGGCCATGTGTAATCGTGCATGTCATTTTCTGCCTAGTGTCTAGGGATTTTTTTTATTTTGAAAGATTACAAGTCTTTTCCGAGATGCCTATGCACATCTCCATGCAAAAACAAGTATTTTTTGAAGAAAATATATTGCCAAGGGCCTATATAAGATCATTAATTTTGAAAATGGTACGTTTATGAAACCTAGAGTGGTATTTGGTTGAGATTTGAAAATCAAGTTTTTAAAATTTCTACTAAAAATTAACTTTATTTCACACTTTTCAAAATTTACTTTACTTTATTTTTTCTTTCATAAAAATTTTAAAACACCGTAACTTTAAATTCAAAAATCGGAATTAGATAAAAAAAAAATTTGAAACCTACTTATTGAGATCTATAAAATAAGATCCATTGTGACTATTTTTTGAGTTTTTTTCATGAGTTTTTTTTCTAATTGATCAAAAAAAACTCCAACAAAAACTAAATTAACTTTTTAACCTATTTTCACACTTTTCGAAAAATTTAACTCAAAAACTCAATTTAAAACACGAACTAAACAGACCCTAAGTTCCCGAATAGACTTTAAGTCAGTCAAACTCGAGCTTTAATATGTTAAAGGAATGTTCGATTTGCAATTTTCTTTTCTTTTTTTTTCAAAGAATGCTTCATTTTACATTATTTTGTGGTAATTGGTGCGTAGCCACGTGCTTTAATAGAAATAAAGTTCATGTGATTTGGTTGAAAAAGAAAGCATTTCTTAGAGAGGTTAAGAATTCAAAAGATGAACTATTATAGACCTAGTGTAATTTTTCATGAAAAACATAAACAATCAAACGACTCTTTAATATAATTTACGATTAAAATTAACTAATTTAAAATTGTGTAGGTTGTTAAAAACGATAATATTTCATATTTAAGGACATTTTATAGATCACCTTCCATCCTAAAATTTGGAATCATGTTTTGACTCTTACACTTTTTTAATGAACATTAGTTTTAACTTGATCAATAGTTATAACATCAAATCACTTTCTACCATGAGATCTAGTATAATGATTATTTCTTTAATTCTAAAAGTGAGACTTGATTTAATTCGAATAGAGCATTTTTTAAGTTCCAAATGTTTATATGTTAATACTTGAAAAAACATAAATATTTGCTTAGAGTCAGAAAGAGACAAGAATCTTAATTGAGGTTGACATAATATTTTTTTATTATTTTTGAGGAATTGACATAATATTATAAATTTAAGAATATGAATAGTATAAGATTATCGATCTTGTTAAAATAATTATAACTTTGTCATAGCTATGTTTTAAGAAATTATATCGTATATTTTTAAAATTATATACTATTCTCACAATAAATATAATTGTTTTAACGGTATTATCACCATAATAAAAGAGATATCACCTCACATTCGTCGCCCAAATCAAGCATGTGTGGCCCTCCACCTATTCATTTCTATCATTTCATTGGGAAACTGACTTCCAGACATCCACAAGTGCCTCTTTCCGCATTGGGTCCACCAATCAGAAAATGTATATAACATCCTTCACAAGTTCTTCCAAATCAAAACCAAACAAAACATGAAGATAGAACACAATTACTTGAGTTGAGGCAATAAAAAGCTCATAGACAAAAATCAATTACACTGGTACAATCCACCTATGTGAAAAAAATCTCAAAATGTATTTTTACCAATTTTTACTAAATTTTTTGTTCCTCTAAACTTATTAATGTCGAATAAGTGAATACAGGCAAGGAAAGGATGGGGACAGTTGAGAAGGAGAGCGGAGAGATTAGTGATCCAAAAAAGGAAAAGGATTGAAAAGAGAGGAACGTAAAAGTGTAATTTACAGTAGCATAATTGAAATTGAAATTTAAGTTATCGTATCTTTTACAATATTACATTAAATTATATTATCCATATTTTAACACAAAATATAAATCCATAAAAAAGAAGATGCAAAATTGGACATAAATTTCCATTAATCTTGATGGAAGAGATGATCAAGGGATATAGCTTTGTAGAGAGATTGCGGCATTTACAAACTTATAAGAGAATGTTGTGAGGATGGAAGAAAAAAATGAGATGGGCAAAGCGTTTAAGCCTCATGGCGGAGAAGTACCAAAGTAGTATTCACTATGTTAATGAAAATCCAAAACTTCTTAGAATAGTGAAAATTAAACACCTTGAAGTACGCAGGGCCGGCCTTGAAGGTGTGCAAGGTGGGCAACTGCACATGGTACTTTTTACAATAAGGCATTTACCTTATGCAATGGAACAATATTATAAACAAGGCATCAAAGTAAGGCCCTAGAAGTAAGTTGTTTATGGGAAACATGCCCTCTACTTTAGTATTTGCGCAGGGCCCTATACAACTCAGGTTCGGCCTTGATAGTAAGGACACGGGGAACACGCAACAGGACACAATTCGACAAGCGGAATTTCTTTTATAAAAGATGTAAGATACAAACACAGTTGAGGCTCATTGGTTATTTTATACGTCTTAATAGAAATTGCAACTAACAATATTCCAACTTCAAAATGAATTAGAATAAAGAATAGGTTCTACCCGAAAAACAAGTTGGAGTGCTTTTAGCCTTACCGTGTTTTTATGTGCCATTAATTTGAACTGTCATGAAAGAACATCGGCAGATTGTCCACAAATGAAATTGGCTCCCACCTAATCAAAAATCAAAAGTAAACGTACAATAAAGATAAATAATATTTCAATAACTAGCCATAAGAAAATGATAAACAGAACAGTGGAAATCATGATTAAGAGACTAATAATTGATCTAAATTCCTTAGCAAGAACAAAACTTTTTATCCCAACGATTGCAGTGTGAGTTAGAGTCGAAAAGAGGATTTCTCACTTCTTTTTTTCTCATTCAAAACTCTAACGCCTAGCCTCCTCTATCCCTCGGTATCAACAACCAGCTTTAGCTTCTCCAATACCAAATCGCCATCCTCATCAACATCATGAATACTGGCTAATTCAAATCAATTATCCAAAACTTTGAAGAATCAAAGACTTTGATAAAAGTTATGTTCTAGTTTTCAACTTGGAGGCAGAAAGTCATTCAATAAACAACGGAAAGTGTTTTTGCTAGAACACAGTAACCCGTATTGCTTATTGGAGGTTCAATATTGGATTTGTAAGATAGGAATACTTGAATGGAAACCACAATGGATTGCGGTCCTTGGGCACAAGTAGTACCGGAGTTCGGGGAACTGTATAATATAAAGAGTATTTCGTGCAAATGAAAATGTGATGTGTTTGTTTGGATGTTATTAGGAATGATGAAAATCAATTACACCAATTTATTTGGTTTGTATCAAAATGTGAAAAATGGTGTCACGGGCTTTTCCTTTAGAATGTCAATCACACCCTCTCACGTGTAGCGTGGATTGATTATATTAGGTGTTGAGCTGATAAATTGGTAATAACCCATGCTTTGATACCATATTAGAATTTGGAGTGTCCAACCCAAAACCAATTGGCAATGGGCGGAGTAGCCCTTAAATATTATATATGCTTTGCAACGCTTTGATTTCCCAATGCGGAATTTATAATCTCAACACATCCCCCAGCCCTACTATGTTTATTTGGTGAGATTTAGCATGCAAGTCTGTATAGTGCGTGTTTTTGAGCTCTATAAACGCATTGCGCTCATTAGTTGCGGAGCAAGGAATCTATTGGCAGGGTGTGAAATTCAAAGTGCACAAAAACATATTTAAAGTCATAAAATTTTATGCAAACATAATAGCATTAATAGTAATACTTCTTACAACTCAAATACCCAATCTGAATATTACTACTATAATAAATTAATCAAGAAATAGACTTAACATTGAGCAATCACTAACAATTCTTCAATTAATCTAGCATAGATCTAATATTTTGCAATTAATCAAGAACATAACTACTATTATACAATTAATTAAGAAATATACTTAACATTAAAAAGTAGATCTAATTGTTGAAAAAAAAAGGTACAAAACAATTTTTCGAGCCGTTTTGAGGGTAATTTTGAGTAAGACCTCACACTCAGTTGTGAAAGATTATTATAAATGCATGTTCTCATCCGTAAGTACATCGAAATCGTATGTTTGTTTGCTCAAAAAGGTTATGAGGTGAATGAGAAATTGTTACCAAAAGTGAGCTACTTGAGATGAAAAAATGGAATGAAAAAATAGGAAGTCCCACATGAGAACTTTGTTGAAACATTAATGGGTTTGTAACGGATCACTTCATCACCTCTAATAACCTTGCTAAGCAATCAAGAAAAATAAGGCTATCTATTGCACCCGCAGGAGGTGCAAATCACGCATCGATGAACTATGCAACTTGTGTGCGTGCATGCACCTTGAGACACGAATGTCAACGTAGGGCTTTGTTTTAGACTCCTTGTACCCTGAAGTTTCAAGTTCCACACATAGGTTCCTATACATTTTTTTCCCTCAAAAAATACCCCATATGTACTAGAAAAATTCCAAAACCAAGGAGGGGCGATCCCCTCCTTCTTGCCCTTACTTACCACCACCCCTGGCGCTTGTTGTAGACTTGTATTTGAAACATCTAAATTCTTCTTCTTTAATATTGTTAACTTAATCTTAATTCCCTCCTCAATTTGAATAATTGAGTCAAATAATTATTAATAGAGCTGAAAGGACTAATGTCAAATTAATTATAGTGTATTAACTATTAAGTCGTCGTACATTATGCTTTTAAGCATGCATTGCTTTAGCAGAGGCCCCCTTGACATTAACAATTGTCTTAATTAATAAAGATTTCTTGTCCTATGGTATTGTGCGGAATGATCATGGGGCTATGTTGGGCGCTATTAATGGAACTCTTAACGCTCCTGCAGACCTGGTTCTTGCTGAAGCCCTTAGGTGCCGTGAAGTGCTTCGTTGGTTGAAGACGGCGGCGCACAGCGATATCACAGTGGAGTCGGATTCTTTGCTTTTGGTTAATGCTCTAAATGGTAATTCAGCCTCAGCTACTTACTTTGGCCTAATTGTAAACGATTGCAAAGCTCTAGCTAGGGAAATTTTTAATTGTTCTTTTGTTAAGAGATTAGCGAACCATGCAGCTCATCGGTTAGCCAGAGAAGCTGGTTCCTCTTCTATTCCTCGAACTTCGTTTATTATGAATGTTTTGGAGTTTGATTTATTATAAGTTTTGCTTTTTCCTTGTAAAAAAAAAAAACCGATTTCTTGTCCTAGAACAAACTTAGTCTAATTAACATTTTAGTCAATAAATATTCAAACAACTAAACCTAGTTATAATAATTATTCATTTGCGATCCGGCGAGACAACAATGCGAAGACAGAGTAATCCAACTTAAAATTGATCTCTGTTTCTTCCTTATATCCACGACGCATCAATAAGTTAAAAACATCAACAACCAAAAAAGGAAAAAAAAAACACAGTAAACTAATGAATGATCATTAAACAAACGAGTTTTTTAGAAATCAGAAAGGTGAATCCAAGGCAATATTAGAGCAGACATTAAAAGAAATTAATGCTATATAAATTTGGAAAAAGAAAATGGTTTAGATTGAAAATACCTCATTCGAGTGAGCGAGAGAGAGAGAGAGAGAGCATGTGCAGTTGGAGAGAAAAATTTGTGCTATACGTGATGTGAATGTGCAGTGATATTGATTCGGAAATTAATGTGGTTGACCAATTTACCCTTACAATTCTCATATATTTTCTCCTTTTTGGGCTCTGTGTATTTTGTCTAGGAAGGGTATTTTAGTCAGTAAGGAGACGATGGCGTCGTGATAAATGCAAAATGGAACAATGCAGCGAATATGCGCGGTTCCAATATTTGTGAATTTTGAATTGATTAGATTCCGGCGGTGTAAAATAAACGGTGATTGGTACTTTTTACAAGCCGGAATTAATGAAGATACGTAAAAATTGAAGAAGACATTTTGTGGAAATTAACTCTCAAATAAAAAATATATATTTATATTCAATAATTATTAATAAAATTAGAAAATTAAAAATCGCATGCCGTTTTCATAAATAATAGATTCAATATCCTTTCTCTACATTTCAATTAATACTTTATTTTTAAGTTAACCAAAGATAATTTTCCAATTTTAATCCTACATTAAAAGTTTTAACTTATATAATTAGGATAATGCTCCACAAAAGTATTCTAACACTTCAAAATTATCTTTAATGATTTTTATATGAATAGTTTAGGTCATTTTTTTTATCACTAAAAATGATTTTAGAGTGCTATAATACATTTTATAAAGTGCTAATATTATTACACTATAATCAACATATATATGTTAGTAATATATTCGTGTATCTTTATGTCATCTTCGTTAATTTAGTCAACTCTCAATAATAAATGATGACCCCCAACTAATTTAGGTTATTCTATATAGTATGAACCATATTTATTTCATGTATAGGCTTATATAAGGCTTGTCCATTATAAAAATTTAGAATTTTGAAAAATAAGGGCTTGTATTAAAAAAATTATGCAAAAGAATCTGGAAATAATAATTTTATAAATTAAGGGCTTATATTTCACCAAACTACAAAAAGAGTGCAAAGTTAACTTTGCAGTAAATTTTTAAATTGTATTTTTTATGAAATCATATAAAATTAAGTTTGTACTACATGTTTTTTTAGCATATTATTATAAATAAGTGTTTAATTGACAATGTTTTAAAATAGTTTTAACAAATTATATATTCAAAACCTATTTATTAATAAAATGCACATAATAATTTTTTCAGAGTTACATAAAGTTAAGTTTGTACTCCTTATTTTTTAAAACATTACCATGTATTTGTGTTTATTTGACGTTGTTTTAAAATTTTATGCATGAAACATAAAAATATACTTGTTAAAAAATATAAAAATATTATGCAAAACGAATCTGCATTAAATTTTTTTGATTGCAAAGTTAAGTTTTCACTCAACACAATTTTTTGCAAAGTAAAATTTTGCATTTGGTCAAAACTCTTATTTTAAAACATAATCGATAAACTAGTCCTTATTTCAAAATGGTACTGATACATAGACCCTTATTTCTAAAATATATTATTCGTTAGCTTTTTTACGAAAAATATTATCACGCAAAACTTTTTACATCATTTTCGGGTAATAAGATATACTCAATCTAGTACATTATCTATCTTTTATATTCTCTATTATTACATGGTATCAAAAGGTTAAGATCATCCTATATGAAGTTTAAATTAGTATTTTCTTTGTTGCGAACGGACAATTAAATTATCACCGTCGGACTATTCTCATCATTCACCTTAACAACCGTTCTAGGCTCACTTTCTTGCCATGTCAACTTGCCGCCAATCTAGACTCAACTAAAACCACTTCACGTCAAAAACCACCACTATCATTAAAATTCCACAGTCTCGCCATTTATATCAAACTTCTCGCCATCTTGACCAATCATTAGTTCATCACCCATCCAAATAAAAACCCATTGCCTTACAATCCAAAAAATCAAAAATCAAAATCGTCTAACCAAATCTCCTCCATTTACGCAAACCTCAAAAAACCAACACCATCACAATTTCCCACCACAACCACAGTGTCACTACTATCTCTATTTATTATTATTAATTCTTTTTTAAAACAAAAAAAAATGCTCTAACGATTCTCGTTCAATCGCCCATTCATAATCCCTAGCAGTCCTCGTTGACTTTAGATGTCAACTGCGTTAAACCTTGCCTCGAACAATAACCGTGCCGGATAAACAACTATTAAGCCGTAATTTTATCATTTCAGTCACTGCCCAATTTTAAAAACTGGTTTCAAACTCAAGTTAGTCTCATAATTATTATTGGTGCTAAAAACTAGAATGGTAGTTTAGATCACACAGTCAAATGATTGAGACAATAAACACAATAAGCTAAAAGAGTCAAAGACGTATAGAAGAGGTTGGTCTCGTATGAAAATACGGATTGGTTATCATCTGTGAAATAGAGTTAAGAGATTAGTTTTACCTTGTTATTGATATAACTGAGTGGCTATTACAAACTCACAAAGATCTCTCTAGCTAGTCTATCCTTAAAATATTACAATAAGAGTATGCTTTGAGCTACATAAATTATAGTTTCTCTATATCAAGAGCTTTGTCGTGTGCCTAATATTTCTATCTCTATTGGTTGTTCTCTCAGTATTTTTCTTGGTTGTTCAGAAGTCGTGGGGAGAAGTAAATGCTTCTTATATATATATGACTTAGAGGAAATGTGTGAGAGAGATCCCAGAGCAGGTCTGAAGCCATGCCTTGATCATCACCAACTCTGACATAGCTTCTCCATGAATTTTGGTACATTAAATGCAATTGGTGAGCATTTAATGAACGTGAGGGAAGTTTTGTGTGCTATGCAGAGCAGGTGGCAGTCCCTCATGCCTCTGTCATCCATTCTGACATAGTGGTTATATAAGAGAGAGAGCTCCAGAGCTCGTCGAGAGAGCTCTGGCGCTCAAGCTCCGTAATTTGATGTTCGTAATTAACTCTTGAGCTGGTACCCAACTTATAAGGGGCTCCACTTTCCCTGGAGTATTCGAGTAGGGCTCCTCCGAGCTCCTCCCATTGGGATATGCCTGATTGCTGACATGGATGAGCACGCGTTAGCTCGTGGTTGGCGAGGCGGATTAGGTTACTAATTTGCACCATCAATTATCATCTCGAGTTTAAGAGGGATGTTAACATATACAATTAACATATATATTAAATATCCTCATTGATTTAGTCAACTTTCCGTAATTAATAATGATTTCCTACCTAGTTTAGGTTGTTTTTTATACCATATTAACTTCATGTATTAGCATATATAATGTTCCTCCATTGTAATAGTTTAGATATACTCAATTCAATACATTATCTCTCTTTTATATTATCTATTATTAATAAAAAGTAGCCAGTTTTTAAGTCACACTAAAAGTGATTTTTTTAGCGCTCAATATATAATATTGAAGATTTGGGGGTAGCCCAACACTTATGAAATTGAATATCTTTTCTGGCCATCCAGTTTGGTCCTCCTCCCAAAAAAAATATACAAATCGGTCTACCATCGCATTAAATAAAAAAAATTATATAATATTGACATAATAAATGACAAACTTAGTTAAGAGTGGCATGAAAGCGCGTGCTAGCTCTGCAAATATGAAACCAAGCTTTAGCTTAAGGCATGAAGTTTGATTTGATTAAAATTTCTCCCGGAATTATTTTGTGAGCCACGAATAATAACACTGGAGATTAAGGATTCGTTCGTGGACTTGTTGATCCCTATATTTATGATGCATCGTCCAGTTGCCAAATTTAATGATTTTTGAACTTTATAACTTAAATAATTTTCTTATCCTGTTAATTTGTGAGAGGTATCAAACGATGAAATCCATCATTCACTTAAAGAATGGGATTCGGAAGGTGGTTGATGAGCGAAGCAATCGAATTTTGTATTAGAAATAAATTACTGCTCGGTTGTAAGTTTCGGGTATAATGGCAACTTGGGCAGTTTGAATTCTAATTGGTGAGCGAGTTGATCAATCACATAACATTCATAATTTAATATTTTCTTATATAAATATCGCTTTAGAATTCTCCACAACAAAAATGTGCTTGAGACGTGGCATCTCAAGTAACTCGAATAGCAAATTTTGTGGTATGGAAGAAAGTGCTAACCCCATTTTTCGAGTTTGTACTCAAGCTAGAAAAGTATAAAGGTTAGTCATGGATAATGTGGACCATGATTCGGGTGATATAAATTTTTTTATTTGGTAGGATGCTAATTTAAATAACAAAAAAATGCATAATGGTACTATGAAGTGGTCCACGCTTTTATGCTTCTACGATTTAGAACATTTGGAAAATGAGGAACGAGCTTTAATTTAATGATAATTTCCAAAATAAAAACTCAGTGGCAGTTTTAAGTATTAACCTTACCGTCGAGATTCCTAGAGCTTTCAGGTTGAACTCTAATCAAAGTTCTAAAGGGGATGATAGATTTATTGGTTGGTCCTTTTATTTTGCAGGTTATATCAAGATAAATACAGATGGAAGCAGCTGCTTGGAGGATCATATAGGTGGTTTTGAAGGCCTTATTAGGTCAGATCAAGGAAAATGGATTGAAGGCTTTTATGATGCATAGGCTACGCAAATGCTTTTAAAGCGAAACAATGGGGAATAAGGCATGCCTTAATGCTTTGTAAGGAAATAAATTGGAGAAACGTTATCATTGAAATCGATTGCCTTGTGACGGATTAAAGATAGTGAAGAGGAAGAAAACCACCCAAATTGTATCTTCATTGACGATTGAAAGATCTTGTGCAAGAGATGGATGTTAAAATTAAGCACATCCTCCATAAAGCAAACTGGTGTGCAGATGTCCTCGCTCACATAGGAACTGAACAAACAGAGGGACAATTTAGAATGTTAATTCCTCTTAATGAGGTGGTCGAGGAAATGATGTGTGACTTAAGAGGAGTGGCCTACGGGCAAGGGACTTAATCTATGTCTTCTGTTGCAGTCTACTGCTATTTTTTCTTTTTCTTTCCTTTCCTACTGTAACCAAAAAAGATATACTTTTTTGTACTCTTATTTTCTTTTCTTACTTCAAAATGCCCCTATTTAGTTTGGGCATTTACATCTTTTTGAATCATGAATTTATTTGTGTTATTAATGTAGCAGTTGCTATTAATACACTTTCAAACACTCTATTCTATTTACTTGGTCTTTAAGTATCGAGTAAATATATACATACTTAGTACTTAGGAGCAAAGTTATTGTTAGGTGTAAAAAAAACACATTGATTCGTTCCTTAGGCACCGAATATTTGTACATATTTTACTTGATGCTTAGAGATTAAGTACATGTGCACATATTTAATACTTAAGAAATAAAGACAAGTTATTATTAAAATATTAAAAAGTATTTTAATACGGGTTAATAATAATTCTTTTAACTTAATATAGCATCTATACGTCTCTTTAAATCCTTTGTATATGAAATGTGTGTTATTGTATTTATAATGCAAAAACGTCATCTACAAACAGGAGTTGGACAATAAAAATCATTTTTTTATATATGGTAAGATTAAAATATGCATATTGTGTTTTTGCGTGTACATAGTCTATATGTTTAACCAAGTTGACCAAAATATCCATATTAAGATCAAAAACCTATCTTTTAGAGGGGTGATAAATGCACCCTCATTCTTTGTCATAAACACCCTCACACCTTTACACCCCCCACTTTTAAAAGAAATTATCATAAACACCCCCTCCACCACCCTCTAGATTAAGAACCACAATTAAAGTAATTAAGCTAAGTTTTCCATCTCCCGTCATTCTTTCAGACTCCATCACCACCGCTGGTCTTCCGTCATTCTCAATCTCCACTGCCGGTTTCTCTCCTTCCCACCTCCGCAGTCGATCGCTCTCCTTCTCCATCTTCGCCGGTGGATCTTCTGCACTCTACTTTGGTTACTCCACTCCATTTTCGTTGGTCTCTCGCCGTCTCCATTTCACTAGTTGTGTCCCTGAAAAACAATAAGTAATTCTTCCTCTGTTTTGTCATTCTGTCGAAATTTGGATGCCCTTTTTTAATTATCAATTTAATTCATCTACAATTACTAAATCTCATATAACGAGTATTTTTGTTTATATGATTTTTATCAACTTCTTTGAAAAATCCCACTCAACATTTTGTTGTTGGAACTAGTTAAGCATTTAATTCAATATGTGGATGTTTTTAAGTTGACATTATTCTTATTCAATGGGGTTTTACTGTTTTGCACTGTTGTAAAAAAAACTTTAGTATAAAGCTATAGCAAATTAAGGAGTGATCAATCTTTTTTCTTAAAGGTTATTACAAAAACTTGTAATCTTAAGTAGGGAGTTTGTAAACTGTTAGGCTTGAAAGCTTATATGCCTTAAGAGTATTGGTTGTATTTTGGATTCGGTGGTGGAGAATGGATGGATACAATGAGAGGATTTCCCTCTGTAGATTTGAAATAACATTACAAACCAACTTATGTGAAATCAATTTCAAATATATATTGGGACAAGGCTCGTAATAAATAATGTCAACTCTTAAGTAACTATATTATATCCTTTTCCCTTTTTCCTTCTAATTGTAATTCTTATTCTTCTATGCATTTGCTCAATTTCATATATAATGAGAATTTAATACATTGTGTTTATTATCTTAGGCATGGCGAAAAATAATCCAATGATGGCGCCTGAGAGACGAAGGAAATCATAAAAATATGTTCCAAAGGGCTGTATGCATGGTCGGACTCATCAAAAGAATTTAGAAATTATCGAAGTACCAGAAGATGATCGTGCCATTGAACAAAAACATGAGAAGAACAAGAACGTGAAGACGAAGAAGATCAATAATCTTTTTTAATTTGTTGATACTTTTATGTTTTGATGTTAGATAACTTAATGTTTGTACTTCAACATATGGTGAATATTTTAAGTGTTTTAATATTTCATATTTTAGTAGTTTAGTATTTGGGACATGTTTGTACTTTAACATTTGATACTTTAAATGGTAAATTAGTTTTTGCTTTGACATGGTGTTTGAACTAGTAGTTTGTATTGCTTTGACATGGTGATTGAAATAGTAGTTTGTGTTGCTTTAATAATTTTCAAGTGTTTAATTTGGCGCTTTAAACTGGATATTATTCCAAGGGATATTGATAAAATAGGGGTGTGTTTAATCATGTTTAGGTCATACTCTCCCGTCATTGGGAGAGTAAATGTGGTAGTACTCTCCTGTCATTAGGATAGTAACTTTATTGGTATTCGCTTAACATTGAGCATCTGAAACTTCAGCAATAATTTAAGACATTGCTTAATTTTTAAGATATACTCTCCTGTCATTGGGATAGTAAATGTAGTAATACTCTCCCGTCATTAGAAAAGTATCTTCATTTTTACTCGCTCGACATTGAGTATCTGAAATTTCAGTAATAACTTAAGATACAGCTTAATTTTTGAGATATACTCTCTTGTCATTGGGAAAATAAATATAGTAATACTCTCCCGTAATTGGTAGAGTATCTTAATTGTTACTTGCTCAATATTGAGTATTTGAAACTTAAACAGATATGTTGCGTTTTTTTAGAAGAGATTTATATATATATGCATTTTTTTGTTTGTTTTTTTTTTCTTTTTTCCTTTCATTTTAGAATATATATATTTTTGTGTATGTAAATATGTATATTTTGAATATATATATATATATGTGTGTGTGTGTGTGTGTATGTATATAAGTAAGAAATTATCTTAAAAGTACCAATACAAAGTTCTATTACATTAATTTAAGATTTTTTCAGAAGTAGCACATACTTAGTCAATGTGGGGTGAGTGATGTACATATCACTCGGCCAATGTGAGATGAGTGATGTGCATATCACTTGGCTAATGTGGGGAGAGTAATTACTGGATTTAAAACCCATAGCTCTGTTTTTTTTTTGATAAACTTTTTGATTATAATTTTGCAGCATTCATCAAATAAGGGTTAAAATGCACAAAGATAAGGTAACAATGAAATAATTATATCTCTTTTGAATATATATATATATATATATATGTATGTTTTGAAGAAGAATAATAATAATAATAATAAGGAGAATGATGAGGAAGAAAAAGAATCCTTATGAAATTTTCAATGAAAATATTTAGATAGAGGATGAATTTTAGCTTAAATGCAAAATCTTCGATTGCTCGAATTTGGATAAATTTTTATTATCATCCGTTCACTTTTTCAAAAGAAGATGATGACGAGGATGAGAAGAAGAAGAGGGTGGTGAGAGGATGTATGTGATTAATTAATTAAATTAATTAATAATTAATCTTTGTATAAAAAAGTAAAATAAGAAGATGATAGGAATAAAGTTTAATAGAATATTAATAAAAATTTTAGAGGACATTTGTGAAAAAAATAGGGGTGCATTTATCACCCCCGTCTTTTATTACTTGTCCCGTGTATGGAATTGTTTATGCAAATTTTAACCATCATATATTATATAGGTCTTCATTTGGTTAAACCTTTTTTTTTGGGTGGTGATGTTGGCACCCCCCCCCCCCCACAATCACTTGGTAACATTCCCACTCTTACTAACACTCTCACTTTTACACTTTTATCTTAAAAACACTCCCATGTTATACTTACCACTCCCACTTATTTTTGGGAATTAATCTCCTACTTAATTAATTGACAACATCATTAAATAATTAATTACATAATAACATAAAAAAATTACCCTAAACTAACTCCAAAATTTCTCCACCATCTCTACCATCTTCTCAAACAAGCAAAACTACGTAATCACTTAATTTTGGAATAAAGAAAAGAACACAAGTAAGAAAGAGCGACATACATGTTTTTATTTTATTTCATTGTTTATATTATTTTCATAACATACATATCATATATATAAACAAAAACATAATTTTCTGGTTGAAGCACTAAAAAGGTTTACTTGATTTTTTGTAACCGAGTTACAGGCTTATATACTCGGCTCCTCTCAACCGAGTATGAAATCCCATAAAATGTCATTCTCTCGGGACCTTCATTCGGTTTAGAGGAACCGAGTGTGATTAATGTTACTTGGTTGCTCACAGCCGAGCATAATACAGCAACAATCAGTCGCTCTCAACCAAATGAAGATCCCGAAAGCATATCAATTTGACATTTTATGGAATTTCATACTCGGTTGATAGCAGCCAAGTGTACAAGCCTACAACTCGGTTACAGAGAATCAAGTACACCTTTTTTGTGCTTCAAACAGAAAATTATTATTGTTTGTTTATATATTTGATGTGTATGTTATAAAAATAATATAAACAATAAAACAAAATAAAAACATGTATGTCTCTCTTTCATTAACCTTTTTTTTACTTATTTTCCTTTTCTTATTTCAAAGTTTCTCTTTTTTCTACCATTATTCTTAAATTTTGAGTTTTGCATCAATGAAGGTTTTGTTTATACAATTCTCCTTAAATTTAGAGTTTTACATTAATGGAAGTTTTATTTGTTGTTTTGGTGCAACCAAAATTTGTTACTAGATAGATAAGAGATAATTATATAATTAGTGGGTTAATTAACTTTTAAGTTAAATTAACACAAGTGGGGTGGAAATAGCAATTAAAATTTTTTTATTTGAGGAAATGTTACCAAGTGATTATGGGGTGCCAGTATCACCGCACTGTTTTGTTTTTTATTTGTTTGTTTGTTTTGTTTTGTTTTGGTGTTTTTTTTTACAATCAAACGGAGTTTTTCCAACACATTTTACACAAGAATATTTTTGCGACTCAGCTCATTCTCAGATTTTTTCCACACGAGATAGATTTATAGACAAACAGGGGATATTTTTCCGCTCCACTCCATTCAAATCTCCACATACTGGAATCCTCTATGAATGCTGGAACGGCGACAAAAGTCCGGCGCCGGCGGTTGGAATGTACACGATTGCATGCCATTTGTCTACAGCGTCGTATCGCAATTCCTCCATAGCTAAAAGATTAGATGTGAAGTTTCAAATTACTGTGAAAAACAGAGTTGTTAAGATTTTTTCGTTCTCTATCTCTCAGCCTTTGCCAGGTCCATTTTTACTTCTATTCCTATTCTATGTATTGCAATTTGATATATGTGCTGATTTTGTATTTATCCATAATCCTTGTTTAAGCTAAGTACATTAAATTAACTGATTGTTTTTGTGCATTTGTGATTCTTATGTGGCGTTTGCTTTGTTGTATGAATCTGAAGTCTAATATTTGAATATAAAGTTTAAGGGATTATTTGTTTTGCCCACTTAAATTTGAAAATTTAAAGTTTTAAAATTTAAGTGGTTTCAAAGTTGTTTGTTTGCCAAAAAAAAATTAAGTGGTTTGCCACTTAAAACTAAAAATTTGCATAAAAAAATTGAAGTGGCAAATTAGTTACTTAAATCCGAAACTTAAAACACCATGTTGTAAAATATCTATTTTACCATTTGCAAAATACCCAATAAGGGAAAAATTGTCATATTAAAAAAAATCAATTTTCAGATGTGTTATATTCAAAGTTTCAAACAAACAACATTTTTTCAGATACTATTTTCAGAACTAAACAAATAGTTTTTTTAGTTTCAGTTTTCAGTTGTTTTATCAAACGCCACCCAATATCTAAATCTGAAAATTTTGTTTGTTCATAATCTGAAAGCTAACATTTGAATATACTAAATATAAACTGGTTGACTATACTATCCTTATATTTTGAAACAAAAATAATTTAACAACAAAAGAAGGGCACTTTAGATATTTCACAGTCCATTCAGAGCTGCTAATTACATTAAAAGGCAAGAACCTTTATTTATCTCTTTTTTTATGAACAAACAAACTTAACAAAACAAACAACTTTTTACATTTATGAAATCTAAATGCATTGAGATTTAGACACAAGAGGTCGAATCAAATGCCCCTAGGTTTTATTGGACTGTTTTAAGGAAGGACTGCGTTTTTATTGGGGATAGCTCTTCTGTAATCATCTAGCTCCATTGATATTAATCAGGTGTAATCTTAGCCGTTACTTTGCAAATCCTGCGCCTCGCATAAATTCATCACATAATGTCATTGTTACAATTGTTTAACTTGCGAGGTATGGCAAATTGTGGAAAGTCTGTGTAAAGGGCTGCATTAGAACATACGGTTGTTTTGTAAGTTCATGAATAAAATTGTTGGTTGTGACTTTTTTGTGTGGGTGTAGTGGATTTGCAAATTTTGGAAAATTTGCAAATAATCCTGATGAAAATAAGGATTTTTGAAATCTTATGCCCTTTTTCGCAAGAGTCACTTCACAGTATCCATAATGCGGTACAACACTATGCTAATATAGAGGGAGAAAGCCGGATTTTCATGGAAGCACCAAGTTTAGTAGCAATCTCTTTCTCAACATTAAAGGGCAATTTTAACTAATATGAATAGATTCTAAAATCTTGGGTACTATTTGAATACTCTAATATTGCTTTTCTGAAAATGAAGGTAGGTAGTGCTTTCCGTTATAGTATTATACCGTAATGTAACCTTTGAGTTAGGAGAATTGCAATGGTAAATAGTTAAAATGACTGGGGCAGTCCATTTTGAACTTCAAACAAAAGACAAAAACTTTGCCTTTGGCTACCTAAGGAAACTCCGATTCGATCCCCCCCGGCTGGAGGCATCTACCTCATCCCGATCACAATGGAGAGGTTCACTATGATGGGGAGTTTAAAGCCAAATAGTAACATATTTTTATAGACATGGTTTTGGCCCAGATGAAATAGTACATTACTCAAATGTCAAAAGGATTTGGGAAGAAAATAACCGGATTCAATGGGTGGGCAATGGGATTCAATGATTTGACTCAGTCTTTCAGCAAAAAAAATTAGAATATTAGATTATGTTGAGTTCAAATTGCCAACACTTTGCTGTCTCGAGCTGAATGCCTATTCTCATTTCATGCATTTTTAAAATGGATAATTATTTGATATTTGGGGGTGAAATGTCAAGGACTTGACCTTTCACCCTCAAATGGTAAGTCATTTATTGTTTCGAAAACATTAGTACTTTCTGCATAGCAAACTAAAAAATTAGTGAAACTTTAGCCTATCCTTATTAAACTTGAATTCATCCTACCATCTTACCTATTGCAAAAGGACATCTTGCTGTATTTAACCCATTACGGATTTTTATACATGAAACCCAGGGAGACTAAAGCTTAACAACAGAAGTTGGAGGACAGTCTTTCTCCATATAAGCACAACCCTCTAACTATTTAGTTTGATTATGTTAATTTGTTCGAATTATGTTATTTTGAAAGTTATTGTCAATGGTGTAGATTATAGGCAACACCTTCAACTCTTCATTAACAAAATTTGTACATTTAGTTTCTTACTTTACTAGATTTGAGTCTCATTTAACGTTCTATTGAAGATAACATTACCAAACAAATTCCTAACTTTATTTTCACTAGTAGTTCATACTTTCATATAAAGTGACTATATAGCTCCCACAGATTATGTGAGACTGTGAGAGTGAAGTGGGCGTCAAACCTCTATTTCTTTCTCTTTCTTTATGCTTTTCAACAATTTGGCCAGTTATTATTGCATTTGCTACTTTATTTTCTAATTTGTAATCTTCTTCATTGGTATGTTTAAATGCAATATGTTTTATACAATATTATATTTCTTTGTCTACGTCAAATAGAAGATATATTTTTGTCATTTTTACCATGAAAAATGTTGTGTTTGATATTTTTGTCCCTCTCTACCGAAATATATTTGCCGCCTCTGGTAATTTATAATTGATAAAGAGTTATACCTTTGTCTAAACGCATCTTTAATTTGGTTCTTAACGTGCCAAAGTGGATGTTCATTGTGTGATGTTTACTCTGTGCAATTACATTGCTCATTTTCTTGATATTACCAATTGTAGATGATTTTAGTGCTATGGGAGTGTATTTGTACCCAGAGATGCACTTGTGTTCTTCAAGGGGGTTTCGGGGAGGCACTACTTGTTGTTTATGGTGGGGGAGTAGATATTTAGGTCCTCAATGGATTCTTTAGTACTTCAAAAAGGTGGATGGAAATTTGAGAAACCCTTAGGGCTTTCTTGGTCACGTTTTAGGAAAGGAATTTGCATTCTAGATCCCAAGGAAGCTCCTTTCATGGAATATGAGATTCCTTTTGGTTGTTTGGTTAAGACTGGAACCTCCTTCCTTGGCATTGAGAAGTGAGAACAATTGTAATTATTTTGAATGTAATATATAAAATTAATGAGAGAATATTGTAACATTAAGGTTCCGTTTGATAACAACATGGAAAATGAAAAGAAAAATAACTAATTTGGGTGAGAAGATAGTAAATAAGTTGAGGCATATGGTGAGATGCTTTTCATCTCATATTTATTTTTGTGAGTATATGTTTTTCCATCCTCCTTTAATATTTTGTGAAATTTTTTTATCCACCATCATCCAAAGAAAATTTTCTATGAAAAAAGGCAAAAAGTAAGAGTTAATCTAATCACATCCCTCAATTTATTTTTCATTTCTTGCCCAAATTAGTTATTTTTTTTTATTTTCCATGTTGCTATCAAACGGAGCCTAAAAGTAATTGTATAATATTAGTATTATATTGATATTATACTATTAATTTTAATGATATAATATTATTTATTAATTTACTATTTTTATAATAAAAGATAGTATAATAAAATAAAGTGACATAATATTATCATAATTTAACATAAATAATTCATAATTTTACACTAAAGTACAATAAACACGTCCACTACTAAAGTAAAAAGAAAAGGTATCCAGGCTAATCGGTCTAAAATCCATTATGTTAGATTACTATACTATATCATACTTTTAGATTATTATACTATCTCATATTATTCACAATGTGATATTGTTGTAATATTATAAAGTTTAGCGTAGTAATAATAATAATAATGACGATGACGAAAAAGACAAAAGTCAACATTAGAAAGAGTCCGCTATGTTTTAAGATAATAAATACGTAAATACAATTGATAGCTTATCACACATTACACATCTGTTTGTTTGATTTCTCTTGGTCTAGATACTCTCTATTATAAGAGGGTGTTCGAGTTAGTTTTTACGGACCGCGATTAATCCCTATTCGCAGAACAGTGATAGCCGTTGGCCACAAAATATTTTTATAATTGTCGGGATTCACCCTTGTAAAGCTCCCAATCGAACCCAGCACTAATCCTAGTGCGCTATCACCGGCCACTTGCCGGTGGTTGTTTGTTTGATTTCTAAGGAGAACAGAAAACCCTTCTCAAGAGATAGGGAGAGGAGAGAGCGAAAGAGAAATAGAGAGAGGAGAGATAGTGAACAGTCCGAGAGAGGAGCTAGCTAGATAGAGAAATAGAAACAAAGAAAGGAGTGAAAGAGATAAATAGAGAGGATAGATTGTGTGAATGGACGGAGTAATGGTTACTGTGGTCCACTAGCCAAAGTCGAAATGACGAATCCGTTGATGCCGTTAGTTTGATTGTTTTACCTCTCGTTGTTCACGGGTTGATTAGGAATGTCGATCGGTTATATAATCTTTGCATTTCCCTTGCAAGGTTCTTTAAGTAGTCAAATCTTCTATCATGCATTTATATTATATCTTTCAAGCCCATTGATATATTTTTTTTTGTGTAATCTCTACCTGAGATCTCTTCGCTCCCTAATGGTTGGATTTGAAATACTTGAATTTGGGTGGTGTGTTTTGATTTTCATTTCTCTGTGTTGATAGATTTCAAGTAAATCTCTGATGGTTGATGATATGAGTTATAATCTTGCTAAATTCAGATCTGCATTTTTGGAATCTTGCACCAGATCTCATGATAGATAAATAGGGTGCGTTTGATTGCACTTGTTTTCCACTTAAAAATCCTCACTTTTCGCCCTTAGGGTCTTTGTGTTGATAGATTTTGTGTAAATCGCTGATGGTTGAATGTTGATCATATGAGTTAGTTATACTCTTCCCAAATTCAGATTTTCATTTTTAGAATCATGTACCAGATCTCGTGATAGATAAATAGGGTGTGTTTGATTGAACTTGTTCTCCACTTCAAATTCCCAAAATTCCACATTTTTCACCCTTTGGGGTGCTCGATTGCATAGATTACCTGAAGAAAATATTTCGCGGTATGACTTGGTCTAACTAATTTTATCTTCCATGGAACCACCCTGCCCTAAGTTTTTGTTTTCCATGAAATTGTTTTCCTTGTAAACAAATCCAAGGGAATTCATTTCTTTTCATTTTCAGCAATATGCATCCTTACTGTTCTCTTGAAAAAAGTAAAAAATCAATGAGAAGCTTAATTTGCTTGTTTGATCGAGTTTGCTCTCATAAGTCATAAGGAAAAATTTGTCTGACATTTACTGAGTGAGTTTTTCATGTTGCAGTTTTTGGAAATTATTGGCTACATTAAATACTAATCCTTGGACACTTTATTCTATTTTAGAATTGGTAAGTTAAGCCTATTCTTTCACTTAAGAATGAAAGGTAACAACGATAGTTAAGCAATCACTATGTTTTGTTTGCAAAATGATGACCACATATGATTTCCTCTATTTATTCTTATTTTGAATTATAAAAATGAGATGGCTTTGTCTCACCCATCGAGCGTTTATGTTTTGCTTTTACATCACTTGTCCTGTTCAAAGTGATTTGATCTATTTTGTATAGTTTAGATTAGATGTTTGAGAAGAAGCTATCAGCCAATGTTTTGATGCCACATATGATTTTTCCTCTATTTATTCTTATCTTGAATTACAACAATGAGATTTGAACAATTGGTCCCTCCCATCGAACTTTTATGTTTTGCTTTTACATCACGTTTGCATCGTGTTATTTTTGTACCGATTAAGCTATATAAATTTGACCACTGATTTTTATTTAGTTTATACAAACTTTTCATAGTAACTCACTAGATATATAATTGTGACAAATGTAGGGGTATTGACGCTGCCATTGCAAACAATGAGGTTCCGAGCCGAGCTTCAGAGCTACCTCTATTGGTGAAGCAGGTGTTTATCAAATGTTTTATATATTGAGACTTGTTTTTTCTTGGTTTTTTTAACTGTATCACCGTATGGCATCCACATCAATCTAATTTGTGTATGATAGGTAGTATAAGGAGAAGAGATGTCTGTATAATTGGTTCCGAATGGACAACTGATATCTGTTTGGGACTCAAATGGATAACTGATTAACTGATGTTCGTCTCTTGTCCGTCTAAATTGAAATGGACTAGAGATGTCAGTATGATGGGTTCAAACAGACGATTGGTATCGATTTGGGACTCAAATGGATAATTGACCTTTGTTTGGACTCCAAAATGGATATCAATTGTTTGTTTGAATCCCAAATGGACATCCGTTGTCTGTTTAGAACCTACCGGATATCAGTTGCCTGTATGATAAGAAATGTAGGAAAACTTCAGTTTATCCTTCCCCTAATATACAACACCGAAAGGGATTTCAGTTGTCTGTTTGGGACGTAATGGACATCAGTTGTCACTTGTCAGTAACATAGCCAAACCTAATTTTTATCTTTCACCTAATATACAACACAGTATCATAGGACAAAATTACCCTACTTATCCTATAACTTTGAACTGCTGTGGAGGCTTTTAGAACAAAATGTTATGACTTGAGTGTTTTGTACGATAGAAGCAGTAGAATATGCTTATATCTAAACATGTATTCAAATGGTTACATTATCTGTTGTCATTTCTGAGAAACACTTCTTAGCTTTTCTAATTGCTAAAAGGGAAATCTTATACATTCCTTATTTTTGGTTCTTGATTTTATGATTGCCCCTTATAAATGTGAATATCCCCATTTCAGTATAACGAAGCAGATCTATCCAAGTTGTTTTCGATTTAATTTTTTTCACTAAATTTTAAGTATACACAAACGAAAGCGCTCTATATGCTGTTCTTGTTAACCATCTTAACATGATTCATTACTTTCCCCCTTCTTCATTGTAGGTAAGTTAACTATTTTCTTTTTTGGCACATTAAAATGCAACAATAGTTTTGTCACTACTTTGTCTCTTTATTACTATATATGAAGCCTCATCATGGTCATGTGGTATTATCCTTTATAAAGGATTCTGTTGTTTAATGTTTTTCTGTTTGTTTGTCATATATTAAATAGTTATAAATTATAATTCTTATTTTACCTACGTATGATTTATAGGTATGCAAATCTATAAATCCCATGTTACAAGCAGCTATTATGGTGCTGATGTTCTCGGTGAAGGTACTCCTTCATTATAAAGTCTCTATCCTTTTTTTTTTCATTTTGACAAATTCTTTTTCATTTTGACAAATTCATGTCCCTCACACGTGATTCAAATGAACGATTGAAACGAACATTGTTTTTAGGACTTAATTTTTGTGTTATTTGATGGTTTCTGCTCTAAAGGAGCGATCAAATATTAATATAATGTTTTTCATAATGTTAATTTTGAGCTCATATAGGAAGTGTAATTTGGTATTCCTTATTGACACTTCTTTCTCTCATGGACAAACAAAATTGGGGGATTTTATGATGCCTTAAGATGCAATTGACAAAACCTTATATTTTATTTATTAAAAATGTGATGTTTTACCTATGGTTTTTTTAGCTCTATGATTTTGTTTTCTCGGGTTTTATGTATTAATTTAATGGTGGACATCATGTCCTCTCATAGTTTGTACTTCTTCGATATTATTTTTTTAATTTTAAATCTGGTTAGAGAACAGAGTAAGTTTAATAAAAGAATATACCCTAAAATTTTGCCACAATAAAATAGTTTTCGACTTTCTCCCTCTATTACAAACAAAAATGGCTTGTGTTTATGTGCTTTTTTATATGACCCCGATCATGTTCCGATCAACTTTTGAATTTTATTTACTTGGGTCTAAATTAACATATTTTAGTAAGACTTAGACTTGTGTTCTGTCCACATAATTTTTAGTTTTTTCCTTGTTGATATCTTGATTTTGTATAGATTTTTTTATTTTACTTTATATTATACTTTTGGAGTTTTTTTTATACCTATCTTTATGCTCTCTTCAATAGTATGTTTGCAAAAACCGATGGTTTTTGGATGAGGACACGCACGAACTTCTCATTCTTGCAGCTGAGGTTTGTAAATGTTTCTCATTGGTTTATCGATCATTTGTTGCAATTTATTTTTGGTTCGCGGGGCTTTATACTGTTCATTTTCCTACTATATTTCCTTCTGCATATTTAGCTCGAGAAAAGCTTCCCCAGTATTCGAAATCCTAATACTATCTCAACGATTATGTCGATGTGGTAACCTTATCATTCTTTTTTTTTCATTTAATTTACATTATGTCTTCCTCTATTTTCCTTTAATTTACATTATGTCTTTCTCTATTTTCCTTTGTGATAGGATTTCTACTCTCCTCTCCTCTCCTCTCCTCTCTCTATCTATCTATCTTTTTTTTTTTAATCTTTGTTTGTTTGTTTGTGTGTAATATTTTCTTCTCTGCGTGCAGATTTCTTCCTAGAATGAAAATGGGTGACATCCTTGGATTTGTTTTAGTCAAGGTGGTCTTCCACCCACCCCTTCTCTTCTTGTGTATTAACATTCTTGGAGTGGCTAATGTTATTAATATATATATTTTGTCTGTGTTTTAGCCCGGCTACAACACATATGCGATTGATTTCATTGCATCGAATTATGAAAATTCTTCTTGTGAAGATAATAAGATAGTATCTCTTAAATGATGTTTTTCACCTAGTTAATTCATTTATGAGTGCCATTGCGTAATTTAGTACTACTGACTACTGTACAAATTTGTGAGAAAAAATTCATATTACACAATAATTTGTTGAAATTACTTTTTTTAAAATTTGTTAGTTTGAACGAACTGATATATAAATTAGACAGTTCATGCAACCAATCTAGCACTTGGTTAATTTTCTCATCACTTTATTTGTGTTATGTCTATGATCTTATGTTTATGTTCACTGCAGGATCTATTTGTTGCAAAAATGGACGATGTAGAAACATCTGAATGCCTTAAATCTCCGCCAAATGTGAAGTATGAATTATTCTGCCCCCCTTCTTTTGATTGGTTAGAGTTCCATCAAATTTAATCTAAACGTTTGTTCTCTTATGTTTACTTTGTAGCTTTTTGTTAAATGGATACGGAGTTGAGGAACGGAATAATGTTTCAGTGGTTTGTAAATAGTTTTCTTTCGGGAAAGTTACTATATGGTAGAATTCATCTTGTATTCTTTGATTTAAATAGTAACACATGGCGTTTCCATGTTTTTATAATTTTCTGATCAGCATGTTGGACCACAAATTCCAACAGATGTGACAGCTATGCTCACATTTGGACCCAATCTTCTTCAACTTGTGGGCCAGTTTAATGGTAAACATCATCGACTTCTGAAGGTCCGTTTGATAAAAAAGTTGGAAAATGATTGAAAATAACTAAAATTTTGATAAAGATTGAAAAAGGATGAGGGATTTGGTGAGATGTTCTCCATTATTTTTCTCCCTCATCACCCAAAGACTTGGATTCCATTTGAAAATACCAAGAAAGTACTAGAACATTTCCCAAAATCAATCAAATCTTTTTCAAACATCTCAAAAATGTAGTATTGTTTTCAATCGTTTTCCAATTTTTTTAATCGAACTGACCCTGAGATTCGTATTTATACATAATTTTTTTTGCTTGAAATTCATCCGTCACCTTATAATACTTCTAAATCATTATGAAGGAAACTGTATCATAGCTTTTGCCTATATAAGTATTTCTTCATCCATCTGCCCCACCTTAAAAGATTATGTTCCTCCTCGGATTGCTGCACTTAATTCGGGTATGCCCACAAAAAAATATGTAAAACCTATTGTCCTATGATTGCTATTTTTTTTATTTAATTTTTGTTCTGTTTCCCATTGTCTATTTTTTTTACTCAATCACCATATGCCAGGCCAATTTAAAATTTCGTTTTATTTTTCTTCCTCATTGTAGCTTCTGAGACAATAGAAGTTACATCTCGGATATCATTGAACTGTCCCTTAAGGTATACCTGTTGCCTCTCTCTCTCTCTCTCTCTCACACACACACACACACACACACTTACACCCACCCAAGCAAAGGCACAAGCGTTGTTGGAGATGAGATAGCTATATATCCACAAAATTTGCAATATTGATACTTAGATGTGATTTATCCATAATTTCGTGATTGCAATATCTCATTCCTCCTCCCCCACAAAACAAATTTTAAGCCTTCATTCGAACTGTGATTCTACAATCGTGTAATCCAATAATTAGAGAGCTATCAAACTTTAAGCCTTCATTCCAATGTATTTGCTGATTTAAGTTGATTTCTCATTCTCAAACAGCTTGACTCGTATTGAAACTCCTGTCAAAGGAAGACAATGCAGACATATTCAGGTGAGTGCTTTATATTGAAACACCAAGTATTAGTCATTTCAACAATAGTAGAGTGTTGATATCCTGGCAATTTTCATATTGTTGAGCTGAACTGGGAATTTAATGTGGGGATAAGGTTAAATATAATTCGTGTATGTTTTGAGCAATTTTTTTTTTTCGTTATATATGTAGTCTCATATGTGATTACAATGTGGGAAAAGTTATTTTGTTACAAAAATAAGAAAGCATATCCTGGGAAAAAGTGCAGTGTTTTGATAGTTAAATTTACTTATTAGAAAGAACAAAAGTGTACCTCTGTGTTTTAAGCTTCCAAAATCAAAATTTACAGGCACTAAGCATCTCATGGTAACTCGATTCACTGATGTAGTGAAGCATAAATATTAACACTTCCTCTGGAGATCTATATTATACTTGTTTAAAAAAACATATACAATTCTTTTTACCCATTTTTCCGATTTTAACTGCTCTAATTCCATTTTTATCCACTTTCATTTTTACTCAATTTTTCGCTCTTTGTTTTTTACCTTATTTCCTTTTTCTAGTGTTTTGATTTTGACAACTTTATGGACATAAATTCAATAAGACCATCATGGTGCTGCCCATATTGTAATCAGTACGTCTGCTTCACGAATATCTGTATTGATCAAACTATGGTCAAGGCAAGTAGCTCTTTTGTATTTTCCATTATAACTTTCAATTTCTGTTTTTTTTAATAACCTATACATTCTTCATCAGATTTTGAATGAAATAGGATCTAGTTTCACTAGAGTGAAAATCTCAGTGGATGGGTCATATAAAGCCGTCACTGAAAACAATGATCATACCCATAAGCGACGAAGAAAGGATCCTCCGATGTTACCAAGAACTAATTTAAATACATCGATCAATGTTGGGCCATCCTCTGCTTCCCAAATTTCTCTTCCTTTGCAGTTGAGTCCACTTTGGGTCCCATGGATGCCGTCTTCTCGCTTCAGCATCATGTGGGTCCACGACCAAGAACTGGTTTATATACGCCGGTTCATGGCGGGGCCTCCTCTGCTTCTCGGGTTTCCCATGATTTGCCGTGGGATTTGGTTCAGATGCCCTCATCTTCGCGTCAGCACGTGGGCTTACAGCCACGAACTGATTTAGATACCGTGATCCTTGGTGGGCCATCCTCGGCTTATATATCTTCTGCCTTGCCTTTGGTTCCGCTTCAGGTGCCACAGATGCTATCTTCGCTTCAGCAGCACGTGGGATCACAGGTAAATAAAGGGGTTTGGTGTCTCTCTCCAGAACTGTCTTCTGATAGCTATTAAGTTATCACTAATACTAAAAAATGAGAAGTTTATCACTTATATAGCAAAAACACTTCTTCATTTAAAATCTTAGATGGCACTTGTTTCCTAGTCTGAATGTTGGATCTGAAGTCTAATAAATGAATCAATCTATTTGTTTTTTTGTCTGAATACAATAGTTAATATTTAAATTGACATTAACATATTACTTTGGCCATTTTGCCTTCTTTTTTATCTTTTAATGTATGATCCAATATAGTTAGGTTGAGGACAAAAATGGTACTATGCAACCATTTTGAACATCATTAATCGCATTAAGAGGTAGGAGAGTCTCCTCATGATTTGGAGGCATATTAAGAGGTTGCATTTGAATTTTAACCTAAACAAACACTTTATCACCTTTGAAGTATGAATTTTTGCCATAAACTTAAAAAGATCAAAACAAAGGGACCCTTAGTATAATCCCCCCCCCCCCTCTCTAACCGGATTTTTTCTTCACAGAACTGGGTCTGTAATGATAATTCATTCACATCACAACGATTAGGCAACCTTCAACCTCCAGCTCAGCTCCCAATAGCTCCTCGAGTTTCCTCAGTACATAACATAAGGAGCCCCCTATCACGTTTCAGCCTCCTATGCAGGTCCATCTGTCTTCTTACTCATTGCCTTCCGTCCTGGAAAATGCTGACGCGTCTGGGGCCTCATTGCGATTCCGAAGAAGCAATGATACTTTAGAACCATCACAAGCAGAACAAAACCGGCAGCGCCTCACTGGCCTCATGCGTGGTAGCAGCCTTACTGGCCAGGCATATTCTGAAGCTCTGGCCCAGTTCTTGAATCCGGGGTCATCGCACCTGGCAGATAGATCTTTGTTGGGTGCGGTCTGGCACCCACCCAGTTTTTCACCTCAAATGTGATCCCTGTTGGCTAATGACCGGAATTGGCGTGCTCCTCAAGGAGGAACTGACCCACGGGCCGAGCCAGGTTCTATGGCTGGAAGTTCCGGTTTGAAACCTGAGCCATCATTTCGGTAATGGCACTCGGGAAGCATCACTAGTGCCAGAGAGGTAATATCTCCCACCAACCCAGAAATACCCTGCTTAAAAGTGTTGTACTCCGTGCTGAAAAAGCAGTACATGTGGTGGTGAAGAGTCATTTTTGGATGCCATTTTGCACCTTACAGCTTATTACAGGATGAAGGAGCGTAGCGAAATGTGGGTTGTACTGTTAATCTTCGAATATGGCTGAAATGTTTTTTCTTTGCTAAATATCTGTAGTTTTTTATGCCACAGTAGAGTAAGGTTCGTCCTTGTATCTTTGTAACCCAGCTTTTATTAATGTAAAAATGTAAAATGGTGAAAAGATTATCATGTTTTTGTTGAATTGTGATTGTAGGCTTGTGGGTTGTTACTGTGACATGGGCACCTTGTTTTGGGGGTATGTATGCCTTGTTGTTAGAGTATATTTTGACTGTGCAGGTCAATACTCAATATCTGTCTGGCCAATTATATGTTTTTAATTTTCTTGCGCTATGTGAAAGTGATGCCATTTAAGTACTTGATATCAAACAAGTTGGGTTTTATTGGAGCATGTTAATCTGATAACTAAGTTATGTAACAGTCATACTCCAGGTCCCAATTTGAAGAGTATATTTTTTCTTTTTGGAATGTTTCAAATTAGGAATGTAGCTTCTTTGTTTTGGAGATAATAAATGTACCAAATCTCACACTAGTGTATAAATTTTGTTTCCAGCTATTTATTATGTTGAAATTTGTATATCGATAAACAAATGTGAAGGTTAAAAACACTTAAATTTGCGAGCAATGATGTATATTTTGTGAGGGTAGCTCTACTGTCAAAAATAAAACTGGCAAACGCCAAATCATATTGCATCTTCAAGTTGCAAGATACGACTATTCATTGCATTGATATATTTTGGTAGAAAACGTAACTGTTTTGGTAGTAGCATTTATCCTTTGTGAAATTAGAATTCCTTACTAATACTATTCATGATGCACTGTTTTGATTACATTGTTTCTTCACTTATCAAGATTGTGTGCAGCAGTGGATAGGCTAGTATATTTCAGTCACACTTTTGCTCCTACATTTTTATATTTGACAGACTAACGGAAATAAAATATTAGTATCACAATTGTATTTACAACACACTCGTATATCACATGCTATAAAAGAATTGAATGAAAAATCATCATAATTCAAAGATGGTAACAACTATTTTTTTTTTTTTCAAGAGTAATATCATTGAAGTGGATAATTAAAATTAGATAGTTAAATGCATACGTACAGAGTAGATACATGGAGACGTATACTTGTTTTTGTTCTCTCTTCGCTTCACTTGTTTGCATTTTGAACATTCAATTGAATCTCTAGCTAATTTAATTTACACATATAATTAAAGGAATCCAGACCTTTGGTCAAAGTAATTATGACTTTGTCAGATCATAGTATTGTTTTGGAAATTAAAGTGTATCCTGCATTTTCACAGTTGTACCTTAATTACTTTAACAATAACACCGTTCTTGAAAAAGGATTAACTTAAAATCTAGAGAGAAACTGAAGTTGCTTCAGAAGAGGACCTAAGGTCTCCATTAGCTTCTCACAAGGATGATTATGTGTGCCCTCATATGTAGTCACCACAATGCTCATATCTTTTGATAGCCGTTGGATCTGTTTCTTCACATTGCATGTATGGTGTGTGCATCTATAGTAGCTCCTGTATAATCATTCTCAGACCAAAAAAAGTAAAAAGATAATTAGGAAAATAAGTTTCACCTACTAATTACATTAAAATTAGTGTTTGGCTTAAAAATTGCGATACTCAAATATTGACTCTTAAATTAAGATCGAAAAAATACATTAGAACGAAAACTTAGATATGAATGAAGTGAAAGTTGCTTTTTAGAGGATGAAAGAATTTATCAACATATTTTAGATACGTTTTTAAATCTCATATGGCATTTTTGAATCAAAAGTCCGGATTTTTAGGCTCCGTTTGATAACAACATGGAAAATGAAAATAAAAACAACTAATTTGGGTGAGAAGATAAAAAATAAGTTGAGGCATATGGTGAGATACTCTCCATCTCATACTCATTTTTGTGAGTATATGTCCTCCATCCTCCTTTAATATTTTGTGAAAAATTTTTCTTCACCATCACCCAAAGAAAACTGTCATGGAAAAAAGCAAAAAGCAAGAGTTAATCTCACCACATTCCTCAACTTATTTTTCATCTTCTCACCTAAATTAGTTATTTTTTTTTTCATTTTCCATGTTGCTATCAAACAGAGCGTTAAATACATTTAAAAATCCCGTTTATATTGCAAGCAGACGGCCCATATATGCTGTATTTGAAGTGGCAAAAATTGAACTTGAGATCTTTAAGTTCTGCTGGAGTCCTTCGCCGCCCAGAGAAACTCACATGCTTGTTGAGTTGGTTCAATCTGGTTTTGTATGACGTAATATTGTATAAATCGATTCTTTAATTTTTGAAACTAGAAACAAACAAGAGCTGTATATAATAGAACCAAATCGATCTACATCTTCTGCGTAATTAGCTTTCTAAAAAGGCTTATTTAAATTAATTTAATCCACATAATTTGAATTAATCAGAAAAATATTTAGAAACTAAAATTATTAATCATCAAATTAAATTGAATCCACATAATTTGAATTAATCATCAAATTATTTAGAAACTAAAATTATTAATCATCAAATATCATCACATGTTCATTAAAGCCACATTATATAAGAAAAACTAAAATGACTTGGCTTAAGTGAATATCACATGATTCTTTTAGCAAAAAAAGTCATGAAATTACTCTTATATTTGCGAAATTATAACAAATGAAAAATACGAGTAAAGATTAGATATAATATATGCTTCGAATCCATGATTATACAATGGTATATATGTATACATTCAATTAGAATCCAATATTTTATGTATATATAAATTTAGTTAGAATTAAAGACCAATAGTCTTATAACACAATAACGGTACATATTGATTAACGTCATAGATTAAGAGATCGAAGAAGGGTCATATGTTCAATCCCTATTGTTATAACACAATGAAGTGAGAGAAGATGAAAGAAAGAAGAAGAAAGGTGTAGAAAACAACGTATCAATTATACGTTAACATTTATATTATATCATAGAAAAGGGAAGATAGAATTACCTGGGGTGAACGTTGTTCTTGACAGGATTTCTGCCCATACTTACGCCACTTGTAACCATCATCGAAGAATATCTTCCGAACTCCTAGTATGAAATGCAACCCTAGGAGGCACAGATTTCTTGGTCCTACTTGTCCTCAATATCCCTCCTTTATTTCTACTAGCACAGCAGCAGCAGCACCACCACCACCACTTTCTCCTTCACGATTACCATTACCCACGATATTACTCGTAATTTGTGCCGGAGATGGCAGTCTTTGGCGGGTCCCACCATCGCCCGAGAGGAGGCTAACCCAGTCGATATTATCGAACCCGCCATTTTGAGAGGTTTGGATATTAATGGGGGGTTCTTGGTTTAGTGAGAATGGAGGGGAGAGAAAGGGAGAAGGGTGATGAGAGAGAAGGTGTGAAGAAGTAGGGATTATTGTCGTAGTTTTCTAGTGGTGGTGATTGTGGTGGTGGTAATTCTCCTTCCATGAGTGGTGGTGTTTGAGGGCTAGAGTTTAAATTATTTTTGTGTGTCAAGTATGTATGTAGATGAAATGGGAGAATATATATGTAAATTTTGATAGGTAATTAAGTAGAGTTTTGAGAATTTATGGGTTGGAGTTTAGAGGTGGTGGGTAGGTGATCAGAAGAGGTTGGACAATCTATTGGTATACTTCCATGTATAAGAAAGAAAGAGAGAGAAAGTGCATATATGTTTGAGAGAGAGAGTTTGGATATATACAAAAATATATATATAGAGGGAATGAATGAGTGAGAGAGAAGTTGTGTTTATGCGCGAGATAGAGAGGTGAGTGTGCAATCGAATGTTGTGTTTCAAGTAGTCACGAGTGCCACTATACATGGTTTTTCTTATAATTTTTTTTAATAGTTTGTACATCAGGTTTTTATTTTATTTTTTAAACACTATTTTAAAATATGAATCGGGTAATATGTGAGTGTACGTAAGAAAAAAATTATCATTTAATTTTTGTATATTTCGAAACTAATCTAACCGGTGCAAGGTATTGACAGAGAATGCGTATACATACGTGGTGTGTGTGAGAGAGGGGGTTTGGTTTCTTGGGGTGGGGGTTGGGGGGGGGGGGGGGGGGGGGGGGGGGCTTAGTTTCTTTTACGGGGGAGACCCTTTGGCTTGGCTTGTGGCCATGAAAAAGCCAACTATATAGTTTACCTACTTTCTGTTCAACTGCCCCATTTAGAAGAGGTAGCATACGTGCATGTTCCAACGTTATCACCAAAGCATGCAAAATGGACTAATTCTTACTTTGTCTTTTTTTTTTTTTACTAAACCTCCCTCCCTCCATCCCATATTGGAATTTCAATATTTAATATTTGCACTATTTTTAGCATGTTCAATATTCTAAAAAAAAATTATTTATGATAGGGAGATCGAGTTGATTTGTCAATCATAATTATGTTCAAAAAAAAAAAGAAAAAGATTAAGCGCCCGTTTTGTTGTCCCTCAAATTAGGAAGTAGCCAAGTACTTATGATTTTCATATTTATTTGTGTTTGTTTATGAAAATTGAACAATCATAAACATAATTATTTATGAGATATTTTGAGAAAATTTGGTTTCATAAATTGCCTAATTTCTAAAATTATTTCATTTTCAATTAATGAATTGTGCATTTGTGCATTTTTATATAATTCAATGCTAATTCTAATTCTAATTATAATCCTAATTCTAATTCTAATTCTAGTTCTAATTCATGGAGGCGCTTGAAAGAATCAAATGAGAAATTCTGAATGTAAGACTTAAAACACATTCTAAATTTCTCCATATTTAAAATTTTGTTAGAGGAGTCAACATCAAGTTTAAACAATAGATCACCTCAAAGTATATATTTCAGGTAAATTTCTAATTGTAGAATAACACAATCTCAAGTTTTAATTGAGATGAATTAATTTGAGTTTTCATAAATTAGTTGGAATTATAAAATTTAAGAATTGTTCAATTTTCACAACAAAAGACAAAATAAATATAAATAAAAAAATTATAACAGAATTTGAGATTCGAGAAATAACGGACCCGAAAAGAATATATATATTTTTTTTGAAACGTGCTATTGTGCGGTGATCATAAACCTGGTTGTTCAAGTCTTGAAGGAGAGGGGGGAGGACTTGAACTCAAGACCCCATTGTTGAAAACCAACGCCTTTATTACTCGAAAAGTACCCTGGGTCTCTAAAAGAATTAGACTTTTGATGTGGAATGTCCCTCCAAAAAAAGAAAAAAAAACAGTGAATTGTTAATTTAGGGGGGAGTATTTTTTTTTTCCTCAGCATAACAAATATGGCAAGGCAAATAAAACAAACACACCAAAATATTTTTTTCACACCAGCAAAAATCTCTTTGAAACATATGTATTTGCACGAGTAACATATTTGACATAAATTTGTCTGCATTTCGTGTCAAAAAGACATTGTATGAAAGAAAATAGATACAAACATTTTATAAAACTCCATGTAAATTCACGTCATTTCTTGTTATGTTATCGTATAATTTCAATATATAATTGTCACTCCTTATGAAAAACTCATGCACGTAGAATACATAATGTATTGTTTGTTTTTTGTTTACGTGATACATTTTGTATTTGATCATAAAATAAGTTATAATGGTGCGGTCGCGCTTGGAACATTAAAACTTTATAAGGTACTTATAATAATTTTTTAGTCATTTAATGTTTTAACCAAACCAGGCGTGAGGATGAAAACGTATTCAATTCCGCAATACTTTTATGCATGCCTATGACTTACATTAATTCTTAAAAAGAACTAGGGTACGCTATAATCTAAATAGAGTCGCGTATAAAACTCTACGTAAATGCGTATTTATTGCGTAACTATTTGTTTTGCATTTGTGTGAGAGATTAATCACACAAGATCTAATTAATTAATTAAGCATACGATTTAGGGGGTAGCGCATGTCGGTGCTTTTCACCATAGTGTATGGTAAATACCTCTTTATTTTAATGTTTATTATTGTATTTAAAGGTGATAATCCTTGAAATATTGTTCTGCTAACAATATTAAGGATGTTGAATATGATATATATTTACTTAATGTTATTGATAATTTATGGTTCTTATTATGCTACACTTGAAATACCATACTAAATACTTGCAAGTTATCACAACATTAGAAAAAAAATAGCGTTTGTTTTTTTTTTTTTTGTAAAAAAGTTGTCAAACTAAACAGTTAACTATTATAATATCATATATATATATAAAATTAAAAAGTTAAATCACCAACTTCAATCAGATAAATATAAGAATAAAGAGGTATTATAAAAACAAAGAAATATTTATTATAACTTATGGTAAAAAAATACGTACTCACTATCGCGCTAGCCTGATTTATGATGATTGGTTAAAATGAAGTAAAAGTAAGGGGGTTTGAATATTGTTAAGCAACTACTCCAGTTTCTTGGTGTATTCAACAATCAACTGTTGTTGTGGTAGTTTGGAAAATGAATTTGACCCCTCTCATAAATTTAGGTATATAATATTTCACCTTATATAATAGGAAACTCTTCAACAAATTATGCTTTTCTTCTGCCACTTTTAAAAACATTCTTATTTATATTACAATCAAATATTGGAAATTCACATCTTCTTCATTCCTTTTTTTTTAACATTTCTTCATCTTCATTTCTTAATTACATGCATATGATGTCACACAAAATTAATGCATCCCATTTTTCAATATCTTATTTAGATGTTTTTAAGAACACGATGCACATAGATCAGTGATGTAAAAAAAAAAAAAGAACTGTAATTGAAAGATATAACAAATTAGAGAGAAATAATAAAACATGTTTTTTAATAAATAAGAAAAAGAAGTCTTTAGCACTTTGATTTTGTCAAAATCAACTAGAAAAAAATTTAACAAAGATGATACATTTAAATGATTAAACTAAGTAGAAATTAATTAAAATAATAATAATAAAAGAAACTCAAATTTAACTAAAGTTATACATTTTATTTTGCATTCTAAAATATATGGCATATTAATAGGAAGCATGTGCATTGAATTTGTGTGTAGGAGAGAGAAAAGGGTCTAATGAGTGTGGGTCCCACCCAGTGATATTTTCTCGGCAAATTTATTTGTATCTTACTAAAAAAGAGAAGACCTATTTATATTATACACAAGTCTAATAAAATATGCCTTCTTTTTATAAGTTGGGCTCTAGGCAAATATTTAAGTTGTGTTAATTGATAGGCCGGCTCTCATTATATCTATCAAATTTTAATAAAAGATTTAATCAGGGAGTGAATTAACTTAAAATTGATATATATGCGCTATGTGCATTTTAAGGCATAAGAGATGTCCTTTAGCACTATTCATTGTAATTTTATTGTTCGTTTGGATTTAGGAGATATGAGGGAAAGGATTGAAAAAGGGGAATGATTAAAAATTATTTGTTTAGATAGATTTATAAGGAAGAATAAAAGGGAAATGGAGAAAATAAGAGTGATTGTCAATCTTCTCTATTTGTTTATATTCTTTCTTCCGGTATTAGGATGATTGAAAGGGTAAGTGAAAGATTTTAATGAATTACTTACTACTTTTCAAAGGTAATTTTAATTCGTTAACAATATATTAAATTATATTTTTTTTATTTTATTCTCTAACTAAATAAGTGTTATTTTTATTTTATTCTATTTTTTCCTCCCCGTTTATCCAAAAAATAATAAAATTAAATTGGTTCGTTTTTATTTCATTTGATTAATTTCCTCTTAATTAACCATATATTTTTTGTTATCTGCCCGACCCAAATGGGTTGTTCGGCTACTTACTTTAAATGACTGGTTAGCGTGCCAATCATTCGCGTGTAAAATGGCAAGGGGAGAAATGTGCAAATACTCCCTCTTCTTCACCGATTAATTTCATCCATTTGAATTGTCAATCAGGTCCGAGCTTGAATCCAATCGTTAATTTCATTCGAAATTTGTATTCTCCATCTTTAGCTATCTCAAATCTTCCTATCGTTTGTAATTCCTCTCCACAATTTTTCACACATTTGAATTGCATTCTGGATTGTTTCAATTTGAAAGAATCATATTGAAGAAAGTCTATAATTCTTCCATTTGTGTGACCATGTTTGAATTTTGAATTGATAATTGCTGATGAACAAACCTAATTTATGATCCTTGGGAAGTTTTTTTGTTTGTTTAAGCTAATTTTGTAATTGACAAAATAAGTAAACATGCTCTAAGGCTCCATTGGATAACTGTTGTGCTAAGATATCGCTATAATAAGCCTTAGCATAAGTGTATGATCGACTAGATAATTATGTGTACAATAATTAAAGAAACAAGTGCGACTAATATTCAAGCAATACGAAAAACAAGAGATTAAAGAAGAAAACAACTAACCAAGCACGCAAGCAATTAGGTGGTATCGGCAAAACCGCCACTAATCCACCAGGTGATAGCTATTATTGATGAGACCAATTTTAAGTAAAATTGTAATACCCCGTATTTTAATTTTGTTTTAAATTGAAGTATATTAGCTTAGTTATACTCATATAAGTGATCGTTTAATGATTCGGGTGGTTCGAATCAATTTCGGTTAGTAAATAGGAAGCTTTAGTCCTTCGCGATTTGTGAATTCTAGCTAACTTTGGGCTATCGTAATTCCTTCGTTACTTGTCCTATTAAGATTATGTTCACGCGTGTACCTAGTATTTGTATCATTCTACAACTTTCGTGTTTTAACCGAAAGATAATTCGCACTCCTTGTAGGTCAAAAAAGGGCACAAAGTAGGCCCATCGTTAAATTCTGGTCATTCGATAGCGCTTTAGCAGAGCGCTGTCTTCGTCGAATTTTTGGGAATAATATATCCATAATTTTGGAAAACTTCATCTTAGGAAGTTGTATATCTTTGAATTATCTTTTCGTGAACATAAAGATCTCCTCAATCCGAATTCCGAGTAAGAAGTTATGACTAAAATACCAACAATGGTCAGTGCTGTGAAATCAGCTTTTGCTGAGAGCTCCCAAGATCGATCTTGGGAGGTCCAAGATCGATCTTGGAGCCCTGTGTGTCATGATCTTTGGCTGAGAGCTCCCAAGATCAATCTTGGGAGGGGCAAGATCGATCTTGGAGCCCTGGAGACGAATTTTCTAGAGTTTTAACCCCATTTTCTCACCATTTATCACCATAACTCACCATTTTCGACCCAAGCTCACTCCCATCAACTAAAAGGCTCTAGAGAGAGATAGAGGTGGGTTCTTTGAAGGATTCTCACTCATTTTTCAACACCAATCATAGATAAAAGCTTCAAATCCTCCGAATCTTCCTCTCCTTCACTATTCATTATCTCATACCTTGTTGTTCATCATAGGAGCTCTAGCTTGAGCGTTGGATATGGGAACGGGGGTTCATATATCATTGGTTCAAGGATTTTGCCACGCTAGGGCGTGGTGACGCGAGAGCTTTAAGGTTTCACCGAACGGAGCTTCGGGTATGGATTGATGTCTATGGTTAAAGTATGGGAAGTATTCCGTATGCATTCCATAAGCTCTAGAGCTATTCTTTGATATCCGTATTTTTGTACTCATCTTGTGTTGCTTATTCATTAGCTCTGTGACATGTTTGTTGATAGTAATTGGTATATGTGATGTGTTTGGCTGGATTGCTTTGGTGATTGATTGGTACATGTTTAAGTACACCTACCAGGGATTTGCCAACAGTCCAATGGCTCGGTTTGCAACGTTCGTAGAGAGGGCGTGGGTGAGGTGAGGCATGAATTGGTATGGTGGTACTTGACATGTAACCATGAGAGAGCCGAGTATGAGGCCTTGTATGGTAATGGGCTTATGTATGTGTATTTGTTATTGTTCTATTGATTCACATATTCATCTTTATCTTCTGTATACGGTGTACTTCCCCATACATGTTTTTCATCTACAGGTGCTCGCGGTGAGGACGCGGGATGGGACAGTGAGAGCTTGTGGGAGAACTTTAGAGATTATTATAGTTTTGAGGTTGTAGAATTTGATTCCGTTGTATTTTGGGAATTTTATTGTAAGTAATGGATAATATGTATCCTATTTATTCATTTTTTATCGCCCCCAAGGGCGAGGCGTTACAACAATGCGCAAAGCAAACCCTAGCTCCCAATTAGAGCTCTTAATATTATCTTTCAAATATACTCTTTAATCTAGCTAGTAAATAATATAATATAACTCATAAATAAAACTTATGACAATGAGTCTATTTATAGAGTATAGATCATATGGGTCTAGGAATGTACAAAGCTAAAACATACTAGAAATTGGATAATACAAATCCAACTAGGATTTGGACAATACAAAGCCAATTAAGAATTCGACAATATAAAACTTAATAGGAATAAGATTCCTATACAGAGCCAAATATTTAATTCTCTACTTTGGCGATGTTCCAGAAGACCCCAGTGCACTCCACCATGATCAATTAATCGAATAAGACCCTATCAGCCCTGTTGGTCCCATAGGACCACCGCCCCCGAGGGGCATCAACACCGAAGGACATTGACCAATGTCGAGTAATGCTCAAACTTGGCCAATGGGACAACTTTTGTCAACATATTTGTCAGATTATCTTTGGTGCCTGTCTTAACCAGATTTAGAACACCGTTTTTAATAATTTCTCGAATGAAGTGATATCGGACATCAATATGCTTGGTTCTTTCATGATGAACTTGATTCTTCGCTAAGTGAATTGCACGTTGACTGTCACAGTGCACCACCACTTTTTTTAGCTTCAAACTGAGATCATTAACTAAACCACGGAGCCAGACGGTCTCCTTTATCGCCTTCGTTACCGCAATATATTTTGCCTCCATGGTAGACAACGCTACCACACTTTGAATCATTGACCTCCAACTCAACGGACCACTACCCAATGTAAACACACAACCCATAGTCGATCTCCGCTTATCTAGGTTGTCGGCATAATTCGAATCTGCAAAACTCTCAATAGTTGACATTCCAGATTTTTCAAATAGTAACCCTTTGTCCATCGTACCCTGTAGATATTGTATAACACACTTAACGGCTTGCCAATGCGGTTTTTCAGGGTTCGCCATATACCTACTAACAATGATCACGGCTTGAACAATATTCGGTCGAGTGCATACCTTAGCATATATCAAACTTCCAACCGCACTTGCATAAGGAACTTGAGCCATGTACTCCACCTCTGCCTCGGAGCTAAGAGCCATCGTTGCAGATAGTTTGAAGTGCGGTGCTAACGGGATACTCACCGGCTTTGAGTTTTTTATCCCAAATTTAGCAACCAATTTCTCAATGTATTGCCTTTGTGTAAGACATAATCGTCCCCTCTTCTTATCTCGCACGATTTTCATCCCCAAAAATTTTCGCGCTGTAGCCAAATCTTTCATCTTAAACTCCTTACTTAACTAAGCTTTCAATATGTCAGTCTCCACCAAGCTCCGAGAAGTAATGAGCATATCGTCAACGTATATAAGTAAATAGATGAAATTTTCAGATTCGATCCTTTTGAAGTAAACACAATGATCAAATTCGCACCGAGTAAACTTTTGCGCGATCATGAACGTGTCAAACCTCTTGTACCATTGACGCAGGGACTGCTTTAATCCGTATAACGACTTTTAAAATTTGCACACATTATTTTCCTTTTGAACAACTTTGAATCCCTTATTGTAGACACCTCGATCCGTGACCCCCGCAAGAACCCTAACAAACTTCGAGAACTACTGTTTTTGGGCCCGGGAACCCACCCGATCACCCGAAACTACCCCGAGAGGGTTTGTTGGCCAACAAACCTGTTTTTAAGAGAGATTGTCGCACGACATATCACATTGTCGAGCGACAATCACTGATATGTCGCGCGACAATCCCACTATGTCGCGCGACAATCCCTCTCTGCACCAGACCATCCACTCTCTGACACATCAGTCTGTCAGAAACACCACTTCAGCCGTTTGTCGCGCAACATTGGACACATTGTGGCGCGACATATGCCCTTTTTGGGGAAGTGTCGCGCGACAATCTTCCCCGAGCAGTATAAATAGGCCAACACCCCCCAAGGGTTCAAGGCAGCAACTAGGGATTGAAGAATTCTAAGTTAAAAATATGATTTTCTAATATCTCGTCAAGTATTCTATATTATCGTCTTATTTCTGAAGAATTATCGGATCTATTCCCGACACTCGACGTGTCCCGTCTCTGGAATCGAATTCTCGAAAATATCTGAAGAAGGAAAAGATTATTATCGCCGAAAATCTCTCCGCCGGATTATATTTTCTTTCTTATTATTATTCTCGTCGGGAAGGTAAAGAAAGTCTCTTCTAGTATCTAACATTAAAATATCTGTGTACTTGTTTCATTTCCGTTGTTTTGTCCACGTTTTATTTGAATAAACTTATTGTCAAGTTACAAATAGTCTATCGTCTTCAAAACAAAAGACCATGATAAAATCATTTGCAAAATCAGAAAAGTAAGTATGTTACCATCCGGATAAAATCCTGTTTTCAAACCCGGATCGGTAAAACTTACTTAGGAATTAAAAGCCCGGTATATCCTATCTGTTTCATAGATTGTGATACGTCCGGTAGAACTCCCCTCAAGAGTTTCAATTCCATATTGAATTAATTCCATCATAAGATTCGAACTTTTACGAAAAGTAATCAAAAATCCGAGAAAAACCGTCATTATCCGAGGAATGATACGGGAAACTCCATCTCTAAAGAAAATCACTTTTGTCACTTGTATTTGCATTTCCCAAAACAAAATATCGGATCTCGGAACACAAAGGTTTTCTATCCCTTTCCCGTTTTCTCCCAAAAATTAGGGTTATTTTTGGAAAAGTAGCAGACTATCAGTAAAAGCATCCAAGTTTTTCGACATAGAATAAACATATAAGACCACTAGAGACCGAAAGGGCGGAATGGGTGCTTAACACCTTCCCAAATCGTAATATAGTTTCCGAACCCTATAGAATCCTGGTTTCGTAGACAAACGTGTAAAGAAAGGCTTAACTGTACCCCTTTCTCTTATACAACCATTTTGTCCGTTTTCTCGTAAAACGTACTGGCGACTCTGAATAAACCCCTTTGCATCTTGAAATAGAACATAGGGACATTTGATATGAATCAAAAGAGACACTCCAGCAAATGGAACGATGGAATTCGTTCCGACGTTTCAGACGCCCAACCGAACGGGGACGAGACCCGGGGGGTCGCATTTGCGGATTCTCACAGTGGCGACTCCGCTGGGGATATAGAAAACTAGACTCTTATATGTGGACCTTTGTTTATCTGTTAAATACTTGCTTTTACTGCTTTCCCTACTTATGTTAATTGATTGAGAAGAAACATTTTTCTAAGAAAATCGGAGTTTTTCAAAACACGTAATCAAGATAAATGATATTTGTGAAACAAAATTTTTCAAACTTTACACGCACCTTCACAAATCATGCATTGGTTCTACGAGTGTGAATTTACCCCAAACCCTCGGAAGTATTATAAGTGAGTAGGGAGTTGGCTTGCTTGGGCCAACATAAACCGAAAGCATTTACTTCCACTCTCCTTGGCCAAGTACGCTCCCGAGGTATATCGAGTGATGAGAACACTCACGTACCTAGGAAGTATATCAAAAGGCTCTTGCACGTACTCGCCCTTAGGGTATATCGCAAGGTCTTGCCAAATAGGAGGGAGCCTGAAGCCTTAACCGTTTGTACACCTGCGCGGCATATAAGATTGAGTCAAGTTAAAACACTTGTCAAACAGCCATAAGGGATGTACCACCTTAAGGCTTACTTTTCGACACCCTTTTAAAATTCGAGGCTCTTCTCGGCAATTTTTTAGTGGTTCTTTTGGCAAAAATCGAGTCGCATCACAGTCTTCCTTCACCTTCGCCACGTGATTTCATCTACAGTCGTGAAGCGACGACAGACTGGAAGGTTGGGCCAGTCGAGATCACACCGGGAGACTAGTAAGACCAAGCACACCTGAAATGGCCGATGAACGTGAGAACCGAGAGACAAATCAGAGCCTAGCCGAGGCGTCTGCACCTCAGTCGACTTTAGCCGAGATGCATCGTTTATTAATGACCGTCAGCACGAATCTAGCAAGCCTCACAAGCGAGCAACAGAATACCCGAGTTCGAGTAGAAGAATTGTCAGCCGCACGGACCGCACCACCGGGGTTTGAACGGCTACCACCGAATCGAGATCAAGGCAGTCATCGCAAGTACTCCCCCTGGTTCCAGGAGCTAATCCCCCCCAAACGGGCCTCGTCATGCCCGGTCCCGTTCAAACCGATCCTAACAATCAGAACCAATGGGCCCCGGATTCAGGCCCCACTTACCAACAACAAGAGCCACCCATCATCTGGCCATAACCTCAACAAGGCCTCGATCCCCAGTACCAACCGTGGCCACAAGTCCCTGCAAGACCTATTCCACTACCAGTCCCAGTAGCCCCTCCGGGTAGTATATGCGGAATCGGTTATAGCTCGGGAACAGCCCGACGAGGTGTCAAGAGAGAGCGAAGAGATGAAGAAACTAAAGGAGCAGATGAAGGTTCTGCAAAGAGGGATTTCTCTGATAAAAGGGGCAGACGAGATCACAGATATGAACGCCTTCTCCCTCTACCCAAAAGCCAGACTGCCTCAGGGATTCAAGCTCCCTTCTATCACCAAATTCACAGGGACCACACCCCCCAAGACCCATCTCCAATCCTACATCAGATCCATGCAAGTGTCCGGCTGTGGAGAGCCAGAGCTGGATCAAGCCTTTCACATGACTCTCACGGGGGCCGCCCTGAGATGATTTTTTGATCTGGAGAGACACCACACGAAAACTTGGGGGGATATCGTCAAAGAGTTCATGACCAAGTACGGGTCCAATGAGAATTTGGAAATTACCCGTAAACACTTGGAAATGGCCAAGCAAGGCGAGAAAGAGAGTTTCAGCGACTTTGTCACCCGCTGGAGAGAAATGGCCTCCCAAATGTCCAAGCGGCCCGATGAAGAAGAGCAGTTGGAGATCATACAGAAAAATTTTACTCCAGCTGTATTAAACTGCATGGGAAAACATGTTTTCCCACACTTCAGAGCCCTGTTAAGTATGGGGTCACAAGTAGAGGAAGAATTGGCCAAGAAGGTAGAAACGGATAACAAGAAAGCCTCTTACACCGGGAGAAAGACGGCCAATCCAGCCGTAAACCAACTAAGCTCATACCCGTATCAATAAAACCCATTTCAACAGTCACAACAAGTTCCTCCAATAAGTTGGCCTGCACAAGGAGATTCTTCGAGCACTGAGGCCAAGAAAAGGAGAAATTTTTGCACCATTCCCACTACCCTGGTCAAAAGCCTGGAACTACTCCGAAAGGCCGGACTGATCACTCCACTCAACCCACGCCCCCCACCAAACCCTATTCCCAGCACCTGGAGAATGAATGAGAACTGTGCATACCATCAAGCAGCGGGCCATGACACGGAACGCTGCTTGGCTCTTCGCCATCGTATCCAGGACCTTATTGAAGCTGGAACCATCCCCGCACCCGGCGGGCCCAATGTTACCAACAACCCCCTTCCCAATCATGCTCCACCTGCGGGAATTAACGCCTTGACCACTGATGAAGAAGGCTTTGACCCCGTAGGACTCATTCGGGATGACCCAGCCTATAAGGCACCCGTTATACTACCAGCAAAAGCACAAGTTGCCCCAGGCCTCAATCCGATAATCGACCAATGGATGGCCAAGATGAACTTCCTACCTGGGCAGGGCGTAGGAAGGACAAATCAGGGGATCTCGCAACCACTCATAATCAAAACCAATCCCGGGAAAGCTGGGATAGAATGGACCCAAGACAAGAAGAAACAGCCGTAGAAACCCCGACCCTCCCATAAGGAGACAATCTGTATGACAAAAACCTCCCCCGGGACTTTCAGTTGGTCGGAAGAGCCGGAGACATCAGAAATCTCAAAAGGATCAGACTCAGCATCCCTTTGGATACAATAGACTACCCGCTCAGGAAGGGTATACCAGCCACCACCGATGGATGCCGAGAAATCACCACCTCCTAAGGAAATAGGAGAAGATCGAGTATTGGAACAGTTGAAGAAAACCCAGGCCCACATCACCATTTGGGGCCTCCTGGTTGCCTCTAAACCTCACAGGACCGCTTTCATCAAACTCCTAGATGAGGCTGTCATATCGCCAGACTCTACGCCCGAACAACTGCCAATCATGATTGGGTCACTTACGGTCCAAAGAAGTCTGTCATTTTTAGATGAAGACTTATCTCCATTAGGAAGGAAACACAGCCTGGCCCTCCATATCACTGTCAGGACCCAAGGGAAAAATCTTGCCATAAGTTCTCATCGACAATGGGTCGACTATAAATGTTTGCCCCCTAAAGACCGCCAGATGCTTGGGTATCTCGGATTCAAAGCTTTCTCCATCCGCCGTAACCGTCAAGGCCTATGACAACATCAGGAGAGCCATTTTGGGTTCTCTGAAGCTCGATCTCATGGTCGGTCCTGGAAATTTTCCAGCCGACTTTCAAATCATAGACATTCCTTCCAGTTTTAACCTACTGTTGGGAAGGGCATGGCTACACGACATAGGGGCATTCCCCTCCTCCTTACACCAAAAGATCAAGATACCATTTGAAGGGAACATAATCACCATCCAAGGAGATCCTAAAAGGACCTTGACAGATCTGGAGTTACCTATTTTGGGCATCGGGAGCCAGAGCATACAGTTGGGGGGCTTTTCTTACGAACCTCAAGTACAAACTCTCAGCACCCAGATAATCGAGTATTTTTCCCCTGACAATATCCCCGGTCTCAGCACCAAGATCACAAATATGCTGAGAATGATGAAATACTTACCTGGAACCGGTCTGGGAATGGGACAGCCAGGACTACTTCAAGCCTTGGAACCAGTAACGAGGTACGAAAGGGAAGGTTTAGGGTACCAACACACTGAAGAAGACGATCAACAAAAAAGGGGTCGAGGGCATCAGTATCCGAGTTTTAGCTCTCTGAACGGGTTTTTTGTCAAAGAAGGAGAGGACTTCCCCTTTTGCGGCTTTCAGGAACCTTGGAGAAACAGCGACGGAGAGAACCTTCCGGGATGGGAAATCTTCTATGAAGAGGACCTATATGTCAAGGAAAACATCGTACACAATTTCTTTACCAAATTAACAATCGGGTCGAAGGAAGAAAATGAAGACAAGAAGGATGATGAGGAAGAAATGATCGGAGATCTCTTCGACATCATGGCTCTGGGGGATAACGAGACAAGAGACGACCATGTACACTTGATATACGCTGATCCAGACTACCAAGAAAAAAGAGTGAAATTGTAAGGGTGAGAGGTAAGAGTGAGGGTAAGGCTAGGAAAGAGTCACTCCTAGATTTACTTTTTAAACTTGTACCTGTAAACACTATTAATGAAGAAAACTCTGTTTTACGTTATCCTGTTATTTTTAATTCTGTAATTGCTTATATGGAGTTGGAGAGATTGAACGAACACCCTGAACGGGAGGAGCAGCGTATACAGAGCGAGGAAGGAGACACTCTTGTAATTAACCTCGGGACAGAAGATAAAAAAAAGGAGGTCCGCATTGGGGCAAGCCTGAGTGAAACCGAAAGAGAAGAATTCACACAAACTTTAAAAGAGTACGTGGATGTCTTCGCCTGGTCTTATGCGGATATGCCAGGATTGAACAGTCAGATAGTCATGCACGAGATACACACCAAGCCGGAGTTCAGACCTGTCAAGCAAAAGTTGAGAAAACTTACGCCAGAATGGTCCCTGAAAGTAAAAGAAGAAATGATGAAACAACTGAGTGTAGGGTTTTTGCGGGTGATCGAGTACCCTTTATGGTTAGCCAACATTGTGCCCGTTCCAAAGGCAAATGAGAAGGTCCGCATGTGTGTGGATTATCGAGATCTCAATAAAGCTTGTCCAAAAGACGATTTTCCATTACCCAACATCGATTTGATAGTAGATAATACTGCCAACCACGCCCTGAAGTCATTTGTGGATGGTTTTGCCGGGTATAACCAGATCAAGATGCACCCGGATCACCAGGAGAAAACGGCATTCATCACACCGTGGGGAACATACTGCTACACCGTTATGCCATTTGACCTGAAGAACGCCGGGGCAACATATCAAAGGGCAGCCACAGTTATCTTCCACGACATGATTCACAAAGAGGTAGAGGTGTATGTGGACGACGTGATAATCAAATCAAAAGAGAGGGAAGGTCACGTACCAGCCCTGCGAGCCTTCTTTGATCGGCTCCACCAGTATCAGATGAGACTCAACCCGCAGAAATGTGTGTTCGGGGTAACCAAAGGAAAGCTCCTGGGCTACGTCGTTAGTAAAAAGGGAATTGCGATAGACCCTGCCAAAGTTCGAGCTATCCAAGACATGCCCGAGCCTCATACCGAGAAAGAAATTCGGGGATTTTTGGGTAATTTGCAGTACATCAGCAGGTTCATCTCTCAGCTTACTCAAACTTGCGAACCCATTTTTAAACTCCTAAGGAAATCTTCACCGAGAGAATGGGACGATCAGTGCCAGGAAGCCTTCGATAGGATAAAAGACTACCTCTCCAGCCCCCCAGTATTAGCCCCACCACAAACCGGACTGCCACTAATCTTGTACCTAACCGTCACTGATTCAGCCGCGGGAGCAATGCTAGCCCAACACCTGACTGATACCCAGAAGGAGCAGGCCATCTATTTCCTCAGCAAGAAACTGTCCCCGTTTGAGATGAATTACACACCATTGGAGAAATCATGCACCGCTCTCGTCTGGGTAACACAGAAACTACGGCACTACATGCTAGTTTTCTCAGTCATCCTGGCATCACGAATTGATCCGTTGAAATACCTTTTCGAGAAACCGGCTCTCTCGAACCGAATGGCGCAATGGTTATTTCTACTCTCCGAATTCGACATCACCTACATGACCCAGAAGGCAGTCAAAGGCAAGATCATAGCTGATTACCTGGCCCACAATCCAATATTGGGAGACATGATAGAAGAAGCGGAGTTCCCGGACGAAACCATCATGAATGTCGAGATCGATGAAGACTGGAAGTTGTACTTTGACGGGGCCGCCAATCGAAACGAAAATGGGATAGGCATCCTGTTAGTCTCTCCAGACCAAACTCACTCCCCGGTATCATATCGTCTGGACTTTTTCTGCACCAACAACATGGCTGAATATGAAGCCTGCATACTCGGGTTAGAGATCGCTCTTCAAAGGGGTATAAAGAGAATACAAGTATACGGAGATTCAGCACTAGTGGTCCACCAAGTTCTGAAGGAATGAAAGATCAGAGATGAGAAATTAGTCCCTTACCTCGCCCGACTGGAGGATATCGCGGGAAAGTTCAAGCATGCGGAGTTTTACTATCTCCCCAGGTCTCAGAACAGTTTTGCTGACGCACTGGCAACCCTGGCATCTATGATCGATATCCCGGAAGGGATGGAAGAAATAACTCTTACGGTATAAAAGAAGTCAGAACCATCACACTGCACGGCCTTGGAGGTAGAGAATGAAGGGGAAGGGGATTCAACCACTTGGTTTTACGATATCTGGAACCTGCTGAAGAACCATTAGTATCCCGAGAAAACAGACAAAAAAACGCGGGTCACACTCAGAAGATTAGCATCAGGATTCATACTCTGTGTCGGAAGGTTGTATAAGAGGAACTACGACGGGACTCATCTTCAATGTCTTACCGAAGAAGAATCAATCAGAATGATGGATCAGATACATGGGGACGATTGCGGGCCTCATATGAGCGGACATACGCTTGCCCGCAAAATCATCAGACAAGGTTATTTTTGGTCTACCCTGCAGATTGATTGCGCTAACCACGTATGCCATTGTCACAAGTGCCAAATTTATGCTAAATCCCAGAAACTTCCTCCAAAAGAGTTGTACAACATGACTGCTCCCTGGTTTTTTGCAACCTGGGGAATCGACATCATTGGGAAGATCTCGCCCAAAGCCAGCAACGGCCATGAATTCATACTAGTGGCCATCGACTACTTCACCAAATAGGTGGAAGCCGAGTCTTACCAGACCCTGGATGCCAAGAAAGTTGCCCGATTCATCAAAAGGAATATTGTTTGCCGATATGGGGTCCCACACGAGATCATCTCAGATAACGGCACCCACTTCGAAGGAGAAGCTAATACAGTCATGGAAGAATACGGTATTACCAGACATAGGTCTTCACCATACAGGCCACAAACCAATGGGGCAGTTGAAGCTGCCAACAAAAATCTAAAGAATATCCTAAGCAAGATGACCGATACTTGCCGGGACTGGCCGGAGAAATTACCATATGCATTATGAGGATACCGCACCACCGAGAGGGTCTCCACCGGGGCAACCCCGTTCTCTCTTACATACGGGATGGAAGCAGTCCTCCCTGTTGAGTTAGAGGTCTCCTCCCTTAGGGTAATGCTAGAAAATCAAGTCAATGAACTGGAGTGGGTCCAGGCACGTTATAACAAGCTAGCCCTACTAGATGAAAAGAGATTGAAAGCCGCATAACACCATCAGGGGTATCAGAAGAGAATCGCTCGAGCATTCAACCAGAAAGTGAGGACTCGGGGTATTAATGAGAACGATATCGTATTGAAAGAAATTTGAGAACCAGCCAGAGATCCGAAGGGTAAGTTCGGGCAGAAGTGGACAGGGCCGTATATCGTCAAAGAAATCGATACAGGGGGTGCCGCTATACTCACTGATTTGGATGGACAGTTACTGCATTCACCAGTCAACATGGATCGACTGAAGAAGTATTATCAATAGGTGTGACATGTAAAATAAGAACTACGTAAACCTGAGTTCCAACTCAAAACTTTTGTTCTTTGTAAAAATAAAAAAAAGGGGTTCGTAGGCAACCTGAGAAGTGACTTCAGGCCCGGTTTAAACTTTATAAAGAAATTTATTTCCCATAAATAGTCCTTTATATATTATTAAAGCAGTGGTTCAGAACACCGAAGGTTACAAAGGAGATATAACAATACAAAAGAAACTAATCCCTAGGGGTTGGCCACACTGGGTCCTCAGTAGCCAAATCGATCCGAGCTTCGTCCAAGATCTGATACGCAAAAACAATGTTATCATCAGCAGCCTCAGTATCTATGAACCGGAACCACTCCATTTGAAAGGGGTCGCCAATCAGTTCTCCTTCTAGAGATTGCCAGCAAGAGCGGATAATATCAGCCCGGAGGGGCCGGGTAATACCAAAACGGGCATAGTTGAACTGACGAGTTAGTCGAGCACGCCACATCCTCTCTACAGATAAAGAAACATGCGGGGTCACAAAATTAGACTCAGAGGAGAAGTTGTTCAGACCAAGGGGAACCTCTTGAGGAATGTTAAACTGTCGAAGAAGACGTCCGAGGAGATAAAAGGAAGTAAACCAGAGCCCGCGGAGCCGAATGTAGTTCTGACCCCCAGTGCTAAGTACCATCGCCCTCAGCTTCCACCAAGGAATGTTCTACCAGATAGCCTAAAAGTTCTCCGAAAACCACACCGTCCAATCAGAGGAAGACATGGTCAAAGCCCCAAAGAGGGGACGACGGAAGAAATGCGTCGGATTATCAAGACGAACCCCGTTGAAACCCACCGATCGGAAGCGCTCCAGCAGCCACATGTATAGTAAACGCGGACTCCCCCTAAAGAAGGGCGAAGCCCCCCTTTGAATATCATCGAGACCATTCAGGGTCTTCGCAAGAATAATCGGCACTATAGACTCCCCATTTCTAGCCTGGTAAATCAGACTCAGGATAGTCGGATCAACACGGGAAGAACCCGTCACCAGCAACATATCAGAAACAAGGCAAATCAGGGCCGCTGCAGTACGCCCCACGCCGTAAGAGGCCCTATCTTCATAACGATGAAAGAACCTCACCATTTTATGGAGGTCAAGGAGTCCGTCGGTAATGAAACCATCACAGGCCGCCTGGGGAATGGCTAACAGAGCAATTAGCATGTCGCGGGGATCAATTTCTTCTATGGGAACTGCCATTGGGAGATGAACGTCAGAACGCAACAGCCAGGAGAACTCCTCATAGGTCGGGCAGAGCTCATCTAGTCTAAAGCGAAAGAGATGGTCCGCAGGACTCCAGAAATACAAGGCACCTAACAAAAAGGAAAAGTCGAGAGGACGATGGTACCAGTCCGCTAAAGGACTAAAAGCACCGAAGTTCAGACCGTTTTTAGAAGATATCAAAGCATCTCGGGCATTAACATAAGAAAAATCAGATTTTGTGCGATAAGAGGACATTTTTAGAAGGTGTGGGGATGAAGGAAGGAAGATGGGTGTATTTATAGCAAAAAAGAGGGACATGTGCCTGTTTGTCGCACGACAAACCCATGTCCAGGAGGGATTGTCGCGCGACAAACCCATTTAGGGTCACCCTTTTTTTGTTTCCCTTACACATAACAGTCATTTTTGCCAAAAAAATTATTTTTGGATGCTTTCTTGTTCTCACTTTGTTCTTTTTACAGGAAACAAAAATATCACTACACTACAAGGTATGGCTTCTAAATCGCCGACTCTTATATATATATATCTTTTCACAGACAAAGAATAAAAGAACAAATCAGACACAGATAAAGATATTTTATAAATCCAATAAAAGAACAGTTTTTTTTTTAAAAAATAAAAATAAAAATCTGTCTAAACATATCTAAATAAATACATATCTGTCCAAACTAACACTAAATGCAGAAAGGGAAAACTAATCTACTCGAGCGCGTTTTGACACGTTCCCACTATCACTCGAGCCCTTCTCGGGGGTAAGATCAACGACTGGGACACCGGGAACAGGAGGAACTGCTGCCTGGGAAGGCCTCGTAGACTGAACCGGTGCCGTCGGACGGATCACCGAGGATCGGGATCGCCTAGAGGTCCGACTGCTACTCCGCCTAGACTCCAACCGGGCATGAGAGAAAGTCAAGGGGTCGTCCGGACGTAGGGAGACGTCAATATCCCTCTGATAGTCACGCATGTAGGCTGGAGGGTCTCGACCGACGTACTGGAGCAGGTTCCAGCTGTAGAGGTACTGGGCGTGCCAAGCCCGTAGATCTGCCACCCGTACACTCACCCTCTAAAAAAAGACATAAGATAAGAGAATCAGCACAGTCAAAATAAATAGATATAGATATAAAGGTATCAAGAAAAGGTGAAAAAGGTACCTCATCACCAGGGCGACCACCCAGATAGTCGAAAGTATCCTCAGGAAGAGGGTACTCCGGGACGGGATATCGACGTAAGCCGGCGCCGACATAAGAGATATCTCTAGGAAGTGGGGGTAGATCTACCCACGAAATAGACGACCCCGCAGGAACAGCTGCAGAAGTGGACCCTCCCTCCTCACGGATCGGGAACAGGGAAGGCCGAGACGAAGAACCCCTAAAACCTGGAGAACGGGCCGGAGGGCCCATAACAGCCGACAGAAGCGGAGTCAGTGCGGCGAAGGTACGAACACCTGGGGGATCCACCAAAGCCGTCGCTCTCAGAGACGGAACCCCACCAGAAGGAGTAGTCGCCGCAGTAGGAGGGGTCCGCCCAAACTGCTCATAATCTATCCCTAAGTCTGCAGGCTCCCAGGATCGCTTGAAAAACCCTGCTCTCCCCTCAGCAGCATAAAAAAGGACCTCCGGAGACACCGAGGGGCCAGTAGGAAACTCAAAACCCTCAGCAGGCTGCCCCTCTCTAGGTGTCGTCTGAGGAGGCTGCTCTAGAGCAGCCGCCGCTCCACCTCCCTCGCCGCCCTCGGGCCTATCACCGCCTCCCTCAGCACCAGCAGGGACGCCCCTATCTCCCTTAGGATCATCATCGTCAGAATCTAAAATGTTGTCCCTCTGGTCGGGGACAGGTGACAGATGACCCGGAACGGCCCTAGCTAAGTGAGTCTGTCCCCGTATGTAATGGGGATCACCTCCCAATGCACGGTATCTCTCATAGAAGACCCGTCCCCGAGTCCCCTTCGGCTCCCTCATCAGATAACAGGCAGCGAAAGCAGCGTAGTCTCCCTCCTCGGTGAACGTCTGAAAACCAAGTCCGTCGACTAAGGCCTGCACCGTCACCGGATCAATCTCGCCCGTCCGCCTCATCAGAACTGGGGGGAATAGCGGAACTCGAGGCCACTGGGCCGGTGTGTGCTGGTGAATGACCTCTCGCCCAAATAGAAGTGAAGGCCGTACTCGTCCCGGATGAGCCGCCTGGTCCTCGAGGCGGTCAGAGCACGGCCATACCCAAAGTGAAGGCCTAGATCAACCCAAGGGGCCCACTCAATCTACAGGGAGAACAAAAATTTTATTATCAGTTATTTATATATATATATATACCTTACCATTTATTTATGGAAAGAAGATAATACTAAAAAATTTTACCTGCTCCTCCAGCAGGTCATGGATGGCAGCAGCACCGGTCTCTCGAGTCCGGTATACATAAGGAGCCCTGTAGTTCCCCGCGATGAATCGGCGGAGAAAGGGGAACTGATCCTCGTTCTCAACGAGGAGATCCACCTGGGCGCGCCCCAGACGGGTATACGCCACGAACCAACTCTGAAGAAGAAACATAAAGAACATCAGCAATAATAAAAAAAGGTAAGGAACTGGGACAAAAATAAAAAGGAATAAAGGGGTATACCTCCCACAGCAGAGAAAAGCCCTTAAGGTTCAGGGCTAAATGGCGAGAAACCTGGTCCATAGCATCATATAGGACTGCAAGGATGAAGCCGCCCCAGTCATAGTCAAACATGATGCTAAAGTCCCGAAGGTAAGGCAACCACCAGAGATGAGCCGTGTCCCCCCCACGGGCCTCGAACAGATCGTGGAGCGTCAGTAAAAGGAAAACACGAGCATACTGACGCGCCTCCTGACGGGTCATCGGAGCTCCTGAAGCAACCAAACGAGCTCTCTCTGTGGCCAGGCGCGTGACCAGAACCGCCCGGGGAATCGTATCACCGGAACTTCGCTGCTCCAGAAAACATCCTAACGCACCAACAATGCCCTCTGCTGTGAGGCGCAAAGGGACATCAACCTGTATAGGGACCCCCCTGAAAGAATCCCAATCAGAGCAAATAGGTCGAAGGGGGTCATCGTCATCTCCCCCCAGCTCCAGTGAAAAGTATGAGTGGTGTCCCACCAATGGCAGGCCAGGGCTGACACCAACACAGCGGCCCTAGATACCCGCTCCGGGAGGGCATCGAAGAGAGAGCCAAAAGGAGTCGCAAGAAGCAACTCCTGGACAGGGGCCGGTGCCTGTCGCCACTCTAAGGAAATAGTGTTGGGAGAACCCCAACCACGGCCAACCCATTACGGACAAAAGGAATGAATACAGGATTAGGAGGTTACTTTGGTGTCATTATGAGAGATATAGGGTTATAAGGGTAAAATTATGTAATTTTCCAAACCTGAGGGTACTTTAGTGTAATTATGAGAGATATAGGGTTATAAGGGTAAATTATGTAATTTTCCAAACCTGAGGGTACTTTGGTGTAATTATGAGAGATATAGGGTTATAAGGGTAAAATTATGTAATTTTCTAAACCTATGGGTACTTTGGTGTAATTATGAGAGATATAGGGTTATGAGGGTGAAATTATGTAATTTTCCAAACCTGTGGGTACTTTGGTGTAATTATGAGAGATATAGGGTTATAAGGGTAAAATTATGTAATTTTCCAAACCTGAGGGTACTTTGGTGTAATTATGAGAGATATAGGGTTATAAGGGTAAAATTATGTAATTTTCCAAACCTGAGGGTACTTTGGTGTAATTATGAGAGATATAGGGTTATAAGGGTAAAATTATGTAATTTTCCAAACCTGAGGGTACTTTGGTGTAATTATGAGAGATATAGGGTTATAAGGGTAAAATTATGTAATTTGCCAAACCTGAGGGTACTTTGGTGTAATTATGAGAGATATAGGATTATAAGGGTAAAATTATGTAATTTTCCAAACCTGAGGGTACTTTGGTGTAATTATGAGAGATATAGGGTTATAAGGGTGAAATTATGTAAGTTTCCAAAACCTGAGGGTACTTTGGTGTAATTATGAGAGATATAGGGTTATAAGGGTGAAATTATGTAATTTTCCAAAACCTGAGGGTACTTTCGTGTAATTATGATAGATATAGGGTTATAAGGGTGAAATTATGTAATTTTCCAAACCTGAGGGTACTTTCGTGTAATTATGAGAGATATAGGGTTATAAGGGTAAAATTATGTAATTTTCCAAACCTGAGGGTACTTTGGTGTAATTATGAGAGATATAGGGTTATAAGGGTGAAATTATGTAATTTTCCAAACCTGAGGGTACTTTGGTGTAATTATGAGAGATATAGGGTTATAAGGGTAAAATTATGTAATTTTCCAAACCTGAGGGTACTTTGGTGTAATTATGAGAGATATAGGGTTATAAGGATAAAATTATGTAATTTTCCAAACCTGAGGGTACTTTGGTGTAATTATGAGAGATATAGGGTTATAAGGGTAAAATTATGTAATTTTCCAAACCTGAGGGTACTTTGGTGTAATTATGAGAGATATAGGGTTATAAGGGTAAAATTATGTAATTTTCCAAACCTGAGGGTACTTTGGTGTAATTATGAGATATATAGGGTTATAAGGGTAAAATTATATAATTTTCCAAACCTGAGGGTACTTTGGTGTAATTATGAGAGATATAGGGTTATAAGGGTAAAATTATGTAATTTTCCAAAACCTGAGGGTACTTTGGTATAATTATGAGAGATATAGGGTTATAAGGGTAAAATTATGTAATTTTCCAAACCTGAGGGTACTTTGGTGTAATTATGAGATATATAGGGTTATAAGGGTAAAATTACGTAATTTTTCAAAACCTGAGGGTACTTTGGTGTAATTATGAGAGTTATAGGGTCATAGGGATAAATTATGTAATTTTTCAAACCTAAAGGGTATCACAAGTAAGAAGTATGTGTTTACTAAATCGGATATTATTTCTAGACAGGCATGCATACTAACATTGTTTAAAATATATGCAGGAAACGACAGAAATAAAAGAACAGATATATACACAAAAGAAGACATAACAGAGATCGCCGACGAATCTCGTGAGAAACGGGCTCCATCAAGAGCCAAGGAATGTCCGGAACTGGAGCAGCTCGGGTCACGTCCCGGTAGACCACCGCCCGACCGCGGTCCACTCCATCCTCTCCATACCAGTCGAGGTCCTCCCAATCGTCGTGATGAGGACTACACCGAAGGACGCCATGAGCATCGGTAAAAGTAACCTCGTCCTGGTCACCCTCCAGTCTATCAGGCTGAGCAGGATCCATCTATATATAAAGTAAATAAATGAGAAAAGTCGGAAAAGCGGCAGGGCTTCCGCGCTTGGGAGAAGAGAAAAAGAGAGAGAAAGAGAGCTAGAGAGAGAAAGAGAAAGGAGAGAATGAGGTGGAATGAGCTCAGCAAAGGGGTTTATATAGTGGATAAGAATGTCGCGCGACAAAAGGCATCATTGTCGCGCGACAAAGAGCCTTGTCACCGAGTTGTCGCGTGACAAAGAGCCTTGTCACCGAGTTGTCGCGCGACAAAGGCCCCCCTCCCCTGGTTTTTTGACCTTTGTCTCATTTTATCTCCTGCAGGAGGACTTCCGAGAAGCAGTTTTCAAAAAATTGCTAAAAGCCGCACACCCAGGATGAGAACACGAGGAAAAACTTCCAAAATCATCTCTTCGAAAAGTGCGAGGACGAAATGCGAGCGGATAAAGTAGTCTCTGATCTCCCAGAAAGGACCGAGACCATTAAAAAGAGAAAAAGCAAGTTTAGAAAAAATTGAAAGAGTAGAAAAGAGAAAGAACCCGCATGAGCGCCCAAAGCGAGCGAGAGAAACAGAAATGCAGAGGGACAGGGAGAGCCACACCAAAAGTGACAGCTAGGTCAAAACCGACTCAGGACTTCGTTTTGGGTGAGTAAGGCTCCTGATCACGGCCAAAGGATGAAAAGACTCCTGGTCAAAAATAGAAAAGGCCAGGAAAAGTCCTTCCCAAAAGAGGGAGAAATAAGGGCATTGAGAAAACAGAATACGATGTGGGCCCACCAAAAGAGAAAACTAAGAAGAGAACGGAGATCAGAGATTGAACTTTCAAACAAATTTTCTTTTCAGCACGATACAGAAGAGATGGTTTGGAAAAACCTCGGACCATCACTCTGCGGAGAGCAAGAGAAATCCAAAAACTGACTCTGAGAGAAGTATCTTCACTCGAGGAAGACATAAGAGAAAAGTTCAGAAAGATACAATGAAACACACATCCAGATTAGACCCCGAGGAGTTCTTTTCACCTTTGCAAAAAATTCCTCTCACTCTAGCAGTCTAAGAGAGGCAAATCATAAACACAAAGCCCTCTCCGGAGGCAAGTTCCCAACACAAGCCCTCGAAAGAGGCAAAATTACTCATGAAAAGCCCTCCTAGAGGCAATTTTGTTTACTTACTTACAGATCAAAAGCCCTCCCAGAGAGGCACAGTGTAGCAACGGTAGTCCTCCCATCTGAGGCGCAATGGTAGTCCTCCCACTGAGGCGAGAAGATCAAAAGTCCTCCCAGAGAGGCACAGTGTAGCAACGGTAGTCCTCCCATCTGAGGCATAATGGTAGTCCTCCCATCTGAGGCACAATGGTAGTCCTCCCATCTGAGGCACAATGGTAATCCTCCCATCTGAGGCACAATGGTAGTCCTCCCACCTGAGGCGAGAAGATCTAAAGCCCTCCCAGAGAGGCACAGTGGAGCAATGGTAGTCCTCCCACCTGAGGCAAGAAGATCAAAAGTCCTCCCAGAGAGGCACAGTGTAGCAACGGTAGTCCTCCCATCTGAGGCACAATGGTAGTCCTCCCATCTGAGGCACAATGGTAGTCCTCCCACCTGAGGCGAGAAGATCAAAAGCCCTCCCAGAGAGGCACAGTGTAGCAACGGTAGTCCTCCCATCTGAGGCACAATGGTAGTCCTCCCACCTGAGGCGAGAAGATCAAAAGTCCTCCCAGAGAGGCACAGTGTAGCAATGGTAGTCCTCCCATCTGAGGCACAATGGTAGTCCTCCCACCTGAGGCGAGAAGATCTAAAGCCCTCCCAGAGAGGCACAGTGGAGCAATGGTAGTCCTCCCACCTGAGGCAAGAAGATCGAAAGTCCTCCCAGAGAGGCACAGTGTAGCAACGGTAGTCCTCCCATTTGAGGCACAATGGTAGTCCTCCCACCTGAGGCGAGAAGATCAAAAGCCCTCCCAGAGAGGCACAGTGTAGCAACGGTAGTCCTCCCATCTGAGGCACAATGGTAGTCCTCCTACCTGAGGCGAGAAGATCAAAAGCCCTCCCAGAGAGGCACAGTGTAGCAACGGTAGTCCTCCCATCTGAGGCACAATGGTAGTCCTCCCACCTGAGGCGAGAAGATCAAAAGCCCTCCCAGAGAGGGACAGTGTAGCAACGGTAGTCCTCCCATCTGAGGCGCAATGGTAGTCCTTCCACCTGAGGCGAGAAGATCAAAAGCCCTCCCAGAGAGGCACAGTGGAGCAATGGTAGTCCTCCCACTTGAGGCGCAATGGTAGTCTTCCCATCTGAGGCAAGTAGAGCAAATGAAAGCCCTCGAAAGAGGCAATGAGGTAACAAAAGCCCTCTCCGGAGGCAAAACCAAACACAAAGCCCTCTCCGGAGGCAAAACCAAACACAAAGCCCTCTCCGGAGGCACTCACGAGCACTTTTTTGCATAAACACTCCTTTAGAGTTCGTGCGGGAGCCATGGATCATGGTCTCTTCCAGTCGCCTCAATTCCTTGCAAGCAAGGACCTTGAGTCTAGAGGGTCTGTAGACACCCCGATCCGTGACCCTCGCAAGAACCCTAGCAACCTTCGAGAATTACTGTTTTTGGGCCGGGGAACCCACCCGATCACCTGAAACTACCCCGAGAGGGTTTGATGGCCAACAAACCTGTTTTTAAGAGAGATTGTCGCACGACATATCACATTGTCACGCGACAATCATTGATATGTCGCGCGACAATCCCACTATGTCGCGCGACAATCCCTCTCTGCGCCAGACCATCCACTCTCTGACACATCAGTCTGTTAGAAACATCACTTCAGCCGTTTGTCGCGCGACATTGGACACATTATAGCGCGACATATGCCCTTTTTGGGGAAGTGTCGCGCGACAATCTTCCCCGAGCAGTATAAATAGGCCAACACCTCCCAAGGGTTCAAGGCAGCAACTAGGGATTGAAGAATTCTAAGTTAAAAATCTGATTTTCTAATATCTCGTCAAGTATTCTATATTATCGTCTTATTTCTGAAGAATTATCGGATCTATTCCCGACACTCGATGTGTTCCGTCTCTGGAATCGAATTCTCGGAAATATCTGAAGAAGGAAAAGATTATTATCGCCGGAAATCTCTCCGTCGGATTATATTTTCTTTCTTATTATTATTCTCGTCGGGAAGGTAAAGAAAGTCTCTTCTAGTATCTAACATTAAAATATCTGTGTACTTGTTTCATTTCCGTTGTTTTGTCCACGTTTTATTTGAATAAACTTATTGTCAAGTTACAAATAGTCTATCGTCTTCAAAACAAAAGACCCTGATAAAATGATTTACAAAATCAGAAAAGTAAGTATGTTACCATCCGGATAAAATCCTGTTTTCAAACCCGGACCAGTAAAACTTACTTAGGAATTAAAAGCCCGGTATATCCTATCTGTTTCATAGATTGTGATACGTCTGGTAGAACTCCCCTCAAGAGTTCCAATTCCATATTGAATTAATTCCATCATAAGATTCGAACTTTTACGAAAAGTAGTCAAAAACCCGAGAAAAAACCGTCATTATCCGAGGAATGATACGGGAAATTCCATCTCTAAAGAAAATCACTTTTGTCACTTGTATTTGCATTTCCCAAAACAAAACATCGGATCTCGGAACACAAAGGTTTTCTATCCCTTTCCCGTTTTCTCCCAGAAATTAGGGTTATTTTTGGAAAAGTAGCAGACTATCAGTAAAAGCATCCAAATTTTTCGACATAGAATAAACATATAAGACCACTAGAGACCGAAAGGGCGGAATGGGTGCTTAACACCTTCCCAAACCGTAATATAGTTTTCGAACCCTATAGAATCCTGGTATCGTAGACAAACGTGTAAAGAAAGGCTTAACTGTACCCCTTTCTCTTATACAACCATTTTGTCCGTTTTCTCGTAAAACGTACTGGCGACTCTGAATAAACCCCTTTGCATCTAGAAATAGAACATAGGGACATTTGATATGAATCAAAAGAGACACTCCAGCAAATGGAACGACGGAATCCGTTCCGACGTTTCAGATGCCCAACCGAACGGGGACGAGACCCGGGGGGTCGCATTTGCGGATTCTCACACTTATGCTGAGAGATATAGATCTTTTCCTTTAAGTCCTCATGCAAGAACGCAGTGTTGACATCGAGTTATTCAAATTCGAGATCAAATTGCGCCACCATAGCCAACAATGCCCGGATCGAGGTATGCTTCACAACTAAAGAGAACACTTCATTATAATCCACCATTTATTTTTACGCATAAATCTTGGTTACCAACCTTATTTTGAAACGAACACCGGATCCTAGAGCCCCATCTTTCTTAGTGAAAACCCATTTACACTCGATAGGTTTCTTCCCTTTCTGCAAATTGCATAATTCTCAAGTTCAATTTTTTCGGAGAGACTCCATTTCATCATTTATAGTCGCTCTCCACTTCGCATTCTCACTAGAATTCATAGCTTCTCGATACGAAGTCGGCTCATCCCCATAACCTACTAATACGTACTCCACCATGTCTTCATACTTATATCGAATCGGTGCACGTCGAGCCCTAGGCTCCTTTCCATTAGCCAAAAACGGTATTATTTGTTATTGATCCGATTATACTTATTGATCCGATTATACTATCGAAATCTCTGAATCCTCACCGGGAGTCCTATTTTTCTGTTTGGACTCTTCCACTGAATCCGTAACCCGAGTATTAACCGGAGTAGTCACTTTCGTTTTCACCACTATCTCGTTCGCCTTGTTCTCCTTTTTAACTGGGATTGGAGAACTACTGTTTATCAGCGAAGTTGTCTTGAGCATAGACGCCTCGTCAAACATCACATCCTTACTAATTACGATCTTCTTAATTTGAAGACACCACAATTTGTAACATTCGATCCCATCACAAGAGTCTAAGAATATTACCTTACGAGCCCTAGAGTTAATTTTCTCATCACGAAAATGATAATAAGCCGGATAGCAAAAAATGTAGATGTTGTCGAAACTAGCATGAGATCAGGTCCACACCTCCATAGGTGATTTGTATTCCACTCCCGAGCATGACAAACAATTAACCAAGAACGTGGCGTAAGATAGGGTTTCGGCCCAAAATTACTTATCCAAATTGGCATTAGAAAGCATACACAACACCTTTTCAAGGAACTTATGATTCATCCTCTTCACTATCCCGTTCTATTAAGGTGTACCCTTAACCGTAAAGTGGCGAACGATACTTTCCTGTTGGTAGAAATCCTTAAAAGGATCATAAGTATACTCGTCGCCGTTATCTGACCTAAGCACTCTAACTTTCCTACCAATCTGGTTCTCAACCACCGCCTTCCATTTTAAGAACACATCAAAAACTTGGACCTTATGCTTTATGAGATAGACCCAAGTTCTCATTGAGTAATCATTAACAAAAGTCATAAAGTAATGATTTTTACCCAAGAATTGAGTGTTTGTCGGTCTCCAGATGTCCGAGTGCACATAACTAAGTACTCCTTTCGTGCAATGTATCGTTGTCTCAAACTTTATCCGAGTCTATTTTTCAAGCATACAATACTCACAAAACTCTAATTTGCAACTTTTCGCACCCTCAAGTAGCCATTGCTTACTCAACACCGTTATAACCTTTTCTCCAGCATGACTCAATCGCATATACCATAACCTCGTCGTGTCAGTCTCTTTAGTTATAACCGAAGTAAACCCAGTCACTGTGCATTCTTGAAGAAAATAGAGATTACCCTTATTCTTTCCTCGCATTACAACCATAGCTCCGAAAAGAACTTTCAAGTTTTCATCCTCGAGTATTACACAAATAAACAAAACAATTGAATAATTAGTATCAAATAAAAATTATAACAAATAAACAAGACATAGTATCAAGTGTGTTAGTGCTAAAATCTAAAGGGATATTTTAGACATACAGTTAATGATTATATCGAATGATTGGAATGCTAAAGACGTAAAGAATCTGAGAAAGCCAAGATGTAGATAGGAGGTTGGCCTTGTATGAAGATACAGGTTAGTCCTCCTCTGTGGAATGGAGTTAGGAGCTCGGTTTGATTTGTATTGCTGATAAGTGACCAACTATTACAAACTCACAAAAGTCTCTCTAGCTATTATGTCCTCACAACACTTGACATTATAGTAAGAGTATGCTTTGGCCACATAAGTTTTGGCTTCTCTAATCTAGGAGCTCTATCTGTTGAGTGCCTTAAGCTCTGCTTCTTTCTTGTTTTTTTGCTACTAAATGCTAGATTCCCTCTGTCGTTGTTGGGTTGAACTTGGTTAAACACGTTAAAACTTGGTTATTAAAAGAAGTAAAAATGCTTCTTGTATATATATGACTGGAGGAAGCGTGTGGCCAGAGCTCTTAGAGCAGGTCGATCTGGAACCATGCTTCGACCATTATCGACTCTGACTTTGCTTTTCCATGAATTCTGGTGCATTAAATGAAGTTGGTGTGCATTCAATAAAGATGAAGGGAGTTCTGCGTGCTTTGCAGAGTAGGTGGAGTCGCCCATACTTCTGCAAACCACTATGGCAGAGTGGTTAGGTGAGAGGGAGCTCCATAGCTTGCCAAAAGAGGTCTGAAGCCCGAGCTTCGCAATTCGTCGTAGGCAATCAAATCTCGAGTGGGAACCCACTTCTTGAGGACCTCTATCCTTTTTACGGTGACTCCACAGGGATATCCTCCGAGCTCCTCGCGCTGGGGAAGGTTTGATAATTGACGTGGATAGTCACATGTCAGCTCGTGGTTGGCGGGATAAATCGGATTACTAATTTGCACCATCAAAATGTAAAATTCATTTGATTTTTTCTTACTGACTTAATAGCCTGCAAATGCTAATACTAATATACAAATATATGAAGTTGTACACTTATAGTCTTATACTATTTTATTTAATGTAAATCTAATTTAAAATTTTTGTTTAATTATTTTAGAAAAGTAGAGTAGAGTTTGAATTTATTTGGAATATTAATACTAATATAAAAATATATGGAGTTATATTATTTTATTTAATGTAAATTTTAAAACATTTTGTTTAAAATCAAGGTGTATATTTGTCTTCATTAAAAAAAGGAAAAACACTTAAAGTTATTCATATTTTTATATATAATAACTAGTTTTTGTACGTGATTTTAGTGTTTGACAAATGTCATTAAATCTATTAATGAATACGTATGCTCTAAGAATTGAATAATTAGTATGAAATAAAAATAATGATAAATAAATAAAAACATAGTGTCAAGTGTAAAATTCAATTAATATTTATAAGAAACTTATATAATTAGTAAACTATAGAAAGAATTAAATAGTTAGTATGAAGTGGAAAATAAAAATAATAAACAAATAATTTTTAATTATAAGAAAATCATAGATTTGGTCATTATAGAAAAATATTGTAAATATATGATAAAATTTTGTTGCGTTGAATTCTTTTAATAAATGTTTTTTTTTAAACACTAAACATAAACATAACTATAAATAAACAAATAAGTTTTAGAATATAGTAAAGCAAAATTTGATATACACACCTTTGTGGTTTACTTTGGAATGAAATTCTAATTCAAGCTAAAAGCTTTGTCATTTTAGTATGACCTATTAAATAGTTTTCAAAGTTTGTTATCAAGTTATATAGAAGTCTTATATAATACATCTAAGTCAATAAAATCTCTAATTTGTTAAATTATTTTAGTCAAATAAAGTAGAGTTTAAATTGATCTAAAATACTAATACAAAAATATATGGATTTATACTATTTTATTTAATGTAAACATTAAAGTATTATTTTATTATTTTAACCAAATGAAGTAAAGTTTAAATTTATCTAGAATATTACTAATATAAAAATATATGGAGTTATAATTTTTTATTTAATGTAAATTTTTAAATTTTGTGCTTCAAATCAAGGGGATATATACTTTTTTATTTAATGCAAATCTTAAAATCAATTTATACTGTTTTATTTAATGTAAAATTTAAAATATTTGTTTATACTTTTTTATTTGTTTAATGTAAATTTTAAAATATTTATTTAACTATTTTAGCCAAATAAAATAGAGTTTAAATTTATCTTAAATACTTATACTAATATAAAAATATATGAAGTTATACCCTTTTATTTAATGTAAATTTTAAAATCTTGTGCTAAAATCAAGGGGATATATACATTTTTTATTTAATGCAAAACTTAAAATCTTGTTTTTAAAATTAAGAGGTATATTTGTTTTCACAAAAAAGAGAAAAACACTTGAGTTATTCGTACTTTTATATATAGTGTAGATAGATGTAGATATAGATATAGATATAGATATAGATAGATAATATAGATATAGATGATTTTTCACCCCTAAACAAACGGCTATCACACTTGTACCCTAGGAACTAACTTTAGCTAACCTGTTAGATACTTCTTGCATGGGCTTCAATTCAACAAGTATTTTTACTTCTTTTAAAATGCCAAACAGGTTTCTTCTTGATTGAACGAGCTGAGCTTTTCCATCCTTGTATGCCTATTTTAGGGCTGGTTGACTGGTATGGTTTTATAAACTTTTTCGAATCATTTTTGTGTACTAGACCAATATTAGTTCTGAGAAGCAAAGCTCCAAATTTGAAGCTGGATTATCGATACTTTGCACATTCAAGTACGGAAGCATAGGGATGGGCCTTGAAGCTTAAAGATAAGGTACTTTCTCCACCTATAATATTGAGTTTCTGAACTTGAACAATAGGGATGGGCCTTGAACAATAATTCATTTTTCCAATGGAGAACATGATCAAAAGCTTATTCATTATACTTACTCGATAGGATAGCTATAAAGAAGAGTTGTAGGCAATGGTACAAAGCGGCCGTGGAGCAGAATTTGAATCTCTCTACTTCCAAGACTACAATTGCATGGGTAAGTAATTGGCTAACAAAATTGTACAAACCCATTACATCCAGTCTCTTCTTCTCATCACACTTTCTCAGGATATATCATGATTAATTGCAAAATGATTTAGTGTTGGACTTACTAATGTCATCTCGAATAAATTTTTTGGTAAAGAAAGATTCTACTCCGTCCGAAATTAAGAATAAGTTTAGCCCATTTTTTGACAACATAGTCTGTCTGACTCACAACTTTTTTAAAGAAACCCTAATTTCATGACCTTAGTAGACCAAAAAAAATTCACCCTTCACAATAAAACTCATATCAACTAATGGATTCTATAATTACACCTGTTGTCTCACAAAATCATCCATTTTGGACGGCAAAATCTAATTAGTGATTGACTCGTCAAACACCTCTGTCTAAGCCACTGCAGAATTCAATTCTATTCCATCCTATCTCTATAGTTCTGGTTATGCATTTTTTATTTATTTATTTATTAAAAATAAGGAAGACATTGGAAATATCTTACGAAATCAACTTTTTCTAGCTTCTCATAAAATTAATTATTTTGCTAATTACTCCCAATTTTGCAATCAAACTATTGGAATATGTTTTCATAGTTTAAAATTTTCAAGTAACAAGATTCTCCAAGTAAAAAAAAAAAAGTTGGCAAAATTCTCATGTATGAGCTTTGACCAGCAAAATTCAATATTGGTGAAGTAACTCTATAAGACACCGATATCATGCGAACCTGCATCACAATCTCACTCTTATGCATTTAATGAACACGCAATCGAAAACCAAGAAAATTAGTTGGAAAAATACACATTTCCAACACAAAATAAATTTCACTTTGGGTGTAAGACACAGATGAATCGGCTTCGTAGAATCGTTCGTGCTTCATATCCAACAATAAAAACTCGTATGTGCAGTGATTTAGTGAGGGCTTGTGAGTTGTGAATTATATAGTAAGCACTGGGACAATAACAGTTTCAATCCATCCACAGCAAAAAAGGAATTGAAATACAATTGCTTGGTATTTAATGTAGTTTTAGGAACAAACAAGATCAAACCTAACAGTAAATTAGAAATGATCGGTCAAATACTAAATTGATTGTCCACCTATAATCTCATAAACTCGTACTCAACAAAAAATTTCTAGGTATGAGTAAATCACTGTTTTTACAACCTTCTCCCTTTCAACGGTATATCCATCACTACACAAAGAAACATTAGTTTCTTTAAAACCCCTTTCAACAGTATGTCCATGGCTGCACATAGAAAATATTAGTTAGACTTAAAACGTACAATGACTCTATTTTGGGCAGATTGTTAAATGTGTTATGGTCCGGCTGTCATATATTTCCTTGTAGGCTGCACACTCCGTTGCCTAGGTGAGCTGGTCCGTGGTCGTTAGTAAAGTTATAGATTGTGGGGCATCAAATACCTATATTTAGCAATTGCTTCTCCACTGTGGGTACATCAAAACTGGTATAAATGTATACCATATGCTAAGACTTGGCTAAATTTAGCAATTGGCTAAATCGCCAAGCGGGTTATTGTTACCAGCCCCTACGTCAGGCAGGTTACATTGACGCACCTACCCTGAGAAAATAGCCATAGCATTCAAAATTCCAGCACTGACATACACAAATTTAGCATTATAAATAAAGTTATGTAAGCACAATTGTGCATAAATATTAATATTAATAATAAATCCTTAAAAATAAAAACAATCAGTTGAAACATCTTGTCTAGAAACCCCCTTTTGCTTGTTTATCTCAAAGAAATACACTCTTTTAACAGTTTTATTTTTGAATTTAAAAACCAAAATTTGCTGGTCATTCTATCTAGAATTTTCTTGGTGAAAATAAACAAAATAACATAAATGAGAATGTCCAAGAAGAGGAAAGATTAAATAAAGTGTACAAATAGAGAGATACACGTAATGTGCAATAGATATATGTAAAACAAAAATAAATAAATAAAAACAATATTTTAGTTTAAAAGCCAAAGTTCAGAATTGAAACCTTGCATCTGTTGGATGGTGGCTAAATGCAAGGTGAGAATAAAGATTACAGGTTGAGTTGAGAAGCGCCAAACGTAAAGAGTGGAGAGAGTCGAAAAATAAGCCTAAGATGCAAATACATTTAGTTTAAAAAGCCCTAAATCAGATAGATCAATCGTAGAAGAGGAGATGGGGAAGAATGAAGAAATAGAGCCAAAAATCAAAACACCTTAGGTTTAGAAAGCCCTAAATCAGATGGGAGAGTAGATGGAGAGAATGCAGAGAGAGGGAGATGACTACATACCTGAGAGAAGAACGTTGTACATGGTTTCTTCAGTCGGAGAGAGTGAGAGAGGCGTGAGGGAAGAAGGGAAAAGAGAGAATGAGACTATTTTTTTACTGATATTGTAGTGTATTAGGAAACCAACGGCCACCAATATCCCAAAATTCGGACGGCCCAGATCGCATCTAACATTGGGCGGGATTTTGAGTTGGTTCAAAAATCACTCTCTTTTATTATTATTATATTATTATATATTATATTATTATAATTTATAATATATATATATTATATAATATAATTATAATAATAAAATAAAATTATAATAATATAATATATATAATTATAATATAATAATAATAATTGTAGTGTATTAGGAAACCAACGGCTACCAATATCCCAAAATTCGGATGGCCCAAATTGCATTTAACATTGGACGGGATTTTGAGTTGGTTCAAAAACCACTCTCTTTTATTATTATTATTATATATATATATATATAATATATTATTATATATTATAATATATTATAATATATTATATATATATATATATATTATAGAATTATAGATAAATATTTAACATTGAACAAAAGGTTAAAAAGTAAGGTGGCGTTTGATAAAACATCTGAAAACTGAAACTGAAAATTGAAAACTGAACTGAAAACTGAAAACTGAAACTGAAAAAATTGTTTGTTTACTTCTGAAAACTATATCTGAAAAAATGTTGTTTGTTTGAATATAACATATCTGAAAACTGAATTTTTTTTAATATGACAATTTTGCCCTTATTAGTTTATTTAGATTTCATGATTAAAACTTTAATGAGGGTGAAATAAGTATTTTGTAATGTGATGTTTTAAGTTTTCAGATTTAAGTGGTAAACTTGCCGCTTAATTTTTTGGACGCAAATTTTCAAATTTAAGTGGTGAATTACTTAATTTTTTAACCAAACAAACAACTTTGATACAACTTAAATCTGAAAACTTTAAGTTTTCAGATTTAAGTGGTTGAAACAAACACCACCTAAGTCGGATTTTATTGAGCTTTCAGTGCTAAAATGTTGAATCTACTTGCACTCAGGTTTAAATTACTGATTAGCGCGCCAATCACTCGCGCGTAGATGCAATGGGAGAAGTGTACAAATCATCCATCTTCTTCACTGATCAACATCTCTGTTACGCCGATATACTTCCTCCTTCACAGGTTATCCCCCCCTCTCTTATACAATTCGTTACACACACACATAGACGCTGCTGCAATTATATATAATATATATACCATTTTCATTTCATGAATTTGAATTTTCAATCAGGTTCGAGCCAGAATGGAAGTTGCAGTCCTCAATTTCCTCCGGAATTTGAATTCTCCATCTCCAGCAATCTCTGATCTCGCCCTGGTTTGAAACTCCTCTCAATTTTCCACACCTTTGAATCGCATTGTGGATTGCTTCAATTCAAATCATACTGAAGAAGTCTACAATTTGATTTATATGATCTTGTTTGAATTTTAAAGTGATATTTGTTTAGGAACTAACGTAATTTGAGATCCTTTCGAAGTTTATCTGATTGATTGTTTGTTTGTTTAAGCTAATTTTGTAATTGGAAACAAAGTACAGTATAAGCTCTATAAATAATAACGTTGGGACCACCGGTTTCTACTAATTTTGTGAGAGATCAATTTATCGGTAAATTTTAATAATTATCAAATTATCGAACATGCAACTCCTGCAATCTCAAATCTCCTCCTGGTTTGAAATTCCACTAGATGACGTTCCACACTTTTGAATTGCACTTTGCATTGCTTCAAATTGAATCTTACTAATGAAGTATTGAAGTCTGCAATTCGATTTATTAGCTTGTTTGAATTTTGAAGTGAAAATTAATGATGAACAAAGAAAGTTTGTTTAACCTAAATTTGAAATTGGAAACAAAGTGGCAGACCGTCAAGTGCATGATAGATTGTCCCAATGAATGGAACAGATCACAAGAAGGACAAGTAACAGCAGAGTGAGTCTCGGACTGATGAGTGAAATTTCGTGGATTTTTCTCTCTCATTCATTTTGTAAAAGGTCTTTGATGAGAGAGAACACTGCTAAAGCTTTCATTAGAGGTAACGAATTCTCTCTAATCTCAATCAGACACTTTAAACACACAATCGACAAACATTTTAAAAAATTGTTATGTATAGATGTATGTAGGTGCATTCATGTGTATATGTATTTATAATGTCTGCTCCTGTTTTGACTTCTTATTCTTCTATCTCACTAGTGTGGAAGGTAATGGAGATGTGCTATAAGATTTTGGTTGAGGAGAAAAGAGTCACTCAGAGAGAACTGTTCTACAAGTTACTTTGTGATTCACCAGATTATTTCACCTCTCAATTGCAGGTCAATAGGACAATCCAAGGTCGCACTTCTTTCTTTCTCTAGCACATTCAGCAAGCTAATTAAGCCTTAAACATTTCTATAGCACCTAATGTATGTTAAATTGTCTATACACTAGAACATAATTCTAAGTACATTACTTCACAATTGTAATGCCAAACAGATGTGGTGGCATTGCTGCGGTGCAGCCGTTACAGTCTTGGGGTCATGGCATCCAGTAGAGGAGCGGTTGCTGGCCGCTTACTGCTCCAGGCATACATTTACTTATTCCCTATTATTCTGTTTAAATATATGTTTAGAATTCACCCAATATTTGCTTAAATCGAAGAAGTAATGACAGCAATCTTGCTACATTGGTTTTGATTTCTGGGACCTTAATGTCAGCAAATTGATTTTCATAAGTATGTGGTACTTATCCTTTTTCAACCTTGGGAATGGTGCAAGTTAATGTATATTCTAGATTTTGAATCTATAGATAGAGCGTGGATGTACTCTCCGAGCCTGAAATTAAATGTTGCAGTTTCCCTTTGGCATGTCCCACATCAAGAGAGAGATTAAAATTAGTGTACCAAATCACAAAGTAAGTTGTCTTCACCATTTATTATGGTGAAATTAGTGTTTTGCTGAAAAAATTGGAAGTCAAACAATGACTAAATTAGGATGGAGGGAGTATAGTTAGGTTGCCTGTACATGGTGACTAGCCTACCTTACTCTTCTCTACAATGTCAGCTCACCATCTTGCCTAGCAGTTCAAGCAGTTAGATAGCAAGTCAACAACCTATATCATTCTCTAGCAGTATTCTTGATCTAAAACATTTAGCTCTGCTAAATATAAATCAGGATTAAGAAGGGCATAATCCTATGATTATCACCAACTAAAGTTTCCCCTTAATGTCCTTATTACCTCCTAATATGGAAGCAATGCTGTCCAATTTGAAGATAGTTAAATTATAATGTCATTGCCTCTTCTGTAGTACTGTATTGGAAGAATTTGCTTAATTGTTTCATTCAAATGTAAATATTCACACACAAAGTAGAAAAAGATACTTCTATTGTCTTTTATTTATTATATTATAAACGTCACTAGAAGGCAGCTGTAACGAGATTCCACCCTTGTTTGTGTAAATGGTTTTTTTGTGCTTTCTTAAGAAATGTTTGTTCCTAGTGCACCAAATCATTCCTTTCACTTATGCATCTTTATAGAATTAGTTCCTGTGAATCTCAAGTGTTGAAGTTTATTGATTCTGGAAGCCAGTTTTTAGGAGTAACTAGTTGATCTAATTTGAATATAGAGTCAACATGTAAGCTCAATTGAAGTAGCCGCTTTCCTGTAACTACTTTATAAATTAGTTACTGTTCCCGTGTTGTGCAATGAAATAACTGATGCTGGGGCTTATACATTTTCCCTTTACTTAAATACTGTGAAAACAGGAGCCCGACCAAGAGGTTGTGGATTGTTCTGCATGTGGATCTTCAGGCTATGCTATTTCAGGTGACCTGAATTTATTGGAGAAACTTATCATGAAGACAGATGCTCGGTATATTTTCGTGGTGGAAAAGGTATATTTGTCTCACCATGTAAAACATTTGGGGAGTTTCCGTTAATGACTTCTATTTTCTATTTCCATAAAAAGTAGCTGCCTTTAGTGCCTTTGCAACTTAGTGCTGAATACTAGCATTTGTTTAGCATGCAATATTCCAGCGGCTGGCTGAAGATCGCGTATTCAATCAAATTCCAAGCATTCTTGTCACTGCCAAAGGATACCCTGATATTGCCACGCGGTAAAGCCTGTTTGTTTCAGGGTGAAATAGTTATTCACCTATGTAAAAGGAAAAAAAGGCGAAAAACATCATTAACCAATTTTTTTCAAGTTACATAAAAGTGATGTATGCATTTTTATCAACATTTTTATATAACAAAAAAGTTATCTGAAATAGAGGAAGATACTTTTTACCAATGATTTTTCTCCCTGAAACAAATGTCCTAAAATCTTAAACAGGACGTACTTGTACCCTAGGATCTAACTTTAGCTACCCTGTTAGATACTTCTTGCTTAGACTTCAACTAGCAAGTGTTTACTTCTTTTAAAATGCCAAACAGGTTTCTTCTTCATCGAATGAGCCGAGCTTTTCCTGATATGCCAATTTTAGGGATTGTTGACTGGTATGGTTTTATAAACTTTTTCGAATTATTTCTGTGTACTAGACAATATTAGTTCTGAGAAGCAAGCTCCAAATCTGAATTATCTTCAAGGAACCCTGCTGGATTATCGATACTTTGCACATTCAAGTATGGAAGCATAGGGATGGGCCTTGAAGCTTACAGATACGGTACTTTCTCCGCCTAAAATATTTTAAGAATGGTTGGCTCAAAACATTGATCTCACATGGAAAAATTGTTGAACTCAACATGGGTATATGAGTAGGGGAGTGTCACCACATAATAATGAGGCCTTTTAAGATAAAACCCCACACTTGTGGCCCAAAGGTGTTTAAGATGGGGACAATATCGTTACTAAGCAATCAAACATCACTAAAGATGGAAAACATTTCCACGGAAAAGAAATGTTATCATGCAAACTTACAGATATATATTTTTTTGCCATTCAGCTTGCAATGTCAAGTGGCTGGGATTGCGAAAGGATGACCTACAGCTTATACCAGAAGAATCTTTTATCCCACTGAAGGCACGGGATTTGCAGATCGCCAAAAGCTTGGTCTCTTCTGAAATCTTGCAGGTGGGTTTTTGAAATACTTGTCTGATACATTCTAAGGATATTGAAAATATAATATTTTTTGTATATAAATGCATCGGATATTGCTTAGAACTTGGATCATGTATTGGATGCTTTAGGACATATGTTTAGCAAGTCTTGAAATAACGTCGCATTAACGTTTTCAAGGATTTTGTGAAACATCTGCCCCTACAATGAAAAAGATCCCTACTCTTACAATGGCACAGTAGCGAATTTGTTGCAATGAAAATGATGCCAAGCCTTATATAATGTCTTATGTTCAAAAGATAAACGCATTTCTCTTAGGCAAGGGTACATTGAACAATAATTCATTTTTTCACTGGAGAACATGATCAAAAGCTTTTTCACTGTGCCTACTTGATAGGATAACTACAAAGAAGAGTTGGAGGCAATGGTACAAAGCGGCCGTAGAGCAGAAATTGAAGCTCTGTACTTCCATGGCTACGATTTCTTAGCTAAGTACTTGGCTAACAAAATTGTACAAACCCATTACATCTAGCCAATTATCATCACAGTTTCTTTGGATATATCATGATTAATTGTTAAATGATCGATTTTTCTGACTTACTAATATCTTGAATAAAATTTTCTACGCTGTCCAAAACTAAAAGTGTGGATTTGACTTTTACGATTTGTTGAAAGAAACACTAATTTCCCCATTTTCAAGGGTTTGGGCTTCGGCCCCCAGTTAGACCAAAAAGAAAATTTATCAACAGTTAGCAATAATACGTTTATTATGTGGCAAAATGGGAGCTAAATTTTTATTTTAGGGCTTCTAATAAAAAACAGTGAATTCTTAATTTACTGCAACATAGGTGGAGAGCAAATTTTTACTGGTTAATAATTGTGTCAACGAAAAGTTTGATCTATTCATATATTGTATAATATCTGCACTGCTAAATAACAAATGCACTCGTTTTGACACTGGTCACTGGATAAAGCGTTTGTTGGTTGACAAGTATTGACTTGTCAACAACTCTGTCGAAGCCAATGGGGAATTCTTACGGTTGTGGTTAAGAAAAAGATCGGGAAGTTTTGAGACTGCACCCTACATTTTGAGTTTTGTTTTGACTTACCATCCCACATTTTAAATCATTAAACTTTGTATTTTACCATTTGCACTTTTGGAGCATTGCTCTGACTGTTTAGTTTGAGAGATGGTAAATTGAAATTCTCCTCGTAATGTCAATGTTTTAAAAGGTGCAAGATGGGTTTGAGGCGTTTTGCCTGAGACATAGGCCTCAAGACGCATTGAGGCAAAACCTCATTTTTAATAAAAAAAATCACAAAAACATAAAAACATTGATCATCATTACTAAAAGAGCAAATATAACTTCACAAATATAATAACAATCCCAAATCATCAAACCATAATAGTAAATATCAAAGTCAAAAATTATAAATTGAGGTAAATAATATCCATACAAGTGCATCCCGCAAATTATAAAAATATAAGTTTTACAAATACTTTATTCCCAGATAATTTGTATATACAAATATATATCATATAATGTAATTAATAAAAAAAATTATAATTTCACAAATAGTTTAAATTCTAAAAATAGTGGAGTTTACGAATAAATAAGGTAAAAAATTAAATAAAAAATGTTTTTTTGAAGCCATAAAAGAGAGAAAACAAAGGACAAAAAAGTGGAATTATTAAAATAAATAAATTAAAGAACAAGAAGAAGTCCAATAGAAGGAAAGCAGTATAATTTTTCATATATTAAAACGGAAATGGATGAAACGAGAAGAAGGGGAAGTCGGGAACTCTAGTTGAGAAAAGGAACTTGCGAAGGTCGAATAGTTGAAGATCTTTGAGTTTGATTAGGGTTTGGATTCATCTTTTAGTGGTTTTGCTCTCTTTTACTTTTGGATCATAGAATGACAAGAGTTTAGATATTTTTCACTTATTTTTCCTCTTTTTTTTCTTAGAATAAAATGGCCAAAATAACGCAATTTCACGAGGCCTACGCCTCATGTGCCTTGAGGCGTAATGCATACCTTAAAGTGTGCCCCCGCACGCTCTTGAGGCGAAAGTCTCAAAATTTCGCCAAAAAATAGCCTCGGAGCTTTTTCTTGCTGCCTCGCCTCGAGCGCCTTTTAAAACATTAGTAATAGTATATATTGTGATTGACGTGGTGACGAGGGATCGTATACTTTTACTCTTTAGGCTTTGCTTGAGAGCAATCATGACAGAGGCTATTGGTTCGACAAATTTGTTGTTAAAAAGAGAGATGGGGTTGATACGAAGACAATGAGTACGTATTAGTTCCCCACTACAGGTCAATCATTGTTTTGGCTAGAGCCTCGGTAGTTAAAAAAGCAATTAATTACCCAGTTGATTGAATTCAGAAAAGGCTAAATGACCAAAAAGTACAACGTACTTTACCTCATTTTTCACTTATGCCAACAAACTCCATTTTCTACCAAAAGTACCAATTAACTTTCCCCGTTTTTTCACATATCTCCAAAAGCTAACTTTTGTCCAATTTTAATTAAAGAAAGTCCGACTTGGTACAATAAGCTGACGTGGATTTTTTTTATTATTAAAAGACAAATGATGTGGCATCCACATCATTTGAAATACTCACGGTGCTATTCACGTGCAATTCTCTTTTACTTGATTATCTCTCACTTAAATAGGTTCATTCTCCTTCGTCATTCTCTCTCATACACACGGACAATTATCTCTCTCATACACACAAATGATTAGGGTTCTTTTCCATCGTTGCAACGGCTATCATCCCACACAAACCCAACATAAATTGCAATCGATTTACATAAATTTAAGGTAAGAATCATTCATTTTCCATTCTCATTCGAACCTCATTCATTCTCCATTCTCTCTATGGATCTTTTTCATTCTCATTCTCCACTTTCATTTGAGCCTCTTTCATTGTCCATTCTCCACATGGATTTCTTTGGTTTGTGTTGGTAATTATTAGGGTCTCTTTCAGTTTCTATGGGTTTATTTCAATTTTGAGGTCATGATGATTTTTAGAGTTTGTTTATGTGTTAAGGTTTTATGGGGTCCAGTAGCAACTCAGTGAACTCATATAAGACTTGTTACTGTGGAGTACCAGGACCGATAAAGGTTTCTAGGACAAGTACGTGATAATCCTGGTTATAGGTTTTTTGGATGCAAAAATTATAAGATACAACCATGTGCATATTTTCAATGGGTTGATAAAGATGATGGTATTGAGTCAAGACTATTAGAGTTTCACTGCAGAGTTCAAGAGCTCTCAAGCAGAAACCAGTAATTGCAGAGGAGGTATGAAGATGAGAGAAAGAAATGTGAAAAGCTGAAGAAACAAGTTGAGTTTGAGAGAAAAGCCAATAATGAGTTCAAAATGAAATATGAATCAGTAATGGCGAACAGAAGAGTTGTATTGTATCTCATATGTTTTATTTATTTGTGGAATATCATTATTAACATGTAAAACTTCAGTTGGTATATGTATGTTGTGCTCAATGCTTGTGTAAGAATCTTTTTTTATCAATGAAATGAATGAATATTTTATTGGAAGTATTGGCATTTTCAACCAACAACTTATTGCCTTTTGACTAAATGCAAGAGTTATCAAATGTAAAAGTGCTGCAATACATGTGCTGTAAAAGTGTGACCACAAAAGTTAAATAAAACAACCCATTAAAACAGATAACACTACTCAGTTTTGCAGCAAAAGAATTAACACATCATCATCATAACAAATCAGATAAACAACAGATTATAAAAACACTATATCAATAAGTATTAAGAAATTAACACAAAAGAAGTGATTTGGATTTTCATTAAAAAAATTAATAATTGTCAATACAACCAACTTCAGTTACAATATATGCCACAAAAAACAATCAACATCTACCTCGAAAACCACAAAAAAAACCATGTTCTAATATAAACCATCAACATATACTACAAAAACCACAACAAAAACCTTTTCCAATATAAACCATCAACATATACCATAAAACTACAAAAATACAGTTCAACATTTCATTTTTTTCATTTATTTTTAACAGTCCTCCTCTACAACCCAAGAGTTCTTTGTGATGCACTCCTTGTATGGATTATTTTGGAAGTTGAATTTCTTGTTTGTACATCAGGGGTGGATTGTGTAGAACTTCTTCTTTGCACTCTGGGAGGGGTTTTACTTGCATTTGCTAAGGCTTGAGTTCCCACTTGTATCACTGATGCTTGAGATAGGGTATTCAGCTGGACTGACATTCCTTATCTTGGTGCCTGCTTAACCATTAATCAAAGTAAATTAATGGCAGATAGTCACCCTCATTTAAATATAAATAATCAAAGTAAAGAATTCTTTGCGATTGAAGTAACTCACCCTTATATATGTATTTCCAGTGTTGGGGGATATGTACACACCATATCCATTTGGAATTTGCTCTTTCCTTAGCCTAACATTCCTTTGCCTTGATGAAGATGGTTGCTCTGTTGATGGAATTTGTTTCCTTTTTACCTATGAATAGATAATATAATAATTAGTGTTCATTGAATCCATTATGTAACAAAAGAAGGAAAATAAATAAATAAATTAAGTTCCCACAACAAAAAGTTCTTACATATATCTTTCTAGCTGCTGGCACAGATTGGTTCTTGCAGGTTTTCTTGTTATGCCTATATTGCTTGCAATTTTGGCATTGCATTATTCTTCCATGTCTGCTAACTTGGTGGCACAATGTTTCACACATGTTATTCTCTACTACATCACATTTGGAATTAGTAGAGAAGAATGCTCTGGACCATAATTTAGGGTTATGTGTTCTCAAGTGTTTGCATGCTTCTTTATCAACCTTTTTTTATTTCCTCCATCACAATTTCAAACTCCTCAGGTGTGGTGCTATTTGAGGCTTACCAAAATAGTGACTTCAACTGTGTACCTGTGTATTAGCTCACATAATAATCATAGTAAATTAGATGAGTCAGTAACCAAATAGCATAAACTTGGAGTAAATTGCATTAGCAACTGTGTACCTGCGTAAACTTTCCTAAAGTTTGAATAAATATGTCTTACACAACACTTGTGCTCAGCCAATGGTAATAACTCTTTAATAACCACAACTAAACCTTTCTGTTGATCTGACATAATAGTCCACCCATTACCCTCACTATTTATCACACGGTCACCTAAAAGCAGTTTAATAAACCAACTCCACGAATCTTTACTTTCAATCTTTACGACAGCCTAAGCAATTGGAAACATTTGGTTGTTCCCATCCTTACCCACGGCAGTTAATAATTCACCACAGCAATATAACTTTAAAAAACATCCATCCAACCCAATTACAGGCCTACAACCTTCAAGCCATCATTTTTTAATTGCATCAAAACAAACATACATTCTCTTGAACTAGGCAGGAGATGCAGGAATTATCCTTTCAACAAGGAACTTGACCATGCTATTAGGGTTAGATCTTAAAATTTCTCTGCCATAATTCTGTAGTTTTGCATAATGGTCTTTTAGAACATTGTCCATTTCAACTAATGTTTTTTTCTTAACCCTAAAACACTAAATTGGTGTCACATGTACTAAGTATTTTTCCAAAACATCTGCCATGAATTCTCTAAATTTCCAATTGGGGTTACTTCTAATCTTGTCACCATAAACCTTGGCCAACCATTTTGAAGTCACTATTTTAAGTCTAAAACTCCTCACACACTTGTGTTCATTCAAGTAAGATTTAATTTGGAAGGATTCATCACTTTGCATATAAGTTGCATACAATCTCCAAGAACATCCTTGACCACAAATGGCAAGAACCCTAGACTTATCATTCTTATAAAACTTGATAGGGTATCCTTTTGCAACTGCATATTTTGTTAAAGCTTCTTTCATTTCATTTGGATTTGTAAATCTCATTCCAAGTTATGGCTCAATATTCTGCATTTCAGTTTCAGTGTTAAAGGCTGAAAAAGCTAATTTTTTTCTTCTCTATCTCCTTTCACCATTGTCTTCACTTTCACTAGAAAAGGGACTGTCATAATCAGATGAGTCAGGATATTCAGTCTCATACCCACCATTATCTTCATTATTCTTCATTGTGTGTTCATTAGGATTGGGTTCAGAAGTTTCTGCTGAAGCTGTGTGTTCATTAGGTATATTTGGTTTTTTTTCCCTTTTTAACCCTAAGCTTTTGCAATTTTTGCCTAACTTCAATTAGTTCATCATCATCCTCACTATTATAATCCATGCTATTCACATCACTCTCTCCACTATTACTTTCTTCATTATCCATTGTGCCCTCACCACCCATATTTTCCTTACCAAACACAATTTTCTCACCACCCACATTTTTCAATTGATCATCTTCTAAATGCTCCACATACACCTCTATGCTACCAATTAACTTACTATCTTTTAGCATAATTGGAATTTCTTTGTCTGATATAATTAACCTAAGCCCACTCTCAAAAGATTTAGAATGAGAACTGTAGTAAATTTTACTCAAGTTCTTATACCATATCTCTGTCACCATCCTCTTTAACTCAAAATATGAGACCAAATCTTTATCCACGTTATAGTAATATTTTACTTTACCCCAAAAATAATATATAATGGTTTTCCTAACAAATTTCTCTCGATGTAACTCAATAATAAGATGTTCATCCATATTATACATACTGCAATAAAAACAATAAACAAAGAAAATAATAAACAAATAGAACAAATAAAGGAATAGACAAATGCCCATATAAATCAATTGTGAAAGGACCCACAATACAAACAAAGTAAACAATCAATAAAGAAAGGTTATACGAATCAATACGAAGCAATAAAAAAAGTTGAATGGGACCACTGTGGAAACAAACCTACAAAACACATTCAACCATCACTATCTTCAATAGGACCATTATAAAAACGAACATATTTTTACCAATTTGTGTACCATATAAAACAATAAACCTACTTTTGTCGATTTCTATGAAATATGTATAGAAACCCTAAATTTCTTCAACCAACATAGCGTGCATTTGAAAAAACCTTTATCAATATGTATACGTACCTACAATCAGAAGAGAAACCCTAATTTTCTTCACTCAATCGCATTGATTCCAGCGTCAATCACCAGTGGAACCTAACTATCGTAGAAAATACTCTCTATTCTTGTATTTTGTTGTGTACAAAATAAAGAAAGCTAAGTGAGAGACAATCAAGTGAGAGAGAATTGCACGTGAATAGCACATGTGAGTATTTCAAATGATGTGGATGCATACCACGTCATTTGTCTTTTAATAATAAAAAAAAATCTACGTCAACTTATTGTGCCAAGTCGGACTTCCATTAATTAAAATTGGACAGAAGTTACCTTTTGAACCTATGTGAAATAATGGGAAAGTTAACTGGTACTTTTACTGCAAAATGGAGTTCGTTCGCATAAGTGAAAAACAAGCTAAAGTACGTTGTGCTTTTTGGTCATTTAACCTTCAGAAAACAAAGAGTTTAGGTTTGTACGAATCAAACCCTTAATTTAACCAGATTTCTCTTCTTTCTAAAATTTAATATAAAATATAAATAATTCTATGTTTGATTTTCAAATTAAGCTACCAACAAATTAGGGTATGTCATGTAACCTCTGCTAACAATAATTAGATTTGCATATATGAAAATGAGAGCATATTATACAAAAATGAGTAGCATATGATAGGTACATGCCATGTCGATCAATTGTAGAACCAACTGATAACATGGAGACAAAGAAAGAGAGAATATTAATTTTGTTTCTTAAGCTGCTATCCAAAAAGAAAGCGAGAGACGTGATTTCTTTTCTATGTTAATATATGTTTGTTGGAAATGTTAAGAGGTGACAAATTTATAGTAGTGATGGTTTGTAGTGAATTTAATTGCTTTCTCACACACATCAAAACTGTATATACGTAATAATATTTTTTGCCTATAAATTACAGGGGGGATAGTTCACTAATATATGTATATTTTAATTTAGTTTTGAAGGTAAACTTTATGCTAAAATAAGATGTTTATGAGAACATGTTACAAAATCAACTTTTTCCCTTTTAATTATTTTTAATTTTGCAATCAAATTATTCGAATATTGTTTTCAAAATTTAAGGATTTCAAGTAGCAAAATTCTCATGCAAGAACTTTGACCAGCAAAATTCAAGGTGAACAAGGATGACCCTAATAACTGTACCAGGGCTTAGATAACATAGTTTTCAATTTTTTTTATTTGATTTGCACAGTATACTGTCAAGAATTTACCTTTTGCCTTCTATAAATTTTAAGTACCTAGAATTCCGAAGCCAACGAGAATACGTGGGTAGGAGTTTAATTGCTTAGAATTCTGCATCAACTCCTCTAACCATGAATCATGGGGAATTGGATTTGCCTAACATATCCAAGCAATCAAACACCAAAATTAGTAGGAAAAACACATATTTTCCATCTTTTGGACAATAGGCATCTCTTCTTTTATTTAAAGTGAGGAAATTTCTCTTTATAACTTAATTCCATATATATAATATAATATAATATAGATAAAATTTATAAGATTTTTATTTTATATGCGTACTAGAAAATATCAAAATATAATTTTATATAAAAAATTTCAAAAGTATTTTTTATAAAGTGTAAACGTATGTGAAGAATTAATGAATTATATAAAACATCTCAAGAGGGCCCCAATTAGTGTAGTAAACTTGTGTCTCAAGTCATAAAGGTTCCTGGGTTATCCTATTAATTTTAGACGCATGGGGTATCACATTATCGTGGATGTTAAGGGCCGCGGGTTTGGCCTATTCGAGTACAAACTCAACTCGAAGCTATATAGGATGGGTGTTCTTAATTTTATTTTATTTTATTTTTATTAATTTTTTTTTGATGTGAATATTACAAGAATATACATAATGGTCAATCACGAAAGGAGGAAAAAAGAAACGGAGTTTCCATTGTGTGGGCATGGGATATTCTTAAATCTTAAGAATTAATACCAATTTCATAAATGAAATGACAAAACAAGACTAAACCTAATGAGACTAAATAAAACAAAAAAACCTAACACAACATTTATATGCGAAAATTCATGTTTGTGTTGTATTAATGTCTAAGGTTTTTAATACCATATCAAATTGTGTCTTTTGTGTTTAAATTTTGACATGAAATTGGAATTATATCGTGTTAATTGAGTCTTGTCGTGTCTAAATTAGATTATTATTTTTTTGTTTCCCCTCGTATTATAACGTGATTATTTATTTCTACTTGTGTTGTAGCGTGTTTATTATGATTCAAAAATTGCAATAGTATCTATTGTGTTTTGTCAAGATGTGTTTTGTATTTTAACGCAAATCAGATGGTTTTGTTATTATGGTTGAGACTTTGGAGTTAAAAATATTAACTTTATAAAATTTATATATATATATGGGTCATGTCAAAGTATATTCTAAGGACACATGTTAACAACCTATTTATAGTAAAAATACATATTTAATAATACACGAATTCTCATACATGAGATTATTTTTCTATTCATAGTATGCTTAACAAGTTCCCTAGGGCACAAGTTATAATTTTTTCTATATATATATATACAATCCAGCTCTAAAGAGAATGGTAATTTTTTTAAGGAAAAAAAAAGGATAGTTCATTTCATGGGTTAACTGGATGAACTCTTGAAATTTAATTATGAAGATGATTTCTATAATTAGTAGATCATCTTTACAAAAAAAATTGATAAAATTTGGTGCTAGTAGTCTACTTATTATAGAGATCGTCTTCATCGAATTTCATGAAAAAAAATTGTTCATTTAACCCTTGAAATGAATGATCTTTTTTTTTAAAAAAAAGAAAACTATTCTTTAGAGTTGGATTGTACATGCATATATATATATATAAATTTTATAAAATTAATATTTAGAAAAAAGTAGTACAAATTAACTTGTAAATAAGTATAAAACTTTTGAAAAATGGGAAGAGAAACTTGAGCCCAGTTAATTTAATAAATATATAAGTTAAATCTACCTCCTCGATCACCTTTTGACCGGGAAATGTAATTATCAATTTTTGTACAACTTTTATGTACAAACTAATTCAACATCTCTCTATTTTTTTTATTTTTTTTTCTCCCATAAATTATTTCATACCACATTAAATATGAACTTAATTTCTGCTTTTAGAATTAAGTCTAGCTTTAAATGAATCGATCCAGAACTCAGTGGGACACTAATCCATTCTAGTGACCCGGTGAGAATATGAATTCAATGTGTTATTTCCCTGTTGGCATCTTTTGTCCGCAAACATATTTCCTTCTTTCCACACGTACGTGTCAGATGCATGCTCCCATTAGTATACTACAAGATCATTCTGCAATCTCTCATAAGCACTCCAAACGAGTGATCCTCTTCCGGCCTTCTCACTTTTAATTAACTGGACCGCAGCCTCCGAGTCAGTCTCGATCAACAGATTACTCATGTTCCTTTCCCTGTGATTCAGCTGCCATCAGTATTCAGCTTAGTGACAACTGCATTCTGCAGGAGGAAAACTCCAATTAATCATGATCTAATTAATAATGACCAACACTTGCTGATTCACACTGTGATTCAGCTGGAAAGACTCCGCAATATCCCGATCAAACCTCTTGCACTGGCCAACAGTAATAAAATACCAGAGAAAACTTCCTCATTCTTGCACTTCCAAATATACCAAATATATAGTAGAGCAGAATAAAACAAACCAAGGAGTACCATCCTCATAATTATTGGCATTCTTCTCACTACCTTTAATCCAATTAGACATATCTAAATTATCCCAAAAGAAACCATTATTAGGATTGACATATCTTCCTAGCTTTACTACAATCTCTTAGCACTTGAAAAGTATTCTCACATGAAATAAAACACCTTTCATAAACAAGACCAGCAGTTGACCTTCTCTGAAATCTAACAAAATATGTAAGAATTCTTTCATGGCTAACCAACCAAAAAAATGCTTAACTTTATTCGTTGTGCCTACTTGATAGGATAAATACAAAGAAGAGTTGGAGGCAATGGTTCAAAGCAAGCGGCCGGAGAGAAGAAATCGAAGCTCTGTACTTCCATGGTTATGATTTCTTAGTCCCTTCTTCTCATCACAGGCACTTTCTCAGGATGTATCGTGATTAATTATTAAATGATCAAAACTTTTAACCAATATTCATCACTTTTTCTCCTGATTTCAATACAAATGTGTGTAGTTCAAATTCATTTGGACTACAACTTTCGGGACAATTTGAGATAGATAGCATTTCTCTATTGTATGACATCTACCCTGCTAAAAATACACTCGTCAAATTGATAGTTTTGTTTTTCATATGAGGAAAATCTCAAATTGATATTCTCGTGTCGTTTTGAAATATAAGTTATAATTTTTAGGCTAAATAACAAAAAATGGTAACGAACTTTGACCCTTTTTGCGCTTTGGTCATCAAACTTTTTTTTTGGTCAATCGTGGGAAGCAACTTTTTAATTGCTGTCACTTTGGTCCATCAGTCACATTCTGTTAAATTTGGCTAACAGAATTTACCCCAATTTTTCAAGTATTTACACAAACCACCCCCCAATATTAATTCATTTTTTTCAAAAAAAAAAGGAAGAAGAAAAATCTCTCTCTCTCTCTCAATATTATTTATAAAGTATCTGACCATTTCAATAACAATGTGTGACTTATGATTATCATATTTAATTTTTGAAAACAATAAATAATCTCTTAAGGTGATGTTTGGTTGATGTTTTGAGTTGAGTTTTTAAAATATGGTGTTTGGTAGAATTTTGAAGTATGTTGAAAAGTAGATTTGATTTTTTTTTTAGTTTTTTTCAACCAACTAAAAATCTCATAAAAGAATTTCAAAAAATAGTCACAATGGATCTTATTTTATAGATCTCGACGAGTATGTTTTAAATATATATTTTTTATTTAATTTTGATTTTTGAATTTAAAGTTATGGTGTTTTAAAAGTTTTTTTAGAGAGAGAGGGTAAAGTGAAATAAATTTTGGAAAGTGTGAAAGTATAGTTGATTTTGAGAAAAAAAAAAAAAAAAGAGCAACCAAACAGAGGTCACAAGTTTTTTTTACATTTTTTTTTTAAAAAGGAATCTCATCCAACAATTGTATAAATTAAAGAACTTTAGACCTCACTACTATTAGTAAAATAGTAACTTAGGGATGTACTTCACAATAGATAAAAAAAAAAAAGTACTTCCATAACACATTAAAACCCAAAACTCCCCAAAGTACATGTCTAAGAACATTCTCCCTAAAAACAAAAAGGAAATTAAAGATAATATAAATCCATTATATACATGTACTATTTGTAGTGAGAATGTTCGTAAATATGTACTTTGGAGAGTTTTGGGTTTTAGTGTGTTGTGGAAGGTTTTTTTTTTTTGATCTATTGTGAAGTCCATCTCTAAGTTACTATTTTACTAATAGTACTGAGGTCTAAGGTTCTTCAATTTACACAATTGTTGGATGAGGTTTTAAAAAAAAAAAAGAAAAGAAAAAAAACTTGTGACCCTTAAGAGATTATTTATTGTTTTCAAAAATTAAATATGGTAATCATAAGTCATATATTGTTATTGGAATGGTCAGGTACTTTATAAATAATTATTGGAATGGTCAGGTACCAAAGTGACAGCAATTAAAAAGTTGCTTCCCACAACTGACGAAAAAAAAAGTTCGATGACCAAAGAGTAAAAAGGGTCAAAGTTCGCTACCATATTTTGTTATTTAGCCTAATTTTTATTATCGATTGATGATGAAATTAGTGCTTGATAAAAAATAATAATCAAAGTAAGACCAACAATTTAAAATCGAGCGAGTAATTTTATTATTTTTATGTCTTTTTATTGAATTCAACAATTTTATATGAGTGGTTAACGAAAATTTTCCAAAAAAAAGTAATGATAGATAATATCTATCAAATCAACTCATTTCTCTTTTTCTAACTTTTTATAATTTTTTTATTTTTTTTTTATAATTTTCAGTGGAATATTGATTTCAAATTTTACGGATTTCAAGTTGTCACGCAAGATTAACTTTGACCAGCAAAATTCAATGGGTCGAGCTCTGGCTTAGAATGGTTTTTGCCGACCCAGAAAAGGATCAACTATTCTGAGAAACATAAAAATCCACCCACGTGGCTTGACCCCAAATATGTCCAAAAATGTTCAAATTTAAATTCTTTTGCGTGTTTTTGTACGTACATCCATGCAATAAAACCAAACACAATGGCTACACTAACTATAAACACCTAACACACTCGTTCTTATATGTAGCACAATAATAGTGTTGAATAACATAAGGATATATATATTGAGAGAAGTTAGGGGTTTGATTTACTAAGGTGACACACACAAAAAAAAAAAATCACACTTTAGTCTGGTTTCCTTTCCTTTGACATGCATTGTTTTGTCACTCCTAATCCGCTTAGTAAGATATTGTTCGCTTTAGGCACTCGTTTAGTGTTTCCTCTAAAAGTTACGTATTAAGAAGGTCCAGTGAATATGCATTTATAGCATGTCGGTTATTATATGCATAAAAATATCTTAAAACTTAGTGGATATAAACTTACCTACTCATGCCTAAGTAAAACAAATAAATGTCATTATTAAAACTTAATCTAGTGAAATATGAATCAAAAATTTATATAATAAGAGGCAATGAATTTTGAATTTTAAAAATGTATAAGAGATAAAGATCAAAGAAAATGTATAAGAGATAAATAATTATGTGATTGAAATTTAAATTATTTTTTAATAATTGATAAATGTCTTTGATACATATTATGGCCTAATCTATATATATAATAAGAAACAATGGTGCGTGACTAAGATTTAAGGTTTTATTTTTTAATATTTAATAGGGACGGAAAATGATTGATCTGAAAACAAGAAGCGTGGTAGCATTATTTGGACCCAACAAGTCAACATCCAAACAGGTTAGTGGTCGGATGAAGTATTCTCTCTCTTTTGACTATAGAGTTTTGACTTGGAAGTTGGTTTGAATCCATCCTGAAAACATGGCTTACTGTCATGGGGCGTCCTTTGATGGCACAAAGGAGGCCGCGTGAACGACCGTGCTAACCGATAGCACGGTTGAATGTGATCGAATTTTATTAACAATCAACGAACAACATGCAACAACAGTAATTTGAAAGAGAGCGTGAGCGCAAATTGAGATTACTTCATTGCAAGAAAATGAGATTACATGGAAAGCTATTACAATTCGAAAGAAAGTAAGAGCTTGAAAGCAAGTGCTAAACAACGTGCACTGGTAGGCAACTCGGGTGTGAGGCAGATAGTCTTATCCCCACATATAACCACTTAATGAAAATACCAAAGTTGTAGCAGTGCACGTTGGGTCTTACAAGTTACAAGAAAACTTATACAAAGGAAATGCAGTACAATTACAAAGGAAATTCCTAGATCTAATTACATGGAAACAATATTTACATATGAGAAACCTAAACATAATAAAACTAGATGGCGCTGGATCGCCTGCTGGGCCGTGCTGCGCTCGGGCGCAAGCACGGTGCTGATGAAGTGTCGTCGATGTCGGTCACGAGTGCTGTTGGGAGGCACCCCGTGACATCCTCCCCCACCAGAGCTGTTGACGCCCTCGGCAACTGGTTGAGGTATGCTGTGATCTGGTCCTGGAAGGCCGATAGGTCTGATGCTCTTTCCCAAGTGTTCTCTTCTGGGTCTCTTCCTGCCCATTTGACAAGGAACTCTTGGTGTTGTTTGCGAGAAGCTGTCACAACTCGATCGGCCAGGATGGCTTCCACTGACTGCTTCCCTTCTGCTTTCTGCTTTAGCCCTGGACGACTAGACTCTCCCCGGGATGGATCGGTTGTGTCAGCAAAGTACGGTTTCAGCATGCTGACATGAAATACTGGGTGAACCTTCAGCCAGCTAGGGGGTTCAATCCGATAAGCCACTTTCCCAATTTTCTTCACAATCCTAAGCGGCCCCTCATATTTTTGCAGAAGGCGTGGGTCTCGACCCCTCAAGAACTTCCTATCTTGTGGAAGGAGCTTCACCATTACGAGATCTCCTACTTGAAACTCTAACGGTCGCCTTTTCTGATCTGCATACTTCTTCATTCGATGGGTGGCTTTCTCCAGGTGCGAACGAGCCAACTCAATATTCTGCTTCCACTCTTCTGAGAAATTACGGGCTCTAGGAGATTTTGAAACTGGCATCGAGTTGGCGGTGTGAGGAAGGATGGGTTGTTGTCCAGTAACGATTTCGAAGGCGCTCTTGCCTGTCCCGGAGTTTTTCTGGGCATTGAAGCACAGTTGAGCCACATCCAATAACTTGACCCAATTTCGTTGTGTTGCACTAGCAAAATGGCGCAGATATTCCTCAAGCATTGCATTGTATCTTTCAGTCTGCCCATCGGACTGAGGGTGGTAACTGGACCTCGTACACAGTTTGGAACCGAGAACCTTGAAAAGTTCCTTCCAAAAATTTCCCGTGAATCGTGAGTCCCTATCACTAACAATGCTCCGAGGAATCCCCCAATACTTAACCACATACTTGAAGAATAGTTGTGCAGTCTCCTCTCCTGACGTGTTCTTTGGAACCGCAATAAAAGTGGCATATTTCGAAAAACGATCGACAACCACAAGGATAGTCGTCAAGTCCCCCACTTTGGGCAGACCTGAAATGAAATCGAGCGAAACGCTTTCCCAAGGTCGCTCTGGGATGGGTAGAGGTTCTAGTAACCCTGCAGGCTGTCTCCGCTCGATTTTGTCTTGTTGGCAGATCAGGAAAGTCCTAACATAGCTCTCCACATCATCTTCCATTTGAGGCCAGTAGTACCCTTACTTGAGGAGGGCCAACGTCCTTTCTTGACCAGGGTGTCCTGCCCATAAGGTATCATGGCATTCTCGAATCAAGGTCCGCCTCAACTCCCCTACTCGAGGAACAAACACTCGATTTCCCTTTGTCGAGATAAACCCGTTGTCTAACCAAAACTGCCGTGTCTTCCCCTTCTCGATCATTTTCAATAGTTGGGCAGAAACAGGATCTTGCGGTAGCGCATTCTTGATTTTGTTTCGGATTTCGGTAGACACTTGGCTGTCGATTCGAAGAATGGCATTAAGGAACGCGTTGGACTGTTCGTTGAACTCCACCCTGCGACTCAAAGCATCCGCTACTTTATTGGTCGAACCCGCCTTATACTCCATCCAAAAATTGAATTCAGCTAGTAACTCTTGCCACCTTGCTTGTTTAGAACTCAATTTTGGTTGACTAAGAAAGTGGCTGACCGCAGTGTTATCTGTCTTCACAAGAAATTGAGAACCAAGAAGGTAGTGCCGCCATAACCTCAGACAATGGACAACTGCTAGTAACTCCTTCTCGTGAGCAGAATACCTCCTCTCGGTGTCATTGAGCTTACGACTTTCGTATGCTACCGGGTGGCTCTCCTGCATTAAGACTCCTCTTAAGGCAACATCTGATGCATCGGTGTGCACTTCGAACGGCTTGGTCACATCCGGTAGAGTAAGAACCGGGTCTTCAGACATAGCCTTTTTTAAAGCATCGAATGCGGCTTGGCACCCTGTCGACCAGTCCCAAACTTTTGCCTTCTTTAGTAGTTCCGTCAGGGGCAATGCGATACTGGAGTAGTCTTTCACGAACTTTCTGTAGTAATTCGCCAGTCCCAGAAAAGAACGGAGTTCTGACACATTGGTGGGCGCTTGCCATTCCTGAATAACCTTGACCTTAATCGGATCCATTTGCACTCTCCCTTGTTCAATGATGTGGCCAAGAAATTTGATACGCTTCTGCGCAAAAGAGCACTTCGACAACTTGATATACAACTCATGTTTTCGAAGTCTCTCAAATACCTTCTTCAGGTGCTCTTCATGTTCTTCCATGTTTTCGCTGTACACAACGATATCATCGAGATAAACAACGACAAAATCATCCAAGTAGTCCCTAAGAACCTGATTCATTAAGGTGATGAAAGTGGCTGGAGCATTGGTTAGCCCAAATGGCATAACAAGGAATTCATAAGCCCCGTATCTGGTGACGCATGTGGTTTTTCCCTCATCTCCTGCTGCAATGCGAACTTGCCAATACCCGGATCTGAGATCAAGCTTAGTGAAAACTTTTGCCCGGCTGAGTTGGTCAAAGCAATCAGCCACAAGAGGGATCGGGTAGTTATTCCGAATGGTTACCTTATTGAGAGCACGGTAGTCGACACACATTCTCAAGGAGCCATCTTGTTTCTTTTGAAAGAGGACTGGGGCCCCGTACGGCGATTTGGCTGGCTGCACTAAACCTGCATCCAATAATTCCTTTAGCTGTTTTCGAAGTTCTGCCAGTTCGGGCTGGGACATCCGATAAGCTGCTCAAACTGGAGGCTTAGCACCCGGCACTAGTTCAATCTGGTGGTCCACTTCTCTACGTGGAGGTAACTTCTTCGGAAGGTTGTCGGGCATTACATCTTCGAACTCGGTTAACACCCGTCGAATGGATTTCGGCAAGGGTCCTGACGTCTCCTGAATTTCATTCCATTTCAGCGCGGCCACAAAAGTAGGATTGTCGTGCTTCAGTCCCTTCTTCAGTTGAATTGCAGATAAAAACTTCCCACTACTGGAAGGGGTCATCACCGGGATAACGCAGGGGTTCTTGCCAAGCATCATGAGGCTATTCGTGCTGGGCATGACGCTAGCCTTAGTTTCCCTTAAGAACTCTAACCCCAGGATAATCTTGAAGTCGTCCATTACCACTACTGAGAAGTTGGTTCTCCCTTCATAAGGACCCACCTTGACTAACACAGATTTCGCCATTCCAGCAACAGGTTGAGGGGCCGAATTGATGGCCTTCACACGGCCCACTCCTTTCTCCAAAATAAGGCCTAACCGTTCAACTTCAGTACTTGCCAGATAGTTGTGCGTTGCGCCCGTGTCCACCATGGCCTGAATCGGCTTCCCGTTGATTTTGATATCAACATACATTAGACCGTTTCGTTGAGGACTCTTCCCAACACCTCCTCTCCCATTTGGGGTTGGGTCTACCTTTCCTTTCTGTCGATGATCCTCCTCTACTGTCACCGCGTTGCAAGAATGCATGAACTGCCCTTGATAAGCACCAAGTGAAGCTCCTTCACACTCTTCAGTTTCTTCCTCAAACTCTGTGTGGTCATTTGGCTGGATATGGAAGGGTTGTCCAGAACCAGATGGTACTTTTGGGAGCATGCCGCCACCTCTAGCGACAAGAGCAGTTAAAAGTTGCTTGTCAGGGCAGTTGGCCATGAAATGAGCACCGTGACACAAGTAGCACGTTCCGGGGCTGACGGGCTTTTTTCTATTATTGCCGGTTTGGGAGTTCCCTGTGAACTTGTTCCCATTTTTGTAATTATTTTGCTGGGTAAATGGCCTGGTGGGTGTGTTGCCTCTCCAATCAGGTCTGGCAGGAGAATTCGGTTTTCTCTCCCCCGCATTCTTCGTCTGCCCACTTCTTGGAACATTTGTTTTAGGACCGGTGGTGTAATCTTGCAGGCTTTCAGCAGCTGATATGGCTTGAGTTAACGTCTTCACTTGCCTACGATTTAACTCCGTTTTGGCCCACGATTGTAACCCGATCATGAAGAAGAATAGTCTATCAGCATCATTCATATCGTGGATATCTAGCATGATGGTGGTGAACGCATTGACGTACTCCTTGATGCTCCCTGAGTGCTTCGTTTGAAGGAGTTCTTGTCGTGCGTTGTGGGAGGTGTTTTCGGGAAGGAATCGATCACGCAACTCCTTTTTCAGATCCTCCCAAGTGCTAATCTCGCACTCCCCAGCTTGAACCTCATTGTACTTGTTCCGCCACCATAATTTGGCATCCCCGGACAAGTACATGGACGCAGAGGATATCTTCGTTTCCTCCTCGTCGACCTTTGTTACACGGAAATATTGTTCCATGTCAAAAACGAAATTTTCTAATTCCCTAGCATCACGAACATCAGTGAATGCTTTGGGTTCGGGCACTTTTATCTTCGTACGCTCCCCACCCCCAACTGGTGAGTTAGCGACCGCCATCGACAATATAGTCAATTTCTGGGCGAGTTGATCGATTTCAGTTCTCATTTCATCCATCATCTCCCCAAAGTGACCCCCTGGTGGGATTCCCTGAAGATTTTGGAGGCCTTCCTCCAAATCTTGTATGCGATCGATTAGTGCGGGTGAGCTACCCGATGATTCCCCTGCTGGGATAGTTTGAGTGCGTAACTCCAAACTTTGCACATGATCGACGAGAGAAGGCGTTCCGCCCATTTTCTCCATTAGCAAGCCAACATTTCTCTCGAGGGCTTCGATTCTCTGGCTATTGGTTCCCATCGCAACGTAGTAAGATACACCAACTGGGTTTTATAAGGCATCAATCGAAAACAATCCCTCTGATACCAACTGTCACGGGGCGTCCTTTGATGGCACAAAGGAGGCCGCGTGAACGACCGCGCTAACCGATAGCACGGTTGAATGTGATTGAATTTTATTAACAATCAACGAACAACATGCAACAACAGTAATTTCAAAGAGAGCGTGAGCGCAAATTGAGATTACTTCATTGCAAGAAAATGAGATTACATGGAAAGCTATTACAATTCGAAAGAAAGTAAGAGCTTGAAAGCAAGTGCTAAACAACGTGCACTGGTAGGCAACTCGGGTGTGAGGCAGATAGTCTTATCCCCACATATAACCACTTAATGAAAATACCAAAGTTGTAGCAGTGCACGTTGGGTCTTACAAGTTACAAGAAAACTTATACAAAGGAAATGCAGTACAATTACAAAGGAAATTCCTAGATCTAATTACATGGAAACAATATTTACATATGAGAAACCTAAACATAATAAAACTAGATGGCGCTGGATCGCCTGCTGGGCCGTGCTGCGCTCAGGCGCAAGCACGGTGCTGATGAAGTGTCGTCGATGTCGGTCACGAGTGCTGTTGGGAGGCACCCCGTGACATCCTCCCCCACCAGAGCTGTTGACGCCCTCGGCAACTGGTTGAGGTATGCTGTGATCTGGTCCTGGAAGGCCGATAGGTCTGATGCTCTTTCCCAAGTGTTCTCTTCTGGGTCTCTTCCTGCCCATTTGACAAGGAACTCTTGGTGTTGTTTGCGAGAAGCTGTCACAACTCGATCGGCCAGGATGGCTTCCACTGACTGCTTTCCTTCTGCTTTCTGCTTTAGCCCTGGACGACTAGACTCTCCCCGGGATGGATCGGTTGTGTCAGCAAAGTACGGTTTCAGCATGCTGACATGAAATACTGGGTGAACCTTCAGCCAGCTAGGGGGTTCAATCCGATAAGCCACTTTCCCAATTTTCTTCACAATCCTAAGCGGCCCCTCATATTTTTGCAGAAGGCGTGGGTCTCGACCCCTCAAGAACTTCCTATCTTGTGGAAGGAGCTTCACCATTACGAGATCTCCTACTTGGAACTCTAACGGTCGCCTTTTCTGATCTGCATACTTCTTCATTCGATGGGTGGCTTTCTCTAGGTGCGAACGAGCCAACTCAATATTCTGCTTCCACTCTTCTGAGAAATTACAGGCTCTAGGAGATTTTGAAACTGGCATCGAGTTGGCGGTGTGAGGAAGGATGGGTTGTTGTCCAGTAACGATTTCGAAGGCGCTCTTGCCTGTCCCGGAGTTTTTCTGGGCATTGAAGCACAGTTGAGCCACGTCCAATAACTTGACCCAATTTCGTTGTGTTGCACTAGCAAAATGGCGCAGATATTCCGCAAGCATTGCGTTGTATCTTTCAGTCTGCCCATCGGACTGAGGGTGGTAACTGGACCTCGTACACAGTTTGGAACCGAGAACCTTGAAAAGTTCCTTCCAAAAATTTCCCGTGAATCGTGAGTCCCTATCACTAACAATGCTCCGAGGAATCCCCCAATACTTAACCACATACTTGAAGAATAGTTGTGCAGTCTCCTCTCCTGACGTGTTCTTTGGAACCGCAATAAAAGTGGCATATTTCGAAAAACGATCGACAACCACAAGGATAGTCGTCAAGTCCCCCACTTTGGGTAGACCTGAAATGAAATCGAGCGAAACGCTTTCCCAAGGTCGCTCTGGGATGGGTAGAGGTTCTAGTAACCCTGCAGGCTGTCTCCGCTCGATTTTGTCTTGTTGGCAGATCAGGAAAGTCCTAACATAGCTCTCCACATCATCTTCCATTTGAGGCCAGTAGTACCCTTACTTGAGGAGGGCCAACGTCCTTTCTTGACCAGGGTGTCCTGCCCATAAGGTACCATGGCATTCTCGAATCAAGGTCCGCCTCAACTCCCCTACTCGAGGAACAAACACTCGATTTCCCTTTGTCGAGGTAAACCCGTTGTCTAACCAAAACTGCCGTGTCTTCCCCTTCTCGATCATTTTCAATAGTTGGGCAGAAACAGGATCTTGCGGTAGCGCATTCTTGATTTTGTTTCGGATTTCGGTAGACACTTGGCTGTCGATTCGAAGAATGGCATTAAGGAACGCGTTGGACTGTTCGTTGAACTCCACCCTGCGACTCAAAGCATCCGCTACTTTATTGGTCGAACCCGCCTTATACTCCATCCAAAAATTGAATTCAGCTAGTAACTCTTGCCACCTTGCTTGTTTAGAACTCAATTTTGGTTGACTAAGAAAGTGGCTGACCGCAGTGTTATCTGTCTTCACAAGAAATTGAGAACCAAGAAGGTAGTGCCGCCATAACCTCAGACAATGGACAACTGCTAGTAACTCCTTCTCGTGAGCAGAATACCTCCTCTCGGTGTCATTGAACTTACGACTTTCGTATGCTACCGGGTGGCTCTCCTGCATTAAGACTCCTCTTAGGGCAACATCTGATGCATCGGTGTGCACTTCGAACGGCTTGGTCACATCCGGTAGAGTAAGAACCGGGTCTTCAGACATAGCCTTTTTTAAAGCATCGAATGCGGCTTGGCACCCTGTCGACCAGTCCCAAACTTTTGCCTTCTTTAGTAGTTCCGTCAGGGGCAATGCGATACTGGAGTAGTCTTTCACGAACTTTCTGTAGTAATTCGCCAGTCCCAGAAAAGAACGGAGTTCTGACACATTGGTGGGCGCTTGCCATTCCTGAATAACCTTGACCTTAATCGGATCCATTTGCACTCTCCCTTGTTCAATGATGTGGCCAAGAAATTTGATACGCTTCTGCGCAAAAGAGCACTTCGACAACTTGATATACAACTCATGTTTTCGAAGTCTCTCAAATACCTTCTTCAGGTGCTCTTCATGTTCTTCCATGTTTTCGCTGTACACAACGATATCATCGAGATAAACAACGACAAAATCATCCAAGTAGTCCCTAAGAACCTGATTCATTAAGGTGCTGAAAGTGGCTGGAGCATTGGTTAGCCCAAATGGCATAACAAGGAATTCATAAGCCCCGTATCTGGTGACGCATGTGGTTTTTCCCTCATCTCCTGCTGCAATGCGAACTTGCCAATACCCGGATCTGAGATCAAGCTTAGTGAAAACTTTTGCCCGGCTGAGTTGGTCAAAGCAATCAGCCACAAGAGGGATCGGGTAGTTATTCCGAATGGTTACCTTATTGAGAGCACGGTAGTCGACACACATTCTCAAGGAGCCATCTTGTTTCTTTTGAAAGAGGACTGGGGCCCCGTACGGCGATTTGGCTGGCTGCACTAAACCTGCATCCAATAATTCCTTTAGCTGTTTTCGAAGTTCTGCCAGTTCGGGCTGGGACATCCGATAAGCTGCTCAAACTGGAGGCTTAGCACCCGGCACTAGTTCAATCTGGTGGTCCACTTCTCTACGTGGAGGTAACTTCTTCGGAAGGTTGTCGGGCATTACATCTTCGAACTCGGTTAACACCCGTCGAATGGATTTCGGCAAGGGTCCTGACGTCTCCTGAATTTCATTCCATTTCAGCGCGGCCACAAAAGTAGGATTGTCGTGCTTCAGTCCCTTCTTCAGTTGAATTGCAGATAAAAACTTCCCACTACTGGAAGGGGTCATCACCGGGATAACGCAGGGGTTCTTGCCAAGCATCATGAGGCTATTCGTGCTGGGCATGACGCTAGCCTTAGTTTCCCTTAAGAACTCTAACCCCAGGATAATCTTGAAGTCGTCCATTACCACTACTGAGAAGTTGGTTCTCCCTTCATAAGGACCCACCTTGACTAACACAGATTTCGCCATTCCAGCAACAGGTTGAGGGGCCGAATTGATGGCCTTCACACGGCCCACTCCTTTCTCCAAAATAAGGCCTAACCGTTCAACTTCAGTACTTGCCAGATAGTTGTGCGTTGCGCCCGTGTCCACCATGGCCTGAATCGGCTTCCCGTTGATTTTGATATCAACATACATTAGACCGTTTCGTTGAGGACTCTTCCCAACACCTCCTCTCCCATTTGGGGTTGGGTCTACCTTTCCTTTCTGTCGATGATCCTCCTCTACTGTCACCGCGTTGCAAGAATGCATGAACTGCCCTTGATAAGCACCAAGTGAAGCTCCTTCACACTCTTCAGTTTCTTCCTCAAACTCTGTGTGGTCATTTGGCTGGATATGGAAGGGTTGTCCAGAACCAGATGGTACTTTTGGGAGCATGCCGCCACCTCTAGCGACAAGAGCACTTAAAAGTTGCTTGTCAGGGCAGTTGGCCATGAAATGAGCACCGTGACACAAGTAGCACGTTCCGGGGCTGACGGGCTTTTTTCCATTATTGCCGGTTTGGGAGTTCCCTGTGAACTTGTTCCCATTTTTGTAATTATTTTGCTGGGTAAATGGCCTGGTGGGTGTGTTGCCTCTCCAATCAGGTCTGGCAGGAGAATTCGGTTTTCTCTCCCCCGCATTCTTCGTCTGCCCACTTCTTGGAACATTTGTTTTAGGACCGGTGGTGTAATCTTGCAGGCTTTCAGCAGCTGATATGGCTTGAGTTAACGTCTTCACTTGCCTACGATTTAACTCCGTTTTGGCCCACGATTGTAACCCGATCATGAAGAAGAATAGTCTATCAGCATCATTCATATCGTGGATATCTAGCATGATGGTGGTGAACGCATTGACGTACTCCTTGATGCTCCCTGAGTGCTTCGTTTGAAGGAGTTCTTGTCGTGCGTTGTGGGAGGTGTTTTCGGGAAGAAATCGATCACGCAACTCCTTTTTCAGATCCTCCCAAGTGCTAATCTCGCACTCCCCAGCTTGAACCTCATTGTACTTGTTCCGCCACCATAATTTGGCATCCCCGGACAAGTACATGGACGCAGAGGATATCTTCGTTTCCTCCTCGTCGACCTTTGTTACACGGAAATATTGTTCCATGTCAAAAACGAAATTTTCTAATTCCCTAGCATCACGAACACCAGTGAATGCTTTGGGTTCGGGCACTTTTATCTTCGTACGCTCCCCACCCCCAACTGGTGAGTTAGCGACCGCCATCGACAATATAGTCAATTTCTAGGCGAGTTGATCGATTTCAGTTCTCATCTCATCCATCATCTCCCCAAAGTGACCCCCTGGTGGGATTCCCTGAAGATTTTGGAGGCCTTCCTCCAAATCTTGTATGCGATCGATTAGTGCGGGTGAGCTACCCGATGCATCCCCTGCTGGGATAATTTGAGTGCGTAACTCCAAACTTTGCACATGATCGACGAGAGAGGGCGTTCCGCCCATTTTCTCCATTAGCAAGCCAACATTTCTCTCGAGGGCTTCGATTCTCTGGCTATTGGTTCCCATTGCAACGTAGTAAGATACACCAACTGGGTTTTATAAGGCATCAATCGAAAACAATCCCTCTGATACCAACTGTCACGGGGCGTCCTTTAATGGCACAAAGGAAGCCGCGTGAACGACCGTGCTAACCGATAGCACGGTTGAATGTGATCGAATTTTATTAACAATCAACGAACAACATGCAACAACAGTAATTTGAAAGAGAGCGTGAGCGCAAATTGAGATTACTTCATTGCAAGAAAATGAGATTACATGGAAAGCTATTACAATTCGAAAGAAAGTAAGAGCTTGAAAGCAAGTGCTAAACAACGTGCACTGGTAGGCAACTCGGGTGTGAGGCAGATAGTCTTATCCCCACATATAACCACTTAATGAAAATACCAAAGTTGTAGCAGTGCACGTTGGGTCTTACAAGTTACAAGAAAACTTATACAAAGGAAATGCAGTACAATTACAAAGGAAATTCCTAGATCTAATTACATGGAAACAATATTTACATATGAGAAACCTAAACATAATAAAACTAGATGGCGCTGGATCGCCTGTTGGGCCGTGCTGCGCTCGGGCGCAAGCACGGTGCTGATGAAGTGTCGTCGATGTCGGTCACGAGTGCTGTTGGGAGGCACCCCGTGACACTTACCCACGTGCACCAACAATGTCGACCATTAAAAAATTGTTCATAAGCTAAGTTATGATGTTGACTAATGCTAAATAAATCAAATAATAAAATTTTGTCTTGTGCCAGTGTACCACCCGTGACATTTGATTAAAATAAAATTTATGTGGAACTATTTACATAGGTGTCAGGCCCTAATGCGTGAGAGGCCTAATACTAAGAAGTAAGGCGATGCAACCTTTTGTAGGGCTGGGAAAAAAAACCAGAAATCGGAGAATCGATAAGAACCGGTTCGGTTCGGTTCGGTTCTTGAAAATATGTTACTAGTTTTAACGGTTCAGTTCTTATTAAAAATTATCGGTTCGGTTCTTGGTTCTTCATATTTTGTATCCGTAAGAACCGTTAAGGAACCATTATCTCAATTTATAATTTTACATATTACATATATATATATATATAATTATTATATAATATAATATGTACTTGATAATAATAAAAGAAAATAAGAAATGTAACAAAGCAAATAAAAGTTAAAACAAACCCCTCACTCCCTCAGCCCTCAGTCTCCACTCTCCAGACTCTCCGCTTTCTTTTCTTTTGCCCGAAAGAAACCCTAGCCCCAACTCTCAGCCGCAGTCGACCCCGTCTCAGCCCAGTTCCCATGTACCCGTCTCAGCCCCCCGTCTCAGCCCCAATCCCCAATCCCGTCACAGCCTCAAATCCCATCACAGACTCCGTCTCAGCCCCAATCCCGTCACAGCCTCACAGGTACTCGTCTCTCTTATCCCTCTATCTATCTCCGCCTCTCTATCTCTCTCTAGCCCCAACTCTTTTCTTTGGTAAATGTAAAGAATGAAATATGTTTGCATACATACATATATATATATATATAATAACGTAATTTAGATGCTTGATTTCATTAGCCAAACATTTTCATCCAAAACTTAATGTCTTAATTTGAAGTTGCATGAACTAATTCTATGTTATTGTTTTTGAAGACTTGAACTATTGAACATGTTGTTATGTGTGTATGTTTGAATTTTACTTGTTCGACTGTTAGAATTTTACTTGTTTTGAGTTAATACGTGATTATTTGCTTACCAGCTACTGGGAATTTATAGGTGATTATTTGCTTACCAGTAGCTATTGGGATAGTTTCAAATTTCAATCAAATTGTTAACGGTTCTTCAGGTTTATAAACGGTTCTTAAATAGATATTGGTTCCTAATTATTATTCGGTTAATTTAAGTTTTGCGGTTAATTTTTAATAACGGTTTTTTTTGGTTAACGGTTAACCAATAACCTTGAGGAACCGAACCGTTATAATCGGTTCGGTTCTTAAACGGTTCTTCATTAAAATATAGTTGGAACCGAACCGTTATAATATTAACAGTTCTTCAAACGTTTATTCGTAAAATTACCATGAACCGAACCGGTCCCACCCCTAACCTTTTGTATACGGTACTAATGAATTTCGGGAATCTATACAGATACGCAAGGGTTTATTCGGTGTCTTGTGTGTGTTCCGTTGCGTGTTGCCGCTGGGGTTAGGCTAGCTTGGATCCGGAGGAGTCGAGGTACCGGGCGCTGCGCGGGGTCGAGAAAATTACCCCGTGATAAATTGGTATCAGAGCTTGGTTAGCGAATCAGGCTATGGAGAGACGAGCGGTGACACAGCTTTCACCAGTGGAACGGGAAGAACCGGATGGTGGTGAATTGCGGAGCAAAGGTGAAGGGCACGCATTATGACTTTGGTGGGGAGCAAGAAAGCATCACACGGGTGAAGGAAGTAACCCGTGTGAGTGGAGTTCGCCTAGGGAGCCACAAGGTCAGAGCCTGCAACGAGGGCGTTGCAGAATTGAGTGGGGGAGAATGTCATACCCCAATGCGTGAGAGGCCTAACACCAGGAGGCAAGACGATGCAGCCCTTTGTGTGCGGTACTAATGGGTTTCGGGAATTTATACAGGTACGTAAGGGTTTGTTCGGTGTCTTGTACGTGTTCCGCTGCGTGTTGCCGCTAGGGTTAGGCTGGCCCGGATCCGGAGGAGTGGGATTGCCGGGCGCCTCACGGGATCTAGAAAATTATCCCGCGACAATAGGCATGCTAGTGACAAAGCTTATAAGGCATATTATTATTAGTTGAGAAGTGGCAGTATGCAGATACTTCTAATTAAGGGTGTTAATGTCAATCCGAAAATCGATCGAATGGACCGAACTGATTCATGAAACCCCGAACAAAAAAAAACACTATAACGAGAAAACTAAACCGAACTGAATTATGTAAAAGAAAATAAAAAATGTTAATATATACTTTAAGGGCACACGTTAATTATATTATAATACAAAAAATATGGCTTTTTATAAAAATAAGGAATTATGTTTTTTATTAATTGCATATTGTGATTATCTTAAAAAAAAGTCATTAATGCATGCCCTTATTATTGAATTAACTACAAAATGCTAAGATTTTTTTCTCACATACATGGTGGCAAGATAATTTATCATTTTATCTAATATGTTTTATTCTTGTGAATATAAAAATAAAATAGTAACTAAATAAAAAATATGGTATCTATATGTTTGCTCCTTATTTCTAAAAAATCATAACTTTAATTTGAATATGAATCAATCTTACATTACTGTTAGTATTACATTGTTATGTTAAATTGATTTAGGAAGAAAAAAACATATGTCAAAATTGAATAAATTAAACCGAACCGAAAAGTTTGGGTTATAAATCAAAATCGAACCAAAACTGAATTTTTACATTTTGTTTGAGTTTGAGGAACCTGAGTACGTTTCTACCCCGACTGAAAACAAAAACACCACTAGATGGAGAGTCAAACCCTTGACCTCAAGATTAAAGTGAAAGTTGTATACCACTGAATCAACCACTCTCCTCAAGATGCTTCCTTCTTCTACATCAAGAGTTTATATTTTAATTTTTTTGCACAATTTTAAAAGGGGGCTATTATTTACACCCCTCAATTTTGTCGCTAACACCACATTTATTACAAACACCCCCCTCATGTCAATTTTTAGTCACTAACACCCTCCACCCAATTAAAAGTCAATACAAACATTAATTAAAAATAAAACTACTTAACATTGAAAAAGAAATAAGTCATTTACGTCTCTTACCTAATGACACGTGAGTAAATTCACACACGCTCACCCCACATCAGGTGAATATATTGTAAGTGACTCGCCTAATATTAGGCAATGGAGTGCGAAGTGTACTGGAGTATTTCTGAATTAGACTCACCTAATGACAGGTGAGTGAATTCACACATATTCAGCCCACATCAGGTGAATGTATTGTCAGTGACTAGCCTAATAGCACACACTCGTCCCCACATGAGATGAGTGTGTTTGTACACACTCGCCTTATTTGAGGAGAGTTGTAACTAGATTCCTCTCCTTATATAAAGCGAATCAAGCCTGAAAAGAACTCGTTTTATGCTCTGTTTTGGGAATTACATATTTGTTTCAATTTGAATGTTGTAGAATGATGTATGAAAGTTAATATACACATTAATACACCAATAATAACAATTATAATACATCTTTAGCTTCATTTTGGAGTGAAATTTCACTACTAACTTTTTCTTGAACTTCTTCTTTCTCCACCATCTCATGAACAATACTTCTTATTTATCATAATCCAAGCTTCAAACTTTTCACCAATAATGTTTGTACTTCGATTTGGTTGTGATTTCTTGATTTTAAGAGCTCAAATGATAAAGAAGTGAATCTCTTCCCTCTCTATCGTTTTACTTGAAACAATAGAATGTGATTGTAAATGGGGAAAAAAGTGGGAGATATATGTTTAATTATTTGGGTTAATGTTAGATTAGTTTATTAAAAATGAATAAATAGATGGGTTAATGTTTTAATCATTGGGTAAATAAGTTAAGTAATGATTAAATGAGAGAGTGTTTGTGACAAAAAAGTAGAGTGTTGAAATGTGTTTTTTATTAAATTATAAATGGTGGTGTTTGTGACAAGAATAGGGGGTGGAAATATTACCCCCCTTTTAAAAGGGTATTCATATTACTAAAATAATATATAACATTGTGAACATATTGTACAACTTTTAAAAGTAATATTATATTTTGACAAAATATTTTTTTTTTTTTGACAATATGAATTCTTTTTTAAAAATATATTAATTTTAGCATAATTAATGAATATTGTAAAATATATTAACACGTGGGTTCAAAGGTTGAATATTCTGGAGTTAACAAATAGCTGTCTCTGAGCCGTCGATTTATAAAAGTTCAATTTTTTATTTTTTTCTTATATAAAAGTTGTTATTCATTACTCATTTTTCGGTTAGTAAACTACCTACTACTTAATTGTTCACTGATCCAGACAAAAATTTGATTAAATTTTTAACTATTTTTCTTTCTTTTTTAATTTATGATTGATAATTTATAAAAAAAAAATGCCACAAATTAATAGTCTCACACTGGACAATAATTATAGTCTTAAATTTTACAATAAAGATAAGTTATAGTTTTCACTATTACTATCGAGTCGAAATTATTATTTTTTTAAAAAATACAACAATCAAAACTGGTATCGATCAATTTAAAACAAAGTGAGTTTAGGATCGAAAAATGACAAATAATACATAATCCTATAATTCAAACTCTGTAACATGAGTAAAATGTAAACTTCTAATATGGGATGCCTCTATTAACACCATTTTTTTTTATCAACTATTAACACCATTAAACAAGGGATTAATTGAGAAAAGTGTGGAATTTTTGTGCATCAAAAGAGAGAAATTACTACACATGGCCGGGGTGCTAGTATAGTAGAATAAGAGGTGGGTTTCCCCACCTCACGCCTATATTTCAGTCATGAAAACCCTGTTTTCCTTCCCCCACTTAATTAGTCGACCACCATGCGCATTCATTTAATGCTTGTATCAAAAAAGAGAAATCACTATCACTAAAGTAATTTAATTTTGGCTCCATAGAAAAAAGTAAAAGAACATTTTACTACATCGCTCAACTTATATTTGAAATTCTTATAAAAGTCAATTGTTTTTTTACTATTATTTCCATCCTGTTGCCAAACGAGCTAACCTTAATTTTTCAATTCGAAACTTGATGGAACCCTAGAAAAAAGGTCATGTGTGGTTATAAATCCAGAATGAAGTTGAAAGCCGCCCCAAAACTAAACTTTTTCTTTTCTCCCGAACAGAATCTAATTACTTGTGTCTTTAATTGGGTAGTTTCCCATGAAACCCACCACCTACTAAACTAGTAATGTTAGTACATCCAATTTGTATACTACTTAGTATTACAAGAAATTCTATATATATACACATGCATGATAAGCTAGGCATTAAGGAATATATCTCCAAGTCTCTCTTTATATATACACATATATATTAAGGAATCTCCGAATCTCTTTCTATATATACACAAACAGATATATATATATATATATACATATATATATTGCATTTGAGAAATTTTAGGTATATACAAGAAATGGAGTTGCTATTGAGGGACCAAAAACATTTGTTATCTAAGATAGCAAGAAATGATGGACATGGTGAAAACTCACCTTATTTTGATGGTTGGAAGGCGTACGATAGAGATCCTTACCATCCCAAACTCAATCCGAATGGGGTTATTCAATTGGGTCTTGCTGAAAACCAGGTACATAAGAATACACATCAGAGCGCACTCAAGCTTGTGATTAATAAAATTAATTCAAAGAAATATTCAATATATAACGGTCACAATTGTGACGTGTTATTACATATTTTTTTGTCCACGTGTCATTAGTATAATCGTTGAGTAACGATACATGTACCAACTTAAACAATTAAGTCAGAAACTTAAATGTTGTGTCAGAATGCGCATTAATTACTATGTAGTGTCATTTTAAAAATACTATATAACCGGACGATACATTTCTAACACATCACTTAAATCGACTCTTAACTTTGTGATTTAAGTTGATACATTTACTATTATATTGCTCGTATAACCATCATAATATTGAATGTTTTTTCAGTATTGTGTTGCTTGTATTAATGTTGGGCGTTAATTATTGTTTGCAGCTTTGCTTTGATTTGATTCATGAGTGGGTAGTGAATAACCCCAAAGCCTCCATTTGCACTGCTGAAGGAGCTAAGGACTTCAAAGATATTGCTATTTTTCAAGATTATCATGGCTTGCCAGAATTCAGAAATGTATGTATGAGCTAGTCTTCTACTAATTCTTCATTACAGAACTCCTCTGATCCCTCTCTCTCTCTTAAATTGATATTCTCATTTTCTTTTTTAGATATAATTAGTGTACCGAATCTCACAGAAAAAACTATATTCTTGAGTCTTAATTAAATAGTTTGAAATTAGCACATCTATATTATGAGAGAAAGAAATATCACATCATTAATTTATCAAATCAGTGGCTATCATTTAATTAAACTAAATAAGATAAATTTTGAGCCATTAGATGTGTTTTCAAAATATCTAATCAATGAAGTCAACATTTTTTTCTCTCTTATTCCAACAACTACACTCTCACTTTTCTCTCTTATTAACTTCTTTTTAAAATTTAAAATACATTAATTTTAAATCTATATTATAAGAGAAAGAAATTAGGAATGTTAAGGTAACCCCCAAAAATCGAACTCTCAAACCGACCCATGAAAAACTGAATTGAAGAGAAACAGAAACCGAAACAAAGAAACCGAATTAATTTGGTTTGGGTTTGGGGTGTGCAAGTGTAAAACTGAAATGAACCGATTCAAACTGAGTCATTACATATACGATTAAAAAATAATATTATTTCACTATTCAATATTTTACATCTATAAAAATATGTGTCTCTAATTAGAACACAAAATAAATCTCTAAAATAAATTTTCTCTAAACTAAATATAGTGACAACAAAACAAAGAAATTTCTATAACAAAATTTCATTACACATATTTTTATTCTTTATATAATACTAATATAATTTAATGATACAAAGAACCTTGAAAATAATATAGTGTTATACATCATAATACATACGTTCTTGAATACTACTACATTCATTCGTTAATGTGATTATTTAATTTTATTTGTTCAAACTTATTTAAGTGGTGCTTTATATATAGTTTATTTTATTTTATTTTAAGAAAGGTATAAAACCGAACAGAACCGAAACTAAATTTAAAAATCGAAACTGAACCGAACCGAAACCAAATTTTCAAGTTTGATTTGGGTTCTTAAATTTTTACCCCAATCGAACTAAAAACACCCATAAAATAAACATTGCATCATTAATTTATCAAATCAATGCTAATATTTAATTAAATAAATAAAATAAATTTTGAGCCATTAAATGCATTTTTAAAACATCAAATCAATGAAGTCAACATTTTTCTCTCTCTTATTCCTCCAACTATTTTCTCACTTTTCTTTCTCATTAACTTCTTTTTAAAATTGAAAATACATTAATTTTAAATACAAAAACAAGAAATTATTAAAATTTGCATATTTGAAATATACTAATTGATACCTATAAAATAAGATCCATTATGAATATAAAGTTATGCATAATATAAAAATTTCAAGAGAACCTATTAAAAAAATTTTAATAAAAAGGCACATTTGTAAATCAATGTTACTAACAATGGTATCATAATAATAGGGTAAATCAATTTTTTGAAATATTTTTTTTATATATTTATGGTGAATGAGTAGTAATGGCAAATGGCCCAACCCTTCCTTTACTAAAAAAATAATAATATTTGTTTAATATTTTGAAAACTTATTTTTTTTAAAAAAATCACATTACTTTTGTAAATCAATGCTACCACCAATGGTAACATCTGTTTATAATAGGGTACATTAATTTTTTCAAATATTTATTTTTGTAAATATTGGTGAATAATTAGAGATGACAAAATGGCCCAACCCGATTTTAATAAGGTGGCAAAATAAGTTCGAATTTAAGTATACCATAAACAACGACAAATTCTAGTTTTTAAATTGAAAACCATCTCATTTTGGTAGAGATGAATATATCTTTTAGATTGCATCCTGTTTAGATGGGTAATTAGCAAAAATAACACTTGAAGTTTGACACAATTCCCTCACTCGTCCGTAAAGTTTAATTTTCGCTTGAAGTATCCTTAAAATTTCTATTTTGTCCCCTACTCGTCCAAAATTGAATGCTCCATTAAAAACCTGGACGAAAAACCTTCGAAAATAAACCTTAAAGTTTGAAATTTGCCCCTCGCTCGTCCAACCACGTGTGTTTTTTGTCCAAGTTTTTAACGGGATAACCAGTTTTGGACGAGTGAGGGACAAATTACAAAACTTTAAAAATACTTCAATCAAAAATTAAACTTTAGGTACGAGCATAGGAATTGTGTCGAACTTCATGGGTCATTTTTGCTAATTACCCTTGTTTAGATACTTGGTATTTTTTTTCCAATTATCTCATTATTTTCTATTTTCTAAATGTTAATATTTTTATTTAACCATACCATTGGGTACGGACAATACCTAATGTGGGAATTGTGTCGAACTTCAGGGGTTATTTTTGCTAATTACCCTTGTTTAGATACTTGGTATTTTTTTTTCCAATTATCTCATTATTTTCTATTTTATAAATGTTAATATTTTTATTTAACCATACCGTTGGGCACAGACAATACCTAATTCTTAGAGAAATAAAGCTATCAATTTAAGAGACACTGTGTTATCCTTAAAAGATAATATATTGCTTGGATAAAAGGCATAACTACTTTATCAACATGTACTAACTATCTTAATTTTCAATAAATCAACAATTAATTCAGTTAAATTATCCTTATGAATATGAATATGCATGCAGGCAATTGCTAAGTTTATGGGAAAAGTGAGAGGAGAGAGAGTGAGATTTGATGCAGAGCGCATAGTTATGAGTGGAGGAGCAACTGGAGCTCATGAGATGCTGGCTTTTTGCTTGGCTGATCCTGGTGATGCTTTTTTGGTCCCTACACCATACTACCCAGGGTAATAATAATTAATACATTATATTCATTTCAGTTCTCTATTAATTCATCAATATTAATTCCACATAATTCTTGTCATGATTCTTGCAATGAATATATTATCTGCATGAATTTTAATAAAAAAAACTTAATTTAAAAATACGTGTATTAAAAGATTGATATATGTTAAATATATTTTTTTTATATTAATTTTTTTATACAAATTAAGAAATGTTAGAACATTTTCGAGGGATCCCACATACTTTGCGTTACATTGAAATCTATTTTTTGGGAGATTTCATGTTTAAGTCTCATTAGGAACGAGGAGGGTTTCTTAGTTATTTTTAATAAAGGAAAGAAACTAACACCTTATTACTTTTTTGAAAAAAATAAAATAAATAAAATAATTAATGCCATGAATACAACTTATAGTCTATTATAAGATTTGGTACATTGATTATTATATATCAAAAGAGAAATATGACTCTTAATTTGAGAAATTCAAAAAAGAAATTATTCTTAATTTGCGAGGGATGAATAGTTAATCTCACTACATCTCTCAACTTAATTTTCACATTCTCATCCAAATTAGTTATTTTTCTTTTTATTTTCTATATTGCTATCAAACGGAGCTTAAATTTCCAAATGGGTCCTTAATTAGTTTCTAACAAGAATTATACTTTTTCAAGTGGGACCTAAAAAAAGTGTCTTTTTTAGGATTGTTCTTGTAGAATTTATAAGACATTTTCATGAAACTTTATTAAAAAATATTTAATGAGTATTGGAGATCATCAAACTTTTCGACATAACAAACTTTTTGATATTAAAAAAAAACGTTGATGAAATTTGGTGTTAGATCATGACTGAGAACATCTCCTCCAAATTTTATATAAAAAAAAAATTAACAATTGAATGTTTCTCTTTAGAAAAATGTTCATTAATGCCCTCATGACATAAGTAAAGTATATATATACCATGAATAGAAATATTAAATTCTTTGATAATTTGGGTCTTATTTAATAAGCATTACAATCTAGTTCTTACTATTCAAGTATTTGTCATGTCATTACAGATTCGATCGTGATTTGAAATGGCGAACAGGACTAAATCTCCATCCAATTGTGTGTGATAGCTCCAACAATTTCAAGCTTACAATTGAAGCCCTAGAATCAGCATATGAAAAAGCACAGAATTCCAACATCAAAGTAAAAGGCCTTCTCATAACCAACCCATCAAACCCATTAGGCACAATCTTGGACAAAAACACATTCACCACTTTGGTGAACTTTATCAACGAAAAAAGCATCCACCTAATTTGTGATGAAATATTCGCTGGCACAGTCTTCACCCAACCTTCTTTTGTAAGCGTTGCTGAGATAATAAACGAAATCCCAAATCTCAATCGTGATTTGATACACATTGTTTATGGTCTATCAAAAGATATGGGATTCCCAGGCTTCAGAATCGGCATAATTTACTCGTACAATGATGTATTAGTAAATTGTGCCAGAAAAATGTCGAGTTTTGGACTAATCTCTACACAGACGCAACATCTAATAGCATCGATGTTATCAGATGATGCTTTTGTTGAGAATTTCTTAAGAGAGAGTAGAGATAGACTGGCAAAGAGGCATGGGGACTTCACTAAGGGACTCGAACAGGTGGGGATTGGGAATTTGAAGAGCAATGCTGGGCTATTTTTTTGGATGGATTTACGTAGGTTATTGAGTGAACCGACTTTTGATAGTGAAATGACTCTATGGCATTTGATTATTAATAAAGTTAAGGTCAATGTGTCGCCGGGTTCTTCGTTTCATTGCTCCGAGCCTGGTTGGTTTAGGGTTTGCTTTGCGAATATGGACGATGCGACCATGAGAGTTGCTTTGAGGAGGATTAGAAACTTTAAGAAGTGAATGTCAATAATGCTAAGAAATCTTGCAAGCCTACTACTCTTCAAGTAATCTTGTCTTTTAAGAGAATGGAAGAAATTATGACGACGATGCATATTATGTCCCCTCACTCGCCTATTTGTCCCTTTGCCCCTTGTTCAGGCTAGGACATGAAAGCATTATGTTATTGGGCGTAACAGTTATATCTACAACGCGCTGCATGTATTTCTCTCACGTATGAGAAAAACAAAGAGCACTGTAGATACAAGTCATACAACAGTTATAGTCAGTATTTTTCTGGGTGGTACGAAAGTATAAATAAGAAAGCTGGATTTAAAATTAGCTAGGCTAGATTTGGTTATTTTTTATATATGCAACTATATGGAAAGTTGATATATGTTTTCTTGTATAACAAGACGTGCTTTTGCCCGTTTGATGAATCCATATTACATCAAATAGGGTTAGGTATTTAGCTTCCTTTACAACTTTTTCTTTATTTTCTCATAAAAGTATTATATCAAGTTTGATTGTTGATGATTTGCTTTTAGATTATATCAACAAGTCCTTGCTTATCTCTATTATAAACGAAGCCCAATTTCCTGGCAAGAAGCCTAAGGAAATTTGGTTTATAAACAAGTTGATCCGCTAAAAACAGTTAAGAAAATAGGTCGCATAAATACAGCAATATAAGAAAAGAACTCGTCATACACGATGAATACCCGATAAACACAAGAAAGATCTGATTCTACACAAAGCTGAGTAACACAGTTATTTGTAACACCGGTTCAAGTTAGACTTGATAGAAACCTCATAGGAACGGAACCATTGCCAGGCTTATAGGAAAACATTAAATGTAATGGACGATCACCAAATATAGTAAAGATGCAAGATAAATAGATAATCATTTTATTGGTAAAAACGTTATCTATTCTTCCGATACACAGTAACTCTCACTCAGCTCTCACTCATATATCCATATCTAAAACCGAGAGCTTGAATTACACTACAAGAGATCTGAATTCCTCAAGCAAAAACATTATTAATACCAAAGGGGGAAAAAAGAAGAAAAAGATTATGAAGTTTTTTAACCTTGTAAGGCAGCTCGAGCAACTTGTAGGGCTTCCTCAACTGAAGTTGCATTTTGAAGTTTGGCCTTGTCAACACTAGGCTGACTTCTTGCAAGTTTAGGTAGTATTTCAACCTCCTGAAAAACAAAACAACATGCATACATTACGTTTATTCATGTCTGTAGAAGGCGTAAGGATGCCAAAAAAAAAATTGTGGGATGGGGGGATGCCTAGTTTAAGTATGAAAAATCTTTATTACATATTTATTAACGTATATTTTACTCTTTGATGACAATGTAAACAATATTTATAATTATGATCTCTCATTTTATTCGGAAATTGAGATAGAGAAACACTTTGGAGAAGCACTTACCTTAGGACTTCCACTTTCAAGAAGAACTCCCTTCAATTTACCTGCAGGGCAGCAAGACAGAACATGTTAAATGTTTAGTTTATATATATATATAGAGAGAGAGAGAGATAAGGAAAGAGAGAGAGAGAGAGAGAGTACCAGAATCTATCCAGAAAGTAGCAATTTTTGGATCAAAATTCCCAATTTCAACAGTCTCCCCAACTACAATAAGAGAAACGCATCCGCGTTATATAGCCGAGTGCAGATTATCAAACAACAGAAACTTACATGAAGACCAGAACATTTTTCTTGGGAGATGGGGGTATGTCCAGCATACAATGCAAGAAAGCAAGCAAAAGAACCTCACTGTTGTTCCCGTAAAATTGCCACCATACTTTCCTTGGGCTCCCTTCATATTCGAAAACCCTCGAGTAAAAATGTGGGAGATAGTCATATCTGCAGTGAATAAGGGCTATTTAAGTGAGGAAGAACCCACTGAAAGTCTAGTGGATGAAAATTTCACCAAAATTGAGTTTTCATTTGAAAACAAATCCACATACGTGTCAGTTTGTGCAGTTAGTAATGCTTTGATGCAATGCTGCGCAGATCGACGAGCATGATCAACATGTTCAACCCTTGAAATCTGGTCGTACATCTGTTCATTACAAACATGACATAATTTTACATTGATTAGCCAGTTGACAGAATTCGGAAAACAAAGAGTTTAACTTTGTACGAATCAAACCCTTAATTTAACCAGCTTTTTCTTATTTCTAAAATTTAATATAGAATATAAATAATTCTATTTTTTATTTTCAAATTAAGCTACAAAAAAATTAGGGTATGTCATGTAACCTCTGCTAACACTAGTTGGATTTGTGTGTATGAAAATGAGAGCATATTCATACAAAAATGAATAGCATATGATAGGTACATGCCATGTCGATCAATTGTAGAGCCAACTGATAACATGGAGAAAAAGAAAGAGACAATATTAATTTTGTTTCATAATTGCTGCTATCCAAAAAGAGAGCGAGAGACATGATTTCTTTTCTCTGTTAATATATGCGTGTTGGAAATGTTAAGAGGTGACAAATTTATAGTAGTGATGGTTTGTAGTGAATTTAATTGCTTTCTCACACACATCGAAACTGTATATACGTATATATATGTAATAATATTTTTTCCCCATAAATTACAAGGGGGATAGTTCACTAATATTTGTATATTTTAATTTAATTTTGAAGGTAAACTTTATGCTAAAATAAGATGTTTATGAGATTTAGGCTTGCTTTGTTTTATTGTTCAGCCTTGCAATGTATTGCTCTGTTTTGGGTTGCACTTTTATAATGGGGTGCATGCGTGCAGCTTAAGGGTAAAATGGTTAGTTCATGAAATAACTAATAGGGCTGGATAGAAAGTGCTAACAGTGAAGTGCAAAGTCGAATAACTTAAAATGTGGGATGGTAAGTTAAATTAGGGCTCAAAATTTGGTGTGCAATATCAAAATTTCTCAAAAAGATTTTATTACAGATAAGGAAGAAAAGGAGAATATGTTTGCAAAGTCAACCTTTTCCTTTTTAATTATTTCTAATTTTGCAATAATAACTATAAAAGATTTCATTAAAAATAAGGAAGAAAATGAGAACATGTTACAAAATTAACTTTTTCCCTTTGAATTATTTCTAATTTTGCAATCAATTTATTGGAATATTGTTTTCAAAATTTAAGGATTTCAAGTAGTAAAATTCTCATGTAAGAACTTTGACCAGCAAAATTCAATGTGAACAAGGATGACCCTAATTAATAACTCTACGAGGGCTTAGAATATATGGTCCCCCAATCACCCAGAAAAAAGAAAGAAAGAAAGAAAAAGAAGGAAGAGTCAAATATTCTATAACACATAAATAGCCACCCACGTGGCTTGACACCAAATAATAAATATGGCCAAAAATGTCCAAATTGAAATTCTCATGCATTTTTTACGCACAACATTATCCTGGGCCTTCGTGCATGCAAGAGAAACACAAAAAACAAAGATTTTGACTCCATTTAATAATAATATAAAAAATAAAAACAGTTAATTTTTGTGAAAAGTTGAAAAATAAGTTGAAACATGTAATGTGATATTTTCTCACTTTGTGACTTTTTTCATGCAGGAATTTTCTTTAGTAGTTGAGAAAGAAAAAAATTTCACAAAAAATTATAAAGGATGGAAGACACTCATAAAATGAGCATGTAATGAAAAACATCTTATCAAATATCTTAACTTCTTATTAAATCAAGTGTTTTTATTTACTTTTTTTATATTATCAAATGGAGCCTTTGTCAGTAAACTTTACAAAAACATATATTCAAGGCGCGCACATGATTTAGGATAGAACCGAACACAAAAGCGTTACTCTTAAACCTACAGAGTTTAACGATGAGATTTCAAAATTTTAAACTGAACATTGATGTGAGCTAAATTTCATGCTATAGTCCTCCAGGCCAATAAGATAACGGTTTTAATATTATATTGAATTCCTCTTTTATTATTTTTTATTTTTTTTAACAAAGCATGATATGAATTTTGGAAATTTCCATTCCGCATAAAGGACTGGGGGAATTAGGTGTCAAATATCGAGGATGTAGAACGGTAATACTTGCATTCGGATCTTGCTCTTTTCGAATGATTTCAATGACTTGAGAATAGAGTAATAAATCTCAAATGTTCATTCACAATTAGATGGCTTAGGTTTGACATATAATATTTGTTCCAGATGAGGACATTTTTTGTTAAAAAATTAACCATCTAATTTCACTCTATAAGGCCCAATGCCATGTGATCATGCATCAAATCCCACTCTTATGCATTTAATGAACATGTAAGAGGTTGGTTTTTTTTTTTTTACCTAACATAAGTTATCATATCTAAAACTCACTCTTTCATTATCACGCTACCATTATATTAACATAATTATAACATCACTAGACATTATTAATATATCACTATAATTTCATACTTTTTTTTCTTTCTAAAACGGTTAATTAAAAATTAATTAATTTCTATTCATATTACCTATTAGTTACATTTTACTCTATGCGTCTGTATATTCTTTTCTTACATATATTTTGTCTGCGTCTTCTTTCATATGGTTTATGCATTAACAATAAAGTGACACGTGTAAATATTTAGTATCAAATTAATATGCAATTTCACCTTTTCGTTTCTGTTTCAACCTTTTCATCTTTTCATGTGGAGACTCTTTTGGTCTTCCCTCACTCATATACATAGTATTAAATACATGATTACAAGAAATGTAAATACTTTTCATCTTCACAATTCTTCCGTTTAGATAATGGGCCACTTTTACAGTTTTCTTTAAATTTACATCTCCTACTCTTATTCATCAGGTCTTCCTCTTTTCTTACATGTGCCCCATTGTAGAATTTTGGTTCTTTTAACATTCCTCTGCAATACTTTGGGGATGAAGTTCACATTTAGAAGGATATATCATTAATTGTCGGTAAATTTATAAATCAAATGTTGCCTTCATACAATTTACGTTCTTAATTTTCAGTTGCTCAATCTTTAGTGCAACACATAGACTGGACAACTCAATCTTCAAATATTCATCCAAGAAATGGTTGTAATGAAAATTTAATGTATTTTCAGTAGTTAGACATCTTTTTTTAAAAAAAAATATTATTATAATTCACCGTACCTAATGTTAGATCGAACTTTTTGCTCAAAATTCGTGGCTAATTGATTTCTCGACAAAATTTCAAAGAATTCTTTTAATTCATTACATCTTTAAAAAAAATTGTTCTCTTTAGGACAAACCTCTTAATTTAGAAAAGCATCTATCTATTGCTTTACAAATAACCCTTTTTTTTTAATTATAATCTCAAACAATTTTTCTCTGTATTTTTTTTCTTTCCATTTCTTTTTTCGAACCTTTGCTATTCTATAATATTTTGGCATTGATAGAACTAAATATTTTTCAGCTATTTTTTATAATCCGTGTATCGCTATAGCTAGTGTTTTTAAAAGTAAAATGTATTATGCAACCTACAAAGAACATCTAGTTGTTTATTTATTATATACAAAACACTATGCTAAATACCTATTTTTGCACACGTGTCATGAGAAAGAAGATCAACCTAACAAGATCAAAGGTTGAAATGTGATTTCTGATGATTGGCTAAAAATCAAGTAAAAGTTGGGTTGGATATTGTTAAGCAACTACTCTTGTTTCTTGAGATATTCAACAATCAAATTGCTGTTGTGGTGGTTTGGAAAATGAATTTAACCTCCTCATAACTAGATAGTTAATTACCCAGATATATGGTGAAGACTCTTTGTTGTAATGTTCTCTTTTGCAAATAAATATAAAATTGTATCTCAAGGTAATAAAAGTATATACGTGAGTAGTATATGTATTCAAAAAGTGTAAGACACGTTCATAGACTAAAAACTGCATCTCTAAATGTGGATACAGTGTCGTTTTGTTTTGTTTTGTTTTGTTTTTATCTATTTTTTATTCTGCATCTCTAAATGTGGATACAGTGTCTTTTTTTGTTTTGTTTTTTATATTTTTTTAGAAAAACGTAGTTTTATTTTTTATGCAAAGATAACATAGTTTTCAACTTTTTGTGTTTGATTTGCACGGTGCACTGTTAAGAATTTACCTTTTGCCTTCGATAAATTATAAGTACCTAAAATCCCGAAGCCAACGAGAATACGTGGGTAGGAATTTAATTGCTTAGAATTCTGCATCAACTCCTCTAACCATGAATCATGTGGAATTGGATTTGCCTAACATGTCCAAGCAATCAAACACCAAAATTAGTAGGAAAAACACATATTTTCCATCTTTTGGACAATAGGCATCTCTTCTTTTATTTAAAGTGAGGAAATCTCTCTTTATAACTTAATTCCGTATATATAATATAGATAAAATTTATAAGATTTTTATTTTATATGCGTACTAGAAAATATCAAAATATAATTTTATATAAAAAATTTCAAAAGTATTTTTGTTATAAAGTGTAAACGTATGTGAAGGTGAAGAATTATATATAATACATCTCAAGAGGGCCCCAATTAGTGTAGTAAACTTGTGTCTCAAGTCATAAAGGTTCCTGGGTTATCCTATTTTAGACACTTGGGCTACCACATTATCGTGGATGTTAAGGGCCGCGGGTTTGGCCTATTCGAGTACAAACTCAACTCGAAACTATAGGATGGGTGTTCTTAATTTTATTTTTATTTTTATTTTTTTGATGTGAACATTATAAGAATATACATAGTGGTCAGTCACGAAAGGAAGGAAAAAAGAAACGGAATTTCCATTGTGTGGGCATGGGGTATTCTTAAATCTTAAGGATACCAATTTCATAAATGAAACGACAAAACAAGACTAAACCTAATGAGACTAAATAAAACAAAAAAACCTAACACAACATTTATATGCGAAAATTCATGTTTGTGTTGTATTAATGTCTAAGATTTTTAATACCATATCAAATTGTGTCTTTTGTGTTTAAATTTTGACATGAAATTGGAATTATATCGTGTTAATATTGAGTCTTGTCGTGTCTAAATTAGATTATTATTTTTTTGTTTCCCCTCGTGTTATAACGTGATTATTTATTTCTACTTGTGTTGTAGCGTGTTTATTATGATTCAAAAATTGCAATAGTATATGTTGTGTTTTGTCAAGACATGTTTTGTATTTTAACTCAAATGAGATGGTTTTATTATTGTGGTTGAGACTTTGGAGTTAAAAATATTAACTTTATAATATATATGTATATATATACGGGTCATGTTAAAGTATATTCTAAGGACACATGTTAACAACCCATTTATAATTAAAAAAAAAGGTTTAAATACATATTTAATAACACACGAATTCTCACACATGGGATTGTTTTTTCTATTCATAGTATGCTTAACAAATCCCCTTAGGGAAATTATAATTTTCCTATATATATATATACAATCCAACTCTAAAGAGAATGGTCCTTTTTTTAAGGAAAAAAATGATAGTTCATTTCTTGGGTTAAATGAACGAACTTTTTTCTTGAAATTTATGAAAATAATTTCTATAATGATTAGATCATCTTTACAAAAAAAAATTGATAAAATTTGGTGCTAATGGTCTACTTATTATAGAGATCGTATTTATCGAATTTCATGAAAAAAATATTTGTCCATTTAACCCTTGAAATGGATGATACTTAATAAAAAAAAAAAAAAAAAAAAAAAAAAAACCCTACTCTTTAGAGTTGGATTGTACATACATATATATATATATATAAACATTTTATAAAATTAATATTTAATTTAAAGAAAAAAGTAGCACAAATTAACTCGTAAATAAGTAGAAAACTTTTGCAAAATGGGAAGAGAAACTTGAGCCCAGTTTAATGTATATATAAGTTAAATCTACCTCCTGATCACCTTTTGACCGGAAAATGTAAGTATCAATTTCCGTACAATTTTTATGTACAAACTAATATAACATCTCTCTATTTTTTTAAAAAAAATTCTCTCGTAAGTTATTTCACACCACATTAAATATGAACTTAATTTCAGCTTTTAGAATTAATAAGTCTGTCGTTAAATGAATCGATTCAGAACCCAGTGGGACACTAATCCATTCCAGTGACCTGGTGAAAAAATATGAATTTAATGTGTTATTTCTCTGCTGGCATCTTTTTTGGTGAACTAGAAACAAAAAGATCGACAACTAAAGCGGGACATACATAATCTCAGTTAAATATACCAAAACAGTAAGACTAACTCTACCAAAGGCTTGTCCATTAAAACTAGCTTATCATTTTGCAATTCTCCAAGCTTAGCGAGACTGTCCACGCACATATTTCCCTCTTTCCACACATGCTAGATGCTCCCATTAGTATACTACAAGATCATTCTGCAATCCTTCATAAGCACTCCAAACGAGTGATCATCTTCCTTCTCACTTTTAATTTACAGGACCGCAGCCTCTGAGTCAGTCTCGATCAACAGATTACTCATGTTCCTTTCCTTGGCTGTCTCCAACCCTTGATGAATGCTCAACATCTCCACATTAAGAATATAATTGTTCCTATATGAAGCCATAATAACCTAGCATCCATTTGCCCTTCTCGTCTCAATCTAAAGACTCCACCATAGCTAGCTCTAGCGGAAGATGTTAGAAAATTTATATTTTCTAATTTATGTGGACAACATATTATAATATTTCAATTATATTTTCTATTTAATTAATGGGCTAATTTTTAGTGGTCTAATTAATTATTAGTTAAGCCCATAAGACTACTCTAAATAATGTGGGCCAAATGTGTAGATAGCTCATATGGGCTTATTAGAGTTTAATGGGAACTCTAATTAGTTTGTATATAAAGTTGATATTAGGGTTATGATCCCCAACACACCAAATCAAATTACGGCTCCCTTCTCCCCATCTGGAAGAGAACCAAAATTCCCATCAAGACACTAAGGCGATTTGGTTGAGGAAGACCACGTACCCGCTCGATCCGTGTTGTTATTGTGATCGATCCTCGCATTCCGCATTTGTTTGTCATGGATCCAGGTACGCAGTTTAATCATTCTTTTAATTTAGTTCTTGATGATTTGACATGATGACTTAAGTGATTTAATTCTAACAAGTGGTATCAGAGGGACTTCATGTTAATTCATTAAAAATTTAGAAAATTATTATTATATATAATTATAAAAGTTCGGTTATAATAATTGTAAATTCAACCGAATGGTTTCGGCAATTTCTTTTGGCCCATTCAAGATCTCGTTTTGTAAGTCTTCTTTACTGGATTTATATGAATGTGAATACATGTGTGAGATTGTGTATGTGAATTTAAGTTAGATTGTTTGAAGTAGAAAATACAATTGGTTTCTTTGTTTGACTATATGCATCTGATTTGTCTTTTCTATGAATCTAATTTGGCTTTATATGGACTTATTTTAAAGAAAAAGAAACCAGTCCACTTTTCGATTTCATGGAACCAGACGAAAAAAAATAAAATAAAATAAAGGTTGTGATTTGACTCGCGCGGAAATCTTCATTGACCTTTGGTTTTATATATATATATATTGAATTGTGTATGTACGTATATCTATATGTTTGGCTTCAAGAATGATTAGGCGCAGGATGTGTGTGATATATATAAGTTTAATATATATGTCTGTTTTACATATATATATATACATATATAGGGCAAATATCTCATGCGCACCACTATTTACGGACTGTCCGTACGGATTGGTCCATTTGGCACGCTTCCCGATGGAATTTTTTGATGAAATTTTGTGGGGATGTTCTTCATCGTGTGTAGAACATCTCCACCAAATTTCATCAAAAAATTCCATCGGGAAGTAGGTTAACTACATGATTGAAAACAACTGGTCCAGAAATAGATATATAAAATCCAATATTTTTCAATCATGTAGTTAACCTACTTCCCGGTTGAATTTTTTGATGAAATTTGGTGGAGATGTTCTACACACGATGAAGAACATCCCCACAAAATTTCATCAAAAAATTCCATCGAGAAGCGTGCCAAACGGGCCAGTCCGTACAGACGGTCCGTGAATAGTGGTGCGCATGAGATATGCTCCCTACATATATATATGAATTAAGATTTTGTTTACTATAGTTTTCTTTATACATATATATATTTAAAGATTAAATTTACTTGGTAAATTTAAATATTTGGTTAAGATTAAAGAATTTAATTTGTGTAATTACTTTGGTTTAATTAATTAATTATTTTGTACGGATTAATCCTTTTTGATTAAACATCTATTGTGATTGAGGATTTGGATCAAGTTAATTATTTATTTAAGATATTAATGTTTATTATTTATGCAAATAATAATTGGCCCAAAGGAAAGTTATTATTTGGCCAAATAATAGACATTATTTTTTCTCGATATTTATGTGGTTATTATTTATGCATTTAATAATCAGCCCAAAGGAAGGTTATTATTTGGCAGAATAATAAACACACGTGCGAGAATAAATGTGTGATAATTGTCAGATTTTCATATGAGCAATAAGTCAGTCCAAAGAAAGGCTTTTTGTTTGACAGAAATTATTATCAACATTGATTCTTGTATTGAGAGTACTTATTACAGTCTTGTTTGGGCACGAAAGCGCTAGACTGCCAGTAATCCAAAATTGCAGTACGCGTCAATGTGGGAAAGGTAAGGTTTATGCTTTGCAAATCTCATTAATACATAAAATCTATTTTTTTTTAGATTAAAAGGATGCGAAGCACAAATTGGCTGATATTTTGAAATAGATGAATTGAACCGATAAGTTGCTAAAGTAACCTCTATCGCGTAAATTTATTTATTTTAAAATATTAAGATGTGTGTAATTGTTATTTATGCGAATAATAATCGGCCCAAATGAAGGTTATTGTTTGGCTGAATAACATGTACACTTGTGGTAATAAATATAATATGACAATCAAGTTTTTCATGTGAATAATACATCGGCCCAAAGGAAGTCCTATTATTTGACAGGATTTGTTATTTATATTTAATTACTGCGTTGAGATGACCAATTACAAGTTGATGTTTCTGTTCAAAGACAAAATATCAACGTTGTGCTAGGTATCTTGTGATGGGGAACCACTATTGATAATTTGGATAATTGTGTTATTCATATATATTGTTTGTTAATATGTTATGACATTTATATTAATTGTAAGTTTATAATTTTTATAATTTGTTCTCTATTCAATTTTAAGTTATGCTTTATATATCTGCTAACATAAATTTGGTATCGGTGCTTAGCGGCACAAATTTTAAGAATTGAAAATAGAACGCTTCTATTCCAAGAACTTTTGGGGCTTTATGAGAAAAATGCTATTTAGTTCCTTAAAGAAATTATAGAAATATTTTGACAAAACAAAAAGGCTGAAACAAGTAACCTTCTGATTAGTCTTGTTTCAATAAGGTATAAGGAAAAGGAACATAAGGGAAGTACATTTTGAAAATGTCTGACATCGCTTTCAAACTAAATGCACTAAAGTTAGGGTTGTCTAATGACTTGCTCGTGTATCAAGTTCTTTATTTCTCTTCCCGCACAATACAGTTAGTTTATAATGAGTTACGATACTTATAAGGATAAATTAATGATCTCTTAATGAGTTTATATTTTACAGTGTGCAAGAAGAATAAAAGATTTAGCGATAAAAGACAATGGTTACTCATCTAGCAAACACCTCTAAAGGAAAGGATAAAGGATAAAAATTAAGAAGCTGCAGTTAGAACAACACTATAGTAATTGCAAAAGAAACATGATAAAGAATTTGTCAATTAATTTTGCAAGAGGGATGGACGTAGTAATGTTTCAAATACGTCATTTGGCGTGTAAAGTAGGATATACTTCTCATTATGGTTTGTTCGGTAGTTAGTTTAACTTATGTACACGTGATTACTTTGTGAGTAGATTTTGGTGACACTACTCACCTAAGTGTGTTTAGAGGTTATATGTGGAGCCAAAAGCAAATTGATGTTGAAATATTCATCTATCAGGGCAGTGGCGAAACAGTTACATTTGAGGTTTTAAGGAATTTTAAGTTATCATTAAAAACTAATTACTTTTGGATTTGGGAGAGACTTATATGGTATTGTCATTTAGACATAATTTCTATTTTTATTTGGACAAATACGGTTATTATTGTTCATTTGAAAATAATAAAGTTAAGTCTTTTTCAGAATTCAAATATTTTGCTACTATTTCTTTAATTGATAACTTATATACGGATACAACCACCTCATATAATTGTAAATTAATTCATGTGATACAAAGCATAAATTAACTGATAAGAATTCTTCCATGTTATGGCACAAGCATTTGGGATAAATCTCTAAATAAAGAATTAAGAGACTTGTGGAATTCTTAAAACCCCTTGATTTAACAGATTTTAAAATATGTATTTAATATGTAAAGGGAGAATTGACAAACATAAGGAAACTAGGTGCCATAAGGAATTCAATTGTCTTAGAACTAATTCATGATGATATCTGTGAACTGTTCTATACGGCCTTCTGAAATGGTTAACAGTATTTTATTATGTTCATGACAATTATTAAAAGTACTTATATTCAATTAATGAGAAGTTACAATCCTTAAACGTTGTTATGACTTTCAGAGTTGGAGTTGAAAATTAACTAGGCAAGAAAGTTAAGGCCGTGAAATTTGATTGTGGTGGTAAATACTACGGTAGATATAACGGATAAGGTAAACAACGTTCTGACCTTTGTGAAATTCCTAGAGAAATGCAAACTCGTCTCACAATACACCATGCTAGGCAAATCTAGTATGAACAGTGTTACTGAGAGATAAAACAGAAGCTTAAGAATATGGTAAGGAGTGTGATTAATCATTCTTATATACCATAATGACTCTAGGAAGAAACACTTAAGACTGCAGCATATTTTTTAAGCAGTGTTATATCAAAGCAGTTGTTAAAATAGGTTGTCCAGCTATGGTAAGGCCACAAAAAAAAGAAATTGGACTCAACATAATAAGCTGCTACTTTGTTAGATACACTGAAAGATCGAGAGATTATAAATTTTATGATCCCTTGAATAAATCCTTTATTAAGACGGAAAATGTCAAAATTCTTTAGATTATTGAGTTTGAGGGGGAATATAAAGTTATAAACATTGTCTTTGAAGATGAATTTATTCAAATTTCAAATATTGTTATTGACAATGATTAGGAACAAATTTCTAACATTGTTTTATATGCAAATTAGGATCATCAAGACAATGATGAAAAACTTCCTATATAGCAAACTCAACAATCTCAAGAAGAAGTGAAATTAAAAAAAATCCATCTATGGCCTTAAGGAAGTTTTTCGTCAATGGTATTACATATTTCATCAAGTTATTATCTCGTAAGGTTTTGAGGTAAATCCGGTTGATGATTATGTATATCATAAGTTCAGTGGGAGTAACATTATCTTCCTGGTATTTTATGTTGATAATATCTCTTTTGTATTAGGAATACAGATATATCGACATTATTGTCGGGTATCTTAGGGTTTTCACGAAAGAGATATATCGAAAGAATTCTTACCAGATTTGACATAAAAGATTGTCATTCAGGAGATACTCCCATTATTAAAGGAGACAATTTATGTCACAACAAGTGCCCCAAAATAAAGTTGAAAAAAAAGAGATGCAAAAGATTCCTTATGCATTAGTTGTAGGGAGTCTGATGTATCATAAAATATGTACGCATTTGGGTTTAGCGTTCATAGTAAAGATATTTAGTAGATATTTAAGTAACCCTATGATATATATTCGAAAAGCAGCCAATTAAAGGGTTATAGGGTATTTAAAGAGAATAAAAAAGATTATATACTTACATATCAAAAATTAGATCAGTTGGAGATCATATAGTGTTCTGATTTCGATTTTTGGATGGGATATAGCTGCACAATTTTGTCACTAGGCTGTGAATTGTAGATAGTGTCGAAAGACCATTAAAGTTATTTTGTGACAATAATTGATTTTGCTATATTCGACAACAACAAATTTTTTTCGAAAATCTAAAGCACATAGATATTAAGGTTTTTTGTTGTTAAAGAAGAGTTCAGAGTTGTCATGTCTATAGAGCATATAAGTACAAACTTCGTGATTACGGATCCGTTCACTAAAAGCTTAACATATAAGGTATTTCATGAGCATATTGCTCATATGGGTTTTGTATTATCTAATAAAGTGCTAGTTTAGTGGGAGTTTGTATCATGGATGCTCTTTTATTTAGACGCATATTTTCTGCAGAATAAAGAAGATGGTTTTTTTTTCGTCTTAACTCTAAATATTTGTTTTTTCCTTCCATTGTAGTTTAACATAAAGTTTGGACGGTTAATGTTGATCTCATTAAAGTTGGGCCAGTTGAAAATAGGCATGTTTAAGATTACATTGCATGTAATTTTCATGCTACTCATCCACATTTGATCTATGTTATTAAGTGTATTAGTATGGTGATAATCGTGGTTTAGTCACGACCTTACTGTGATAAAAGATACGGTAATTCTATTACTCGTACATGAGATAGACCAGATTGTTTAAAGAGAAGTCTAAAGATAAATAGCATACGGATGCGCGCTTAAAGAATTCAGTGATATAATTGTTTCCGGAATAATATGTAGCCCAAGTGGGAGATTGTTAGAAAATTTATATTTTCTAATTTATGTGGGCAACATATTATAATATTTCAATTATATTTGCTATTTAATTAATGGGCTAATTTTTAGTGGTCTAATTAATTATTAGTTAAGCCCATAAGACTACTCTAAATAATGTGGGCCAAATGTGTAGATACCTCATATGGGCTTATTAGAGTTTAATGGGAACTCTAATTAGTTTGTATATAAATAGGGTTATGAAATATTATAATTACGGCTCCCTTCTAATTGGTAGATTTTTAGTGGTCTAAATAGGGTTATGGTCTCCAACACACCAAATCAAATTACGGCTCCCTTCTCCCCATCTGGAAGAGAACCAAAATTCCCATCAAGACACTAAGGCGATTTGGTTGAGGAAGACCACGTACCCGCTCGATTCGTGCTGTTATTGTGATCGATCCTCGCATTCCGCATTTGTTTGTCCTAGATCCAGGTACGCGGTTTAATCATTGTTTTAATTTAGTTCTTGATGATTTGATATGATGACTTAAATGATTTAATTCTAACAGAAGAAGCAACGTAGCTGCCATCAGTATTCAGCTTAATGACAAGTGCATTCTGCAGGAGGGAAACTCCAATTAATCATGATCTAATGACCAACAGTTGCTGATTCACACTGTGATTCAGCTGGAAAGACTCCACAATATCCCGAGCAAACCTCTTGCACTGGTCAACAATAAAAGGTTCGGATTTCTTACCAGAGAAAACTTCCTCATTCTTGCACTTCCAAATATATATACCAAATAGTAGAGCATAATAAAACAAACGTAACTAAGGAGTACCATCCACATAATTTTTGGCATTCTTGTCATTACCCTTTAATCCAATTAGACATATCTAAACTATCCCAAAAGAAACCATTATTTACCTTCCTAGCTTTACTACAATCTCTTAGCACTTGAAAAGTATTCTCACATGAAATAAAACACCTTTCATAAACAAGACCACCAGTTGACCACCTCTGAAATCTAACAAAATTTGTAAGAATTCTTTCGTGGCTAACCAACCAAACAAATGCTTAACTTTATTCATTGTGCCTACTTGATAGGATAAATACAAAGAAGAGTTGGAGGCAATGGTTCAAAGCGACCATAGAGCAGAAATCAAAGCTCTGTACTTCCATGGTTATGATTTCTTAGTCCCTTATTCTCATCATAACAAGCACTTTCTCAGGATGTATCGTGATTAATTATTAAATGATCAAAACTTTTAACCAATATTCATCACTTTTTCTCCTGATTTCAATACAAATGTGTGTAGTTCAAATTCATTTGGACTACAACTTTCGGGACAATTTGATATAGATAGCATTTCTCTATTGTATGACATCTACCCTGCTAAAAATACACTCGTCAAATTGATAGTTTTGTTTTTCATATGAGGAAAATCCCAAATTGATACTCTCATTTCCTTTTAAAATATAAGTTATAACTTTTACTATCGATTGATAATGAAATTAGTGCTTGTTAAAAAATAGTAATCAAAGTAAGACCAACAATTTAAAATCGAGTGAGTGATTTTATTATTTTTATGTTTTTTTATTGAATTCAACAATTTTATAGGAGTGGTTAAGGAAAATTTTTCATAAAAAAGTAATGATAGATAAGATCTATCAAATCAACCCATTTCTCTTTTTCCAACTTCTTATAAATTTTTATTTTATTTTTATAATTTTCAGTGGAATATATATATTGTTTTCAAATTATAAGGATTTCAAGTTCTCATGCAAGAACGTTGACCAATAAAATACAATGGATCGAGAAGGAAAAAGACCCCTAATAACTTTGGCTTATAATGTTTTTAGCCGACCCAGGCCAGAAAAAGATCAACTATTTTGACAAACATAAAAAAGCCACCCACATGGCCGGCTTGACCCCAACTATGTCCAAAAATGTTCAAATTGAGATTCTTTTGCGTGTTTTTGTACGTACAAACATGCAATAAAACCAAACACAATGGCTACACTAACTATAAACACTTAACACACTCGTTCTTATAATATATAGCATAATAATAGTGTTGAATAACATAAGTATTGTGAGAGGTTAGGGGTTTGACTTACTAATTAAGGTGAAACAAAAAAAAATCACACTCTAGCCGGGTTTCCTTCCCTTTCACATGCATTGTTTCGTCACGTCTAGTATGTTTGGTAAGATGTTGTTCACTTTAGGCACTTGGTTAATGTTTCCTCTAAGGGTGTGTTTGTCGTGTGGGATTAGAGATGGGATTGGATTAATTAATCATATCCAGTGTTTGTTGGCAAGAAGGATAGGATAAGCAAATCCTATCCAATGTTTGGTGCAAAGGTGGATATGATATCTTTATCCTAATATCCTATCATGTGTTTGGTGCAATGCGGGATAGGATTGCACTCGGGATTAATTATTCTTTTATCCTATTACTACCGGATAAAACTATACCACCCCTATAGGTGGTATTATTTTATCACATGATTACCGGATAGTAAAACAAATATAAAAAATAAATATTTAATTTATTTATTTTTATTTTAATCTTTTTTCATTACGCCTTTTAGATAATCAAATTGATTACTAAAAATTTTTGACCACACAAAATCACAGTAATTCAACTAATAAAATTCATTTCTAGTATAATATAGAATTTTTATTTTTCTTATATTAAATTAAAGTATTTATAAGAAACTTTAGTTTTATAAAAAAGTAAAATTTATATTAGAATTTGAAATTGTACTCAATGCCTAGTTTGTAAATATTGTATTTTCTCCCAGAAGAATTTTTACGAAACTTATTTATAAATAGGATAATCACATTAACAAAAAAAATAAAAAAATTGTGGACAATTATTAAAATTGCATATATTTTTAAAACAAAAGCGAGTTGTGTTGAATAATATTCAGATTTGTAATCCAGGACTTCATTAAATGCATAGTTTATTAAATCTTTATCCGACTAGTTCTTGTCCTATGCGATCCCGCTTAATCTTTATCCGACTGATTCCTTTCCTATCCTATCCCATATAATTCCTATTCGACTAATTCCGACTCTTATCATATCCGGCATTTATCATATCCAATCATACCTCCTTATCCGGCGCGCCAAACGCACCCTAAAGGTTATGTATTAAGAAGGTCTAGTGAATATACATTTATAGCATGTCGGTTATTATATATATGCATAAAAATATCTTAAAACTTAGTGGGTACAAACTTACCTACTCGATCATGCCTAAGTAAAACAAAAAAAATCGTCATTATTAAAATTTAATCTGGTGAAATATGAATCAGAAATCTATATAATAAGAGGCAATGATTTTAAAATTTTAAAAATGTATAAGAGATAAAGATCACAAAAAAAATATGTATAAGGGATAAATAATTGTGGTTGAAATTTAAATTATTTTAATGGTTGATAAATGTCTTTGACACAGATTATATATGACCCAGTCTATATAATAAGAAACAATGGTGTGTGGCTAAGATTTAAGTTTTAAAAAAAAATATTTTTTTTATATTTAAGTGTGGTAGCATTATTTAGACCCAACAAGGCAACAACCAAATAGGTTAGTGATCGAATGAAGCATTCTCTCTCTTTTGACTAGAGTTCTGACTTGGAAGTTGGTTTGAATCCAACTTATATTATAATATATTCTAGGGCACACGTTAATTATATTATAATACAAAAAAGATGGCTTTTTATAAAAATAAGGAACCATGTTCCTTATTAATTGCATATTGTGATCATCTTAAAAAAAAATATTAATGCATGCCCTTATTATTGAATTAACTACAAAATGCTAAAAAAAAATCACATACATGGTGGCAAGATAATTCATCATTTTATTTAATGTGTTTTATTCTTATGAATATACAAATAAAATAGTAACTAAATAGAAAACATGGTATCTATATATTTGCTCATTGTTTCTAAAAAACTATAACTTTAATTTGAATATGAATCAATCTTACATTATTGTTAGTATTACATTGTTATGTTAAATTGATTTATGAAAAAAAAATATGTCAAAACCGAAAGTGAACCGAAACTGAAATTTTATATTTGGTTTGAGTTTGGGAAACCTGAGTACGTTTCTATCCCGACTGAAACCAAAAACACCCCTAGATGTTTCCTTCTTTTTTCTTTTTTTATTTTAAATTATCTCTTAACCTTACAAATAAACTAAATCCCCTCTTACCCCTGAGTCAAACTCTTGGCCTTAAAATTAAGGTGAAAGTTGTCTATCATTGGACCAACCACTCTCCTCAAGATATTTCCTTTTTCTACATTAAGAGTTTATATTTTATTTTTTTGCACAATTTTAAAAGGGTATTCATATTACTAAAATAATATATAACATTGTGAACATATTGTACAACTTTTGAAAGTAATATTATATTTTGACAAAATAAATTTTTTTTCGACAATATGAATTCTTTTTTAAAAATATATTAATTTTAGCATAATTAATGAATGTTGTAAAATATATTGACACGTGGGTTCAAAGGTTGAATATTCTGGAGTTAACAACTAGCGGTCTCTGAGCCGTCGATTTATAAAAGTCCAATTTTTTATTTTTTTCTTATATACGAGAAGTCCAATTGTTATAGAATAACATGGTTCAAGTCATTATTCATTACTCATTTTTCGGCTAGTAAACTACCCACTACTTAATTGTTCACTGATTCAGACAAAAAGTTGATTAAATTTTTAACTTTTTTATTTTTATTTTTTAATTTGAAATTGATAATTTATAAAAAAAAAATTGCCACAAATTAATAGTCTCACACTAAAACATAATTATAGTCTTAAATTTTATAATAAAGATAAGTTATATTTTTCACCATTACTATCGAGTCGAAATTATTATTTTAAAAAAAAAATAATACAATTAAAACGGGTATCGATTAATTTAAAACAAAGTGAGTTTACGACCGAAAAATGACAAATAATACATAATCCTATAATTCAAACTCTGTAACATGAGTGAAATGTAAACTTCTAATATGGGATGCCTCTATTAACGCCATTTTTTTATCAACTATTAACACCATTAAACAAGGAGTTAATTGAGAAAAGTGTGGAATTTTTGTGCATCAAAAGAGAGAAAGTACTACACATGGGGTGCTAGTATGGTAGAATAAGAGGTGGGTTTCCCCACCTCACGCCTATATTTGAGTCATGAAAACCCTGTTTTCCTTCCCCCACTTATTTGACCACCATGTGCATTCATTTAACGCTTGTATCAAAAAAGAGAAATTACTATCACTAAAGTAATTTAATTTTGGCCCCATAGAAAAAAGTAAAAGAATATTTTACCACATCGCTCAACTTATATTTCAAATTCTTATAAAAGTCAATTGTTTTTTTACTATTATTTCCATCTTGTTGCCAAATGCGCTAACCTTAATTTTTCAATTCGAAACTTGATGGAACCCTAGAAAAAAGGTCATGTGTGGTTATAAATCCAGAATGAAGTTGAAAGCCGCCCCAAAACTAAACTTTTTCTTTTCTCCCGAACAGAATCTAATTACTTGTGTCTTTAATTAGGTAGTTTCCCATGAAACCCACCACCTACTAAACTAGTAATGTTAGTACATCCAATTTGTATACTACTTGGTATTAAAAGAAATTCTATATATATATACATGCATGATAAGCTAGGCATTAAGGAATATATCTCCAAGTCTCTCTTTATATATACACACACATATATTAAGGAATCTCCGAATCTCTTTCTATATATACACAAACAAATATATATATATATATATACATATATATAGCATTTGAGAAATTTTAGGTATATACAAGAAATGGAGTTGCTATTGAGGGACCAAAAACATTTGTTATCTAAGATAGCAAGAAATGATGGACATGGCGAAAACTCGCCTTATTTTGATGGTTGGAAGGCGTACGATAGAGATCCTTACCATCCCAAACTCAATCCGAATGGGGTTATTCAATTGGGTCTTGCTGAAAACCAGGTATATAAGAATACAAATCAGTGCGCGCTCAAGCTTGTGATTAATAAAATTAATTCAAAGAAATATTCAATATATAATGGTCAAAATTGTGACATGTTAATACATATTTTTTGTCCACGTGTTATTAGTATAATCGTTGAGTAATGATACATGTACCAACTTAAACAATTAAATCAAAAATTTAAATGATGTGTCAGGATGCACATTGATTACTATGTACAGATGTTTTAAAAATACTAACCGGACGATACATTTCTAACACATCACTTAAATCGACTCTTAACTTTGTGATTTAAATTGATACGTTTCCTATTATATTGCTCGTATAACCATCATTATATTGAATGTTTTTTCAGTATTGTGTTGCTTGTATTAATGTTGGGCGCACATTAATTATTGTTTGCAGCTTTGCTTTGATTTGATTCATGAGTGGATAGTGAATAACCCCAAAGCCTCCATTTGCACTGCTGAAGGAGCTAAGGACTTCAAAGATATTGCTATTTTTCAAGATTATCATGGCTTGCCAGAATTCAGAAATGTATGTATGAGCTAGTCTTCTACTAATTCTTCATTACAGTACTCCTCTGATTCCTCTCTTTCTCTCTTAAATTGATAGTCTCATTTTCTTTTTTAAATATAATTAATGTTCAAATCTCACAAAAAAAACTATATTCTTGAGTCTTAATTAAAAAGTTTGAAATTAGCACATCTATATTACGAGGGAAAGAAATATCACATCATTAATTTATCAAATTAGTGGCTGTCATTTAATTAAAATAAATAAGATAAATTTTGAGCCATTAGATATGTTTTCAAAATATCAAATCAATGAAGTCAACATTTTTTTCTCCCTTATTCCAACAACTACTCTCTCACTTTTCTCTCTCATTAACTTCTTTTTAAAATTTAAAATTCATAAATTTTAAATCTATACTATGAAGGAAAGAAACTAGGGGTGTTAAAGTAACCTTGAAAATTGAATGCTCGAACCAAGCAGACTCAAATCGATCCGTAAAAATCCGAACTGAAGAAAAACCAAAACCAAAATAAAGAAACCAAAACAAAACCGAATTAATTTGGTTTGGGTTTGGGGTGTGCAAGTGTAAAACTGAACCAAACCGATTCAAACCGAATCATTACGTATACGATTAAAAAATAATATTATTTCGCTATTCAATATTTTATATCTATAAAATATGTTTTCTCTAACTAGAACACAAAATCTCTAAAATAAATTTTCTCTAAACAAACTATAGACAACAAAACAAATAAATCTCTATAACAAAGTTTCATTACACATATTTTTTTTCTTTACATATTACTAATATAATTTAATGACACAAAGAACTTTGAAAATAATATAGTGTTATACATCATATAGCATACATTCTTGAATGCTACTACATTCGTTCATTAATGTGATTATTTAATTTTATTTGTTCAAACTTGTTCAAATGTTGCTTTATATATAGTTTATTTTATTTTATTTTAAGAAAAGTATAAAACCGAATAAATTCGAATCAAAAAGTTTGATTCGGGTTTGGGTTGGCAACTTTTAAAAACCGAAACCGAATTTTCAAGTTTGGTTTGGGTTTGGGTTCTTAAATTTTTACCCCGCCAAAACTGAAAACACCCCCTAAAAGAAACATCGATCACATCATTAATTTATCAAATCAATGGCTTACATTTAATTAAAATAAATAAGATAAATTTTGAGCCATTAGATGTGTTTTTAAAACATCAAATCAATGAAGTCAACATTTTTTTTCTCTTGTATTCCACCAACTATTCTCTCACTTTTCTCTCTCATTAACTTCTTTTCTAAATTTTAAATACAAAAACAAGAAATTATTAAAATTTGCATATTTGAAATCCACTTATTGATACCTATAAAATAAGATCCATTATAAATATAAAGTTATGCATAAAAGAAAATCAATGTTACTACCAATGGTATCATAATAATAATAGGGTAAATCAATTTTTTTGAAATATCTATTTTTATATATATGGTGAATGATTAGAAATGGCAAATGGCACAATCCTTCCTTTACTAAAAAAAATAATAATAAATTGTTTAATATTTTGAAAACTTATTTTTTTTTTAAAAGCACATTACTTTCATAAATCAATGTTACCACCAACGGTAACATATGTTTATAATAGGGTACATTAATTTTTTTCAAATATTTATTTTTATATATATTGGTGAATGATTAGGAATGACAAAATGACCCAACCCGACTTTAACAAGGTGGCAAAATAGGTTCGAATTCAAGTATATCATAAACAAGGATAAATTTGAGTTTTTAAATTGAAAACCATCTCGTTCTGGTAAAGTCGAATATATCTTTTGGATTGCACACTATTTAGATACTTGGGTTGTGTTTGGTTAATGTTTCTAGACAAGTTTTTTAGATAAGTTTTTAAAAATTTGGTGTTTGGTTGAATGTTTTGAGTTGGAGTTTTTATGTTGAAAAGTGAATTTGGTTTTGTTTGACTTTTTTTCAACCAATGAAAAAACACATAAAAAATTTCAAAAAATAGTCACAATGGATCTTATTTTATAGATCTCGATGAGTAGGTTTCAAATATATATTTTTTATTATTTTTTGATTTTTGGATTTAAAGTTATGGTGTTTTAAAAAAAAAATTAGAGAGAGAAAGTATAGTGAAATAAATTTTGGGAAGTGTGAAAATAGAGTTGGTTTTGAGTTGAGTTTTTAAAATTTTGAAGAAAAAAAAAATAGTGAGCAACCAAACACAACCTTGGTATTTATTTTTGCAATTATCTTATTATTTTCGATTTTCTAAATGTTAATATTTTAATTCAGCCATACCGTTCGGCACGAAAAATACCTAGTTCATAAAGAAATAGAGCTATCGATTTGAGACATATTGTGTTATCTTTAAAACACAATATATTGCTTGGACAAAAGGCATAACTACTTTGTCAACACTACTATCTTAATTTTCAATAAATCAACAATTAATTCAGTTAAATTATTCTCATGAATATGAATATGCATGCAGGCAATTGCTAAGTTTATGGGAAAAGTGAGAGGAGAGAGAGTGAGATTTGATGCAGAGCGCATAGTTATGAGCGGAGGAGCAACTGGAGCTCATGAGATGCTGGCTTTTTGCTTGGCTGATCCTGGTGATGCTTTTTTGGTCCCGACACCATACTACCCAGGGTAATAATAATTAATACATTATATTCATTTCAGTTCTCTATTAATTCATCAATATTAATTCCACATAATTCTTGTCATGATTCTTACGATGAGTAGATTATCTGCATGAATTTTCAAAAAAAATTAATTAATTTAAAAATAAGTGTAATAAAAGATTGGTATATATTAAATATATTTTATTTTTATACAAATTAAGAAATGTTAGAACATTTCCGAGGGACCCTACATACTACGCGTTACTTTGAAGTCTATTTTTTTGGAGATTTCATGTTTAAGTCTCATTAGGAACATATAGGGTTTATTAGTTATTTTTAATAAAGGAAAAAAATAACACCTTATTACTTTTTTGAAAAAAATAAAATAAAAAATGATAATTAATGCCATGAATACGACTTCTAGTCTATTATGAGATTTGGTACATTAATTATTATATATCAAAAGAGAAATATGACTCTTAATTTGAGAAATTCAAAAAAGAAATGATTTTTAATTTGAGAGGGGAGAAGTAATTTTGATTGATAGCAACATGGAAAATAAAAAAGAAAAAACAAAACAACTAATTTGAGTGACAATATGAAAAATAAGTTGAGGCATGTGGAGAAATACCCTCTATCTCATACTCATTTTTATGAGTATATGTCATCCATCATTTTTTATGTTTTGTGAAAAAATTTCTTTAACACCGCCCAAAGAAATTTTTTCCATAGAAGAAGCCAAAAAGTAAGATTTAATCTCACCATATCTCTCAACTTAATTTTCATCTACTCATCCAAATTAGTTGTTTTTCTTTTTATTTCCTATGTTGCTATCAAATGGAGCTTAAATTCCCAAATGAGTCCTTAATTAGTTTCTAACAAGAATTATATTTTCAAGTGGGACCTAAAAAAGGTGTCTTTTTTAGGAGTGTTCTCGTAGAATTTATGAGACATTTTCATGAAACGTTATTAAAAAATATTTAATGAGTAATGGAGATCATCAAACTTTTCGACATTACACACTTTTTGATATTAAAAAAAAATTATGAAATTTGGTGTTAGATCATGACTGTGAGCATCTCTTCCAAATTTTATAAAAATAAATACAAAATAACAATTGAATGTTTCTTTTTAGAAAAATGTTAATTAACGCCCTCATGACATATGTAAAGAATAGAAATATTAAATTCTTTGATAATTTGGGTCTTATTTAATAAGCATTAGAATCTTGTTCTTACTATTCAAGTATTTGTCATGTCATTACAGATTCGATCGCGATTTGAAATGGCGAACAGGACTAAATCTTCATCCAATTGTGTGTGATAGCTCCAACAATTTCAAGCTTACAATTGAAGCCCTAGAATCAACATATGAAAAAGCACAAAATTCCAACATCAAAGTAAAAGGCCTTCTCATAACCAACCCATCAAACCCATTAGGCACAATCTTGGACAAAAACACATTCACCACTTTGGTGAACTTTATCAACGAAAAAAGCATCCACCTAATTTGTGACGAAATATTCACTGCCACAGTCTTCACCCAACCTTCTTTTGTAAGCGTTGCTGAGATAATAAACGAAATCCCAAATCTCAATCGCGATTTGATACACATTGTTTATGGTCTATCAAAAGATATGGGATTCCCAGGCTTCAGAATCGGCATAATTTACTCGTACAATGATGTATTAGTAAATTGTGCCAGAAAAATGTCGAGTTTTGGACTAATCTCTACACAGACGCAACATCTAATAGCGTCGATGCTATCAGATGATGCTTTTGTTGAGAATTTCTTAAGAGAGAATAGACATAGACTGGCAAAGAGGCATGGGGACTTCACTAATGGACTCGAACAAGTGGGGGTGGGGAATTTGAAGAGCAATGCTGGGCTATTTTTTTGGATGGATTTACGTAGGTTGTTGAGTAAACCGACTTTTGATAGTGAAATGACTCTATGGCGTTTGATTATTAATGAAGTTAAGGTCAATGTGTCGCCTGGTTCTTCGTTCCATTGCTCCGAGCCTGGTTGGTTTAGGGTTTGCTTTGCCAATATGGATGACGCGACCATGAGAGTTGCTTTGAGGAGGATTAGGAACTTTGTGCTTCAAAAGCAAGAAGTGAAGGTCAATAATGCTAAGAAATCTTGCAAGCCTACTACTCTTCAAGTGAGCTTGTCTTTTAAGAGAATGGAAGAAATTATGATGACGACGCATATTATGTCCCCTCACTCGCCTATTTGTCCCTTTGCCTCTTGTTCAAGCTAGGACATGAAAGCGTTATGTTATTGAGCATAACAATTGTATCTACAACGCGCTATATTTCTCACGTATGAGAAAAACAGAGAGCACTGTAGATACAAGTCATACAACAATTATAGTCAGTATTTTTCTGGGTGGTATGAAAGTATAAATAAGAAAGCTGGATTTGAAACCAGGCTAGATTTGATTATTTTATATATATGCAACTATATGTAAAGTTGATATATGTTTTCTTGTATAACAAGACGTGCTTTTGCCCGTTTGATGAATCCATATTACATCAAATAGGGTTAGGTATTTAGCTTCCTTTACAACTTTTTCTTTATTTTCTCATAAAAGTATTATATCAAGTTTGATTGTTGATGATTTGCTTTTAGATTATATCAGCAAGTCCTTGCTTATCTCTACTATTATAAACGAAGCCCAATTTCCTGGCATGAAGCCTAAGGAAATTTGGTTTATAAACGAGTTGATCCACTAAAAACAGTTAAGAAAATAGGTCGCATAAATACAGCAATATAAGAAAAGAACTTGTCATACACGATGAATATCCGATAAACACGAGAAAGATCTGATTCTACACAAAGCTGAGTAACACAGTTATTTTGTAACATGGTTCAAGTTAGACATGATAGAAACCTCTTATGAACCGAACCATTGCCAGGCTTATAGGAAAACAGTAAATGTAATGGACGATCACCAAATATAGTAAAGATGCAAGATAGATAGATAATCATTTTATTGGTAAAAACCTTATCTATTCTTCCGATACACAGTAACTCTCACTCAGCTCTCACTCATCTATCCATATCTAAAACCGAGAGCTTGAATTACACTACAAGAGATCTGAATTCCTCAAGCAAAAGCATTATTAATACCAAAAGGGGAAAAAGAAGAAAAAGATTATGAAGTTTTTTAACCTTGCAAGGCAGCTCGAGCAACTTGTAAGGCTTCCTCAACTGAAGATGCATTTTGAAGTTTGGCCTTGTCAACACTAGGCTGACTTCTTGCAAGTTTAGGAAGTAGTTCAACCTCCTGAAAAACAAAACAACATGCATACATTACGTTTATTCATATCTGTAGAAGGCGTAAGGATGCCAAAAAAATAATTTGTGGGGTGGGGGGATGCCTGGTTTAAGTATGAAAAATCTTTACATACATTTATTAACGTATATTTTACTCTTTGATGACAATGTAAACAATATTTATAATTATGATCTCGCATTTTATTCGGAAATTGAGATAGAGAAACAGTTTGGAGAAGCACATACCTCAGGACTTCCACTTTCAAGAAGAACTCCCTTCAATTTACCTGCAGGGCAGAAAGACAGAACATGGTAAATGTTTAGTTTATATATAAATATATATATATAGAGAGAGAGAGAGAAGGAAAGAGAGAGGGAGTACCAGAATCTATCCAGAAAGTAGCAATTTTTGGATCAAAATTCCCAATTTCAACAGTCTCCCCAACTACAATAAGAGAAATGCATCCGGGTTATATAGGCGAGTGCAGATTATCAAATAACAAAAACTTACTTGAAGTCCCAGAACATTTTTCTTGGGAGATGGGGGTACGTCCAGCATACAATGCAAGAAAGCAAGCAAAAGAACCTCACCGTTGTCCCCGTAAAATTGCCACCATACTTTCCTTGGGCTCCCTTCATATTCGAAAACCCTCGAGTAAAAATGTGGGAGATAGTCATATCTGCAGTGAATAAGGGCTATTTAAGTGAGGAAGAACCCACTGAAAGTCTAGTGGATGAAAATTTCACCAAAATTGAGTTTTCATTTGAAAACAAATCCACATACGTGTCAGTTTGTGCAGTTAGTAATGCTTTGATGCAATGCTGCGCAGATCGACGAGCATGATCAACGTGTTCAACCCTTGAAATCCGGTCGTACATCTGTTCATTACAAACATGACATAATTTACATTAATGAAGGTGGATACAACAGTTGTAAAGATGATGTGGTACAACCAATTGAACAATAAAAACCAAAGATTAAGATCGCCTCAGTGGCTCTTCTGTAATTATCTAGCTCCCATTATCTAGCTCCCATGCATGCAAAGGGATCCCAACCCTTAACAAATCCAACGAGTGATATTAAATCCTTTACACCACGTCACCACTACAACCATCGTAACAAATATTTTACTCAATGAAAGAAATGAGTAACAGATTAGTTAGAAACAAAAGTATACCTTTAATGGGAACGCTGCAACGTCACCAATTGCAAAAATTCCAGGAGCATTTGTTCTGAATAGACCATCAACCTGATATTTAAAGATTGTACATATGTACGTTAACTTCCCGTATCTCAAATTAAGAGTCCTTTTTCATTTTTGGTACCCCTCAAATCAAGAGTTTCATTTCTAAATAAACTACAAAAACAGTGTGACATACCAAACTTAACCTTTTATTACAATGGCTAAAAATTAAGCTCTGCAATTGTAACACTACCTGTATTCCACCAACGGTGTTATTTAATTGAAGGCTTTCAAACGGACCGACAGCAGGTTTTGCTCCAATACCGATAACAATCTGCAAATAGGATTTAATAATTAAGTGTTCTCCATATACAACATTTACAAACTTGGCTTTAAATCTTGTGATAAAAATTACCAAATTTGATATGATTTTCAAGTTTATGGTGCAAAATGGAAAGAACACCAAATATAACGTTGAAGTTTAAAATTCACGTCATGATCAATGATAACATTACCGTGTCCGCTTCAATAGTGGTTCCATCTCCAAGCTTAACAGAAGCAACGTGTCCATCAGAACCAGATTCCAATTCTTTTATGGAGGCACCCTGGTATAAGTAATTAAATTATGAGTCTAGAGGTATTTTTACCCAATCAACAAAGCAATTGAGGGAGGGAGGGAGAGAGAAAGAGAAAGAGAACCTTTATGAACTTGACACCATTCTCTTTGTAAAGTTCTTCATATTTCCCGGCAAGTGAAGGAGTAAACAATCTTGGCAAAAGATGATTTTCAGGAAATATGATCTATTTCCATTCAAAGAAACTTAGGTAAGTTGAAACTCTCGAGATAATTCTATTTTCAAGACATAATAAAATAGCGCAAAACATCATTGATTTCATATTATTATCTTCCTTCTTTATTTCTTATTTTACTTGAACATTTTTCACAAGGACAACTTAACTCGTCCTTGTGCTCTTAGATTCTTTTTCTACATTCCTTTTCTCCAATTAACAAAATCTTCCTTTTCTATCAAAAAGGAATGAATTGGCATCAAGAACAAAAAACTGAATAGGAAAAGAAATGAGAAAACATAACAGTTAACGATAAATCTCTGAAATACAGTTAATACATGGTGAAAAAAGCTTAGAAGGAAATTACAGAGTTGGTAATTACTTTAAATGTATTTCATTTGACCAACAATAAAACATTCCAAAGGAGGTGTAGATGAATTGTCAATATCCCTAAATACCCATGGAATAGATAAAATTTTTGTAGTTCAACAACTAAGAAAAAGCATAAAAAGAATAGGAGAACAAGAGCAATGCTACACTTACCGGCTTCATCAACAAGTTATTCATACCAAAAGTACGGATGAGTTGTACATTCTCAGAATGTACAACTCACTAATGCACCCGGTATGATTATCCGATTTAAAAAAAAAAAAAAAAAAACTGGTAAGAAAATCTTTTTTCCAGGGAACAATGCAGCAAATACTTACAGTTGTATCAAGTTTCCAACCCACAGCAGCAGCTGCAACTTCCATGCCAATATAACCACCGCCAACCACTACCACTTTTTGTGCTTTTTCCTACAAATTGAACAAATTTGTTATTTCACAACCCAGCAAACATCGTACAACCCAGTTTTTAGATCCACCCAAACATATGTGTTTCATTAATTCAGTTTAAATACAAGAATGTATAATAAGAACCAAATCAAAGTTGAAGTAGAATGAATTAATAATTACCAGAGATGATATTAATGAATTGGCATCTGCAACGTCACGGATATAGTGAACACCCGGTAAGCTTCCTCCAATTTTCTCTGGAAACCTGAAGCATGGGGCCAATAAGTATATCTAACTTTACCACATTTGTGGACATCTTTTAGTGGTATTTTTGGAATATAAACAAGAAAATTTGACACCAATAGTACCTGGAGGCAGTACATCCTGTAGCAATTACAAGGGAACCGTACTTCAGCAGCTTTCCCGAATTTGTCGTTAATGTTTGCTTTTCAACATCAATACTTTTAACTGGATCTTCATACAACATCTGCATAAAAAAGGAAGAAAGTGAATTTTATGCCAAATGGATAAATTAATGATATAATTTTACCCATAAAGAGAGCAGACTGATTTATATTCCATACTAGGATGTTTGGGTGTCTAAAAACCAGGGCTATATCTAGTTCTTTGTTCTAAAAAAAACACTAATTTCCTTCTCGCATAAAACTTGATCAAACTTAACATTGTAATCAATAATTCAACAACTACAAGTGATATGGCTGTAAGGCATAGGTTAACAAAAAAAGGGACACCTATACCAAAAAGGCATGAAACCGCCAAGGAAAAAAAAAAACTTTCTTATAGGACCCTTTGAAGTTTGAACCCAAATATCTTTCGAAGTTTTAAGGAAACTACACCACAAAACATCATCCTGATTCCTGACCACTAACGGGAATCAATTTTACAGAGAGGAGTTATCAAGGACTCATAAACTACCAATCCTGGATGCCTTCTAAAGATTAAGTTCTGCAATTGGATTTTACCATTCATTCTCCCATAATAAACGACACATTAGTAAAAACTGAAAGCCTGAAACTGATACAAAGATTACAGAGAGTATATGGGGTCCTGCAGTGAAGTATTTCCAAATTGTTTCAGCAATATTCGAGGGGGAAACCTTTTGCTAGAGTGCAGATGCTTGAAGTAAAGACAGAATAATCACTAAATGCGATCACAGCATATATAGATGTCTAATGTCTTGCCATCTTTTTACCGCACTGACAAAATCACAATAATGACAAAACTAATACCTCAATCCCTTGTTCCTTGTACCAATCAGGAGTCTGCCTTTCCCCACCGGAACCAACACAAGTATGGAAACCCTAAAATAACATAAGAAGTGAAATTAATAACAAGGTTCAGCATTGGAATACCATATAAAGGCAGTCAAAATCAAACCATACTTATCCAAAGCCGTTAAACAACGTCAGCAATGTGGATTACAAGTAGGCAGTAAGTAAGGTGCACAGATTGAATTCATTAAGTTCAATGATTTACCTACTCAAAACTGAAAAAATCGTAAAACTTAACTTACCGGTAATCGTGCTGGCTTCTTATCTAAAGGGAACAAATACGCTTTTGTCAGTGCTGGCCTCTCATAAGGTGCATGTGCCTGCATTAATAGTTACAATCAGCTATTGAAATAGTAAACCACAAGAACAGAAGTTTTTATCGCAATTTGCATACAAAATGGTATATAGAGAATTAAAGAATACTCATAATAACTCAACCAATGCCAATTTTAGTTCAGAAATTCCACTCCCATGCCCAGATCATAGCAAGGTTGAAACTCATAAATTCAATTTTTTAGGCATATTATATAAATTCAAATTGATACCATCATGTCCATTATCAAAAAATCAAACTACTGATGCACACAATAAATATGAAGATCAAATTAACCTCTTTTGATACAATACAGAGCTTGCCATTGGCCATTCCATGCTCCACAAAAGTCCGAGCTGCGTAACCTGCAGCATTTCCACCTCCAACTATCACGAATCTGCATTAATTGCATCCGAACACACAATTCAACTCAAATAATTCAAAGATTCAATGCAAACAAATAGAGATATAAATGCGAGAAAAAAAAATTAGAATCCGGTCCTTGAGTTTGGAAAAAAAATTTTGGAGGTTCTTTTATTTAAAATGATGCTGTCTTTGGAAGACAAATATTGTTGGGTGATGTGCAAAAACATATTCCGTATAACTTGAGACAGATACTTTATGACCATACACAGATATTTTGAAATTGAGTACTCGTCACGGAAGGTAGTTTAAAAAAAAAAAAAAAAAGTTTTGTTTTAGGAACCTAAATATAAATGTATACTGAGAACCAAACTCACTCTCGATTTTCATTGTCGAAAGAGGACGACGCAATAACGTAATTCCTCCGGAAGATTCTAGAAGGAATCGAAGAACGCCGAGAAATACGATTGAGATAAGGTGATTGAGGGCACCAAAGCGAAATTCCGTGCTTCAGTGATAAGGAGTTGGATATAGTCGCCATTAACCCCCGAACTGTAGGTGGTATATGCGTGTAAGCAATTAAGAAGTGGAATTAGGGTTTAATGATGAAATTGAGAGAAGAAAGAGAGTAGAGAAATTGAACCTGAAGACATTATGGTGATGGTGCTCTGGATATTATAATAGTGTTCGTCTATAATTATAATAATAATAATAATAATAAATTTATTGGGGATTTGGCTCTTGAGAGGTTGAAGAGACAAAAGAGTTGAATAGTATTAACTTTCACGAGATTGTTTCGTGATGTTGATATTTTGGTACAGATATCATTTCTCCATTGGAGACGACCCGACCCGACTAGACTCGACTCGACTCGACTCGACTCTACTCCCATCACTTGAGGAAGATGACGTCATGACAATGGTGACTCTTAGAATCGGTGATGATACACCACGTATATGCTACAAAACAAACAAAATATTGATGTCGAGGTAGCCTATCAGATCACTTTTTCGTTACTATCTTTTCTCGCATAGCTATTACTTATTCTAACACTTTCACAACCTGAAGGTTGACTCTGTGGGGGCGGATCGCTCGAGGTCTAAGAATAAAATATTTTTATGAAAGTTAATAAATGATAGAAGGCTATTTATAAAAATGACTATAAGATATAAAATATCTTATTATATATTTTAATTTATTTTTTAACTTTTTATATAAATTAAGTATTTTTTTAATTATTTTTTATGTTGTTATTAAACGAAACTTAAGAGTTTTATAATACTTTATGTCACTCCCACTTTAATGGCCTTATAATTATTGAATTATGGTGTTAATTTAATCATTAATTATTAATTATATTAAACATAAAAACGTTACATTACATACACTCAAACTCACTCCATACATCCCTTCTCTTGCAACACCCAACGATCCACCATCCCCTCTCCTCGTTGCATTTCCCAACGATCATTTTTCTTCCTTGAAATGGTCGTCCACTAGCAACTGAAGAAATATGTTCATCTTATTCCCAAAAAACATTTAACTTCTTTTTATCCTATTCTTAAAAATAAAATAAAAACCCTAAATATGGAATTTGATTGAACCCAAGAAATTTGTTATGATATTGTATGTATCGTAAACCCTAAGAACTCCTATTATTCAATATTCATTGTAATTCTAATGACACTAGTATCAAACCTATAAATTAGAGCCCTATGTTAGAAATTTGTGTAGACACATATGAAATTATACTCAGTCTCCCGTATTCGAGTGTGGTAAAAATGTGGATTAAGGATGAACATGTTCTGATTTGATCCATTTTGATTATACCCCTCACTCGGTCAATCACAACCAAATATTGTTGAACTTATTTAGTTGGTAGCAAACAAGTATGCGTGGAACAGAGCACAAACACACTTAAATAGCCTCACTCAGCTCATCACAAACAATTATATATGCACACACTCGGCTACTGGGTGTTGAGTATGGGTTGTTTACAAATGAAGGTTTCCTCACTTAATTCTCGCGTTACTTGCAACTCACTTGGTATTAAGCGATTGTGGAGTAAAATGTTAGTTTGATATTAAGCAAGTATCTAAACTTGTAATTTAACATGTACTTGGTATATACATAGCTACATTTTTTTCTATTCATATAATTTATACAAATAAACAAGTATCATTAAAAATATGTCTTAGAAATTAACATTAAAAAATACGAGTACAACAAAATCCATAATAACATGTCTTCAGATAAACAAAATACGATAAAATTACTTAGAAAAAAACACGAGTCCTTAGGAAAGATAAGGATCACCGTTGCCCATCTATAGAGCTTACAGAGTTTGGAGAGTATGTGGAGCTTATGCAGATTCTGGATTTTAAGGAGCTTCACGAGAGTTAAAAGCCATTTCGACAATATCCTTCTTAATTTCATTAAAGATGCTGCACATGAAGGCTATATTTTATTTTATCTACATAGCTTGGTTTCTCATCCGGTCCAAACTCTAACATCGATTATATCATTTTTCCTGAATGTTATTATAAGAAAAAGGAAATTATGTTTAAAACAGTCTTCAACATCCAACAGAAGGAAAAAACAAAAAGGGGAAGAATTTTTCAAACAACATGGTATTTAGATTGGAGCTCATCTACACGTTTATACACATTTTTCAAAGGTTCCATTTATCATTAAACATGCATTTAAAGGCAGGAAAGTTAAAAAATTAGTCCATGGTGTGTATGCACATACTTGACTATAAACGAGTGAATGTGGGAATGCACATTCATCCTATGCGCACCGAATGAAGGTGACTTGGTAATTTTAAAATTGCACATATTCAGTTGTGATCAAGCAAGTATGTGTACATACATTCGATTACAGGGTACCGAGCTCAGTTGCATACAAGGGGGGCCAAAATATACACCAAGTGGAACATAAGCATGTTTAACTAAGATGGACTAGTTGCATCCACATAGAAAAAGTTGTATTATAAAATTATTGTCGATAGCAAAGGCAAACAACTTCAATAGCATTGAGTGTACTTCAATAACTTTTGTATCAAAAAAAAATAAAATAAAATAAAAAACTGCTACCCATCAGTTGAGCGAAGATGACAAAAAGTTACTCCAAAGAACACAAACTTACATAACACATTTTTTGGCTCAGATGTACCAATTTATTATCACCCACAATATACACTAAAACTTATAACATAACAATTTGCTCCAAAGAATACAAACTTATATTTCAAAAAAATGAAAATAAAATAAAACCCAACAACAACAACAATTATTAAGACTTTAGGGAAGAATAAATCAATTTAGACCCATGTGTTTTGCATGGCATTACAAAATATACCTTAAACTACAAATTCAAGATTTAAAACCAAAATATATCTAAGTGCATATCTAGAAGTTCATCTTGAGGCACCTAAAACCTGTAGAAATATAACTTCATTTAATCTTTTTTGTTAAAAACGTCTGTATAAATACAAATTTTCAAAAATTTAATGCGCCAAATTCACGCTATTAATCCGTCATCATATATTTTAATATGGAACAGGTGATGACATTTTAGCAACTTGATCAACAACATCAAGAATTTCAGCCCTGCTCCTCACAATCCTATGAAAAACCTCTCTAACTTGTTGCTGAAGTGGCACCAACCCATCCTCCATTTTCTGGCAAATGTCTGTTAATTCCGCCACTTGCATCGCCACCTCATCAGCCTTCTCTGCCTCCACCGGGAACTGAAAAGACTCTGTGAAGTCCACGAGGGACTGAGCCACCTTCTCCATCCTTTGCATCTCCTCTAATAGACCAGTCGTCCCTTTTTTCTCCTTCTTCTTCCATTCCTCCCCAATCTTCTCCTGAAGCCCAATTATAGAGTGGGCCCAACTCAATTGCCTAGGAATCTGGAAAGGGGTAATTTTTGTTAAGGAAAATAATTACAAAAAAAAAATGTCCAGAGACAAAACTGTGTTTGGTTTGTTAAAAAAAATTATTTTTAGCATAAAGAGATTTTATTAAAGGGTGGTGATAAATGCACATCTTTTTGTTGTCACCGACACCCTCTATACCTTTCGCCACCCCCCCCCCCCCCCACCCAACTTTAAAAAAAATTATCACAAATACCCCACTCTACCATCATCTAACTTAATAAATCATAATTATGTTAATACTCTCTCGTCATTGAGAGAGTATCTTCATTACTATTCGCTCGACATTGAACATCTCGAACTTAATCAATAACTTAAGGTATGAACCATTTTTTAAATATATTCGTCCAATTTATGGTAAGTAAATGTGTTAATATTCTTCCGTCATTGTGAAAGTATAGTCATTGGTACTCGCTCGATATTGAGCATCTGAAACTATAGTAATAACTTAAGTTATGGCCCATTTTTGAAAATATAGTCGTCTAATTTATAGTAAGTAAGTGTGGTAAAACTCTCCTATCAATAGGAGAGTATCTTCATTATTACTCGCTCGACATTGAACATCTGCAACTTAAACAAATATGTGGGTATGAATTTCTTTCCTTTTTTTAGAAAAGATCTCTATATAAATGCAGTTTTTCATTTGTTTTTTTTTTGTTTTTTCTTTCGTTTTAGAATATATATAAGTATGTATGTTTTGAACATATATATATATATATATGTATATGTTTATGTATATATGTATGTATGTTTTGAAAAAGAAGAAGAAAAAAGAGGAAGAATCTAAATTCTTTTGTATTCAAATCTATATATTTATGTATATATGTATGTTTTGAAGAAGAGAATGATGAGAAGGAGAAAGAGGAGGAGAAAAGGGTGGTGAAAGATTGTAATATTATTTTGTTGTGCTTAATAATTAATTAATTAAGTTAATTAATAGTTAACCTTTGAATAAAAAAGTGAAATAAAAGAGCGGTAAGAATAAAATTTATTTTAATATTAATAAAATTTTTAAAGAGTGTTAGTGAAAATTAAAAAGGATGCATTTATCACCGCCCTTCTTAAGCAGACCCATACAAATGAACCAGACCCAAATTGCTAACCTGGAAATGGGCCCCAAGACCGGCCCGTTCTTGGCACGGAATGGCGGCAACCAAGGCCCACATAACAAACACAAGAACCGTGCTCATCATATAAACCGGCAAAGCCAGACCGGTTGGTTCTCCTCCACGTGGCGCCTGGAGATTGGATGAAATCGCCTGGATCTGTTTCGAGGCAGACCACGATTTAGCAAAGGTCTGAGAAAGTGACCGGAAGTGCCCGCCAGTCCGGTCTCTGTTTGCAGCCGGTCCTCGCCGGCCGAATGTCCAGGAGTCATGGTTAGTCTCCTTATCGTCAACATTTATTGACGTTAATAGGGTGTTTAACGCCTTCTTTGCCCGTTTCACCTGCAGCAGTGGATCCAGAATTTTGAATTTAGGAAAAAAACTAATAATTAATAATTATAATAGGCTTGAAAGCCAAAGAATTCCTGATATGTGTTTCTCTATAATAAACCAAGAATGACATATTTATTTGACACAAAATAGTGACATATAAATCTGACTACTTATTGGTTATAATGAATTTTGATAAAAATTAATTTGATACGATCCCCATATTCTAACAAAACATATTGGCGATTCTAGGTATGTGCATTTTTATGTTAGATATGTGTGCATCTTTATAAAATTATTGATAAATATTACAAACATAATATTCCCAAATATATGTTGCCCCTCCTTTCCCCCTACATCCACCAGTATTAATATTATTGTTAGAAATATTTATTAATAATTATTGGAAGGCATACATATGTATCTAATACAAAAAACTGACATAACTAGTGTAGCGATCATGTATTAGTTATATGGGGTCTATCTCATGTTTATCAAATTCCATTCCAAGTAAGTGATCGCCATAACTTTATATGTCAATTTTTGATGTAAGAAAAATATTTATGTGTAGAAGAACTCTAGTGTTCACCTGTCCTTCTCCGATCGGGCGGACCTCAAGTGCCGTGACGACAATCTGCGAGAGCCTCTGCCAGTGCCGGACCAACTCAACGCCGTGATTGACAGCATTACAAATGTCGAGGGACTTAACAGACCGTTCAAGGAGCTCCGGTATGAGGCGGTCAAGTGGGGGTTTGGCGAATTGGGTTGGGTCCCGACCCATGACAAGGACCGCCTTGAATTCAGCCTCACAGCAAAGGTACGAGTCGAGCAGTTTCCTGAACCAGGCGATGGAAAGGAGGGCCTCAGGTGGTGGTGCATCAGAGGAATCAGCGGCAGCGGTGGCGGAGGAGGGTGGCGGTGGGACTAGGTCGGTGAATCTGTCAGAGACATTTTTCTGGAAGAGTTCGAGGTCTTCGAGCTCTTGGTCGTGGTTGTTATCCATGGCAGCGACAGTGTTGCGTCGGATACTGATCCGGTTCAGAAATGAACCCTGGTTGTCTGTGGCAGGCATAATTTTTGTGTTTGTTGTGATGGTTGGTGTAGAGCGAGAATAAAAAAGTTGGATTAAAAAGATTAAGAGAGAGAGAGAATGGGGGAGGGAGCAGGAGAAATGAGAGAGAGAGAGATTTGGGAAGGAGGAGTTGGTTATGGCAGTTATAAAACTTCCGTTTTGGATGGTTTATGGCTTATTTGATACTAGACCATTTCTTCGTTAAAATGGGTTAATGGGGTATCAGGTATGTATCAGAAGCTGACTTGTCACTTTTGCTTCTTCTCACTCACCAAAATGCCCCTATTTTTCCTAACAAAATTTAAAAGAACTTTATTTTTCGACTTTTCGTGCACACCGATGTGTTACCACTCCCACTCGAATATAGGTGTTCTTAAGCCAAAAGAAATTAAATATTTACAAGTCATACAGAGCATAAAAGATATTCCACTTTGACAGGAGTTCGAATTTCATTCCTTTTGTTACAGCCAATGACGGCATGCCACATAACCATGTCACACGGACACGGGCATGTCCCTGGACTTGCTCGAGTTCACACATTTGCAACTACTCCAGAGGCAAAACCAGGATTCGAAAGATGGCTGTCGGAGGATTGAAGTGGGCTAATTTTTTTTAAACGTATAACCAATGGATTACCTTTCTCACTTTCTCTTAGGATGGGCTAGGGTCTGCTTTGTCAGACCCAATTCTTCTTTGCACTTACCATTGAACAGGTGTACCAAGTGCAAAATGGTAAAGACTATTGTTAACTGGAAAATATTCTTGTACCCTAAGAGCACGTATTAAACATACCTTGAATAGAAAAAATTACTCTTCATGTGAGAATCCGTGTTTTGTTTATTATATATTACAACTATAATGTTTCTATATATAAATAGGTTGTTAACACGTACCTTTGGGTCATGACCTGTGAAGAATATTTTTATCTCAAGTCCCACATTTTCACAAATTCAAACGATTCCAGCTTCAGTTAAGCCACCTTCTCTAATTTTTCATGTATAGAATGCACAACTTTGTAGCTCATCTTGCTCTCAGCATGCTTAACATCACCAACACCAAATCTAACCAAACCCCCTCTCACTTCCACACCACTCCACCCTCCTTCCTTCTTCACCTTTTCGACTCCCCTCATTTCACCTCTCAGCTTCGCTGAATCCCCCCATTTTCCAACACGTGCATATACATTTGACAATGCCACTCGCCAAATATTGCTGTTTGGTTCCAACCCAGAAATCTCCTTTGCCGCTCTTTCTGCTATTTCAACATTGCCAAACAACCCACAAGCCCCTAAAAGAGCCCCCCACACATTTGGGCCCGGCCTAAACGGCATTTGATCAATGAAATCCTGTGCCTCTTTAAGTCTACC